>PVIA01000229.1:324402-346449 GCA_004024845.1 Tonatia bakeri | reverse complement strand
TCCATGCTGTCAGGAAGGATAGTAACTCCTTTCTTTCTGCTTCATAGTATTCCATTGTGTAAATGTACCATAGTTTTTTGATCCATTCATTTACTGATGGGCACTTAGGTTGCTTCCAGCACTTGGCTATTGTAAATTGTGCTGCTATGAACATTGGGGTACATAGGTTCTTTTGAGTTAGGGTATAATCCCAACAGTGGAATCACTGGACCAAAAGGCAGTTCCATTTTTAGGTTTTTTTTGAAGAAATTCTGTACTGTTTCCCACAGTGGCTGCACCAGTCTGCATTCCCACAAACAGTGTAGTAGGGTTCCCTTTTCTCCACAACCTCACCAGTACTTGTTTGTTGATTAGTTTATGGTGGCCATTCTTACCCGTGTGAAATGGTATCTCACTGTGATTTTAATTTGCCTTTCTCTGATGGCTAGTGATGCTGAGCATCTTTTCATATGTCTATGGGCCATGTGTATATCCTCCTTGGAGAAGTGTCTGTTCAGGTCTTTTGCCCATTTTTTAATTGGGTTGTTTTTCTTTCTCCAGTGGACTCATGTAAGTTCTTTATATATTTTGGACCAATTATGCTTCTTATTTCCTGTACCTTGTCCTGCATTCTCTCTCTTCCCCCTCCCACCTTGTAACCCTCTATATGATCTTGATTTCTATGATTCTGTTCCTGTTCTAGTTGTTTGCTTAGTTTTGTAGGTTCAGTTGTTGACAGTTGTGAGTTTGTTGTCATTTTACTGTTCGTAGTTTTGAATCTTTTTCTTACATAAGTTTCTTTAACATTGCATATAATAAGGGGTGGTGATGATGAACTCTTTTAACTTGACCTTATGTGGGAAGCAAATAATGTGTCCTTCCATTCTAAATGATAGCTTTCTTGGATAGAGTAATCTTTGATTTAGGTCCCTGCTTTTCATGACTATGAATACTTATACATCATCATGTTTTACAAGCACCATCTCTATCTACTTTAAAAACATTTTCATCACCCCAAAAGATAACCCTGTAGACATTAAGCACTTACTGTCTCATTTTTCCTTCACTTAAGCAGGTGTGTCCAAACTTTTAGAACATCTGGGCCACACTGGAAGAAGAAGAGTTGTCTTGGGCCACACCTAAGATACATTGGGACACATAATCACAAGAAAATTTCATAATGTTTTAAGTAAATTTATGAGTTTGTGTTGGTCCACATTCATATGGCTTGTGGACTATGGGTTGTACACTCAAGTATAGTTTCCTTCCATATTGAATTTTCAGTTGTTTTTTTTCCCAGCAATTTGATTATGCTAATTTACTTTCTTCTAGCCTCCATGGTTTCTGATGAGAAATCAGCTGCTAATCTTACTGATGACCCTTGTACATGACCCAGTTCTTTCCTATTGCTTTCAAGGTTCTCTCTTTGTCTTTTGAAAGTTTGATTATGATATGCCCAGGTGTAGATCTCTTTGAGTTTATCCTATTTAAAATTTGTTAAGCTTCTTGAAAGTATAGATTTATAATTTTCATTAATTTTGGAGAAAAAAAATTGGCCATTATTTCTTCAAGTAGTCTTTCTTCCCCTTTCTCTCTTGTTGTTCCTTCTATGTGCATGTTGATGTCCCACTCTGAGGCTCTATACATTTTTCCTTTTTTTTTCTGTTTCACAACTGAATAATCTAGATTGATATATCTTAAAGTTCACAGATTCTTTGCCTTCTTGAATCGCTCATTTCCCCTTCTAGTGTATTTTAAATTCTATCTATTTTACCCTTTAACTTCAGAATTTCTATTTATTTCTGTTTTATAATTTCCATGTGTTCATTAAAATTCTCTTCATGGTGTAAAATAATTCCCATGCTTTCTTTTAGTTCTTTAGACATAATTACCTTGATTCTTTGAACATATTTAAAATAGCTGATTCAAAGTCTTTGTCCATTTATTCCAATGTCTGTATGTCCTCAGGAAGTTTCTATTGATTGCTTTTTTTCACTTGTATATGGGCCACACTTTTTTATTTCTTTGAATTTCTTTTTTTGTTAAAAACTGTACATTTAAAATAATAAAACATGGTAGTTCCAGAATTCAGATTCTTCCCTTTTCCCAGTATTTATATCTGTTTTCATTATATTTGTTTGTTTAGTGAGTTTTCTGAGTTACTTCTGTAAAGTCTTATTCTTTGCTCTGTGTAGCCACTGAAGTCTCTGTTTTCTTAGCTTATCGATCAGCTAATGATGGGAGAGATATTTTTTTAAATCCCTGGAACCAGCAGACTTTGCAGTCATTGCTGAGGCTCTGTGTATATGAGCTTGGGGATGCCTTCAATAGTCATACAGGCAGTTAACAACTCTGCCTTAGCCATCACTTCTTGCCTGCACAAAGCATCAAGGTAAACTGTAAGTAAGATCAGTGCATTCTCAGGTCTTTCTTGAGCGTGAACATGGCCCTACATATGTGCATAACCATCTGTATTCCTAGGACTGCATCTAATATTTTCAAAGCCCCTATGTCTTCTCCATTTCTTCCTTGTAAGCTTTTCATTTACTCTATTTTTTGCTGTACCTGTCATCTATCACATCAGGCAGTCAGAAAGCTAAAACAATTGTCAGTGATTTTCTTTGACATCCCTCCCCCTGGAAAATGCCTCTACACAGAGCTCACTTCAAAACAGGTCAAATATAGAGAGCTTTGTAATTTGAGTCTTCTCAGGAACCTCCAGACAGGTCAAATCAGAATGATTCTTTGGGAATGGGGTTTGAAAGATCTCAAGTTCCATTCAGCTCCTTTAGGATTACAAGCTATTATTTTAAAGGCTACTGCAGAGCTGGAGAGCAAGAGATATGAGTAGATGTAGAGCACTTTAAATTGCCACAAAGTTCACTACTCTCATCAAGGTTCAGTCCTGACTTCCAGTCAAAATGGAGGCATAGGTAAAAACAGCTCAGATCTTCACATAACCACAACAAAAAGTACAACTAGACTAAAAAACAAATTTCACCCAGAATCATTAGAAAATCGAGCTATATGGAAGTTGCACAACAAAGGAATTAAAGAAGTCACATTCATCCAGATGGTTAGGAGAGGTAGAGGTATGGAGACATGGAATGGGCAGTCCTACACCCACGTGTGGTAGATAAAAATCAGGAGGGATACCTTGGGAGCGAGGGATCCCAGGCCCACACCAGACCACCCAGGCCAGGGTTCCACTGCAAGGAAGATAAATCCATATAACTTCTGGGTGTAAAAGACAGTGGGAATTGGGGTGGTGGAAGAAACTGTGGGATCTCAAGAGTCTCTTCTTAAGGGGCCCACAATGGACTTTGTGCTTATGTAGACTTACTCCCCCTGGACTCCAGCACTGGGGCAGCAGCTTGAAAACCACCAGTGGCATATGGTGAGAAAATGAAGTGTCTGTGATCAGGGCAAGTGCCAAAAGAGAGCTTCCTCTCAGACAAAACTCCAGAGGCCAGGAAGTGGCATTGTCCCCCTTTCTGAGCCTTCCCTCACACAGTGCCACAGAGTGATGGCACCATATTGGACACTCTATGAACTTAGTTCACAAGGTTGCCTGGCCCTGGTGATTATTTAAGGCTCTGCCCCATCCAACTTACTGGTGTAGTTTTCTACACTAGGTCACACAACTAAGATGAAGTGAAAGGAATTGTACTAATTCATAGTAACAAACACAGGGAGAGTGCCAAAATGAGAAGACAAAGAAATATGGCCCAAATGACAGAATAAAATAGAACTCAAGAAAAAAAAAAGCTAAACAAAATGTAGATAAGCAATCTATCACATGCAGAGTTCAAAACACTGGTTATTGGGATGCTCAAGGAACTCATTGGGTACTTCAACAGTATAAAAAATATCTAGGCAGAACTAAGGTTACATTAAGTGAAATGAAGAAAACTTTACAGGGAACCAACAGTGGAGTGGATGAAACTGAGACTCAAATCAGTGATTTGGAACATAAGGAAGAAAAACAACATTCAATCAGAACAGCAAGAAAAGAAAAAGAATCCAAAAAAACAAGGACAGATTAAGTAGCCTATGGGACAACTTCAAATGTACCAACATTTGAATCATAGGGATGCCAGAAGAAGAGGAAGAACAAGAAATTGAAAATGTATTGAAAAAATAATGAAAGAAAACTTCCCTAATGTGGCCAAAGAAATAGACCTAGAAATTCAGGAAGCACAGAGAGTCCTAAACAAGTTAGACTCAAAGAGGACCACACCAAGACACATCATAATTAAAGTGCAAAGGGTTAAAGATAAAGAGAGAGTCTTAAAAGCAGCTAGAGAAAAGCAGAGAGTTACCTCCAAAGGAGTTCCCATAAGACTATCAGCTGATTTCTCAAAAGAAACTTTGCAGGCTAAGAGGGCAGATAAAGTGCTTCCCAGACAAGGTAATGCTAAAGGAAGCCATTATTGTATGAAATGTTAAAGGGACTTATTCAAGAAAAAGAAGGTCCCAAGTATGGACATTAAAATGGCAATAAATTCACAACTATCAACAATAGTTGATAGTTGAATCTAAAAAAATAAACTAAGCAAAAAAAGCAGAACAGAAACAGAATGATAGATATGGAGCTCATTTTGAGGGTAATTAGTTGGGAGGGACAAAGGGGAGAATGGGGGAAAAGTTGCAGGAATTAAGAAGTACAAATTGGTAGGCACAGTATAGACAGGGGGGTGTTAAGAACAGTATAGGAAATGGAGAAGCCAAAGAACATATGTATGATCCATGGACATGAACTAAGGGGAGGGTGATTGCTGGAGGTGATGGTGGTACCAGGTGGAGGGGGGGAAAGGTGGAAAATTGGGACAATTAAAATAGCATAATGAACAAAATATATTTTAAAAGATTCAGTTCTTTTCAAAAAGTAAATGTTCCCTGAGTTTCTGCAAGCCTTTTGTTTATTTCCAAAGTTCTGATTCTCATATTTTTGTTAGTTTTTTTATTGCATTTATGGAAAAGAAAATGTTCAGAAGTTCTTACCCTGCCATTTTTGCTATCATCACTCTTTAGTTTCTTATGTGTAATGTACCTATATAATTACATATGAAATGGATGTCTTGTAGACAGCTTATAGTTTAGTCTTTGTTACAGTTGCGTTTTTAGACTATTTGTAATTTAACATCATTATTGATATGTTTGGATTTAAATCTATCATTTTATTGTTTTCTGTTTACTTTTCCTTATGTTTCTTATTTTTCTCCTTTCCCGTTTCCTTTAGGTTATTTGAACATTTTTTATTTCATTGTAATTTATTGTTTTTACTGTATCTCTTTGTGTAGATTTCTTTAGTGTTTTTCCTAGGGATCACAATATGCATACCTCACTTGTCACACCCTTCTTACAGTCTATGTTTTCCATTTTAACCTGAATGCAGCAATCCACCACCATGTAGATCCCTTTTCTATCCCTAGTTATGTTGTAGTCTCATCCAAATAAAATGGAAATGCCAGTTGACATTGTTGTGATATTTTTTTTAATGTAAAGTGTATTTTTAAAAAAACTCGAGAGTAGAAGAATAGTTTACTTTGTTTACCTGGATATTTAATTTTTCTGGTTCTCTTTGTTCAGTCCTTATTTTCCAATTTTCCTTCTGGTATTATTTTCCTTTTGTACAGTTCTAGAAAGTCCATGGCTATAAATTCTCTTAGTTTTTATTACCTGAGAATACTTTTATTTTGTCTTCATATTGGAAAGATAATTGTATTGACTACACAATTCTGGGTTGACAGTTGTTTTCTGTAACCACATTAAACATGTGCTGCTTCTTTCTTGTCTCAATTTTTTCCTCATGAGCAATCCACAGTCATTGAAAGTGTTGTTGTTCCCCTGTAAGCAATTCGTTAGTTTTCTCTAGCCATTTTCAAGGTTTTTCCTTTTTATTTTTTAAGTCTTCAACAGTTTGATTATGTGACTGTGTGTGGATTTCTTTGAGTTTACCCAGTTTGAAGTTTGGTGGTCTTCTTGAATCTGTAAATTTATGTATTTTTTCAAATTTCAGAGACTTTAGCTTTTATTTCTTTAAGTATGTTTCTCTGCCCCACACTCTTCCTCCTCTTTTGGAGGACTCTGATGACACAAATATTAGACTTTTTTATGTTATTCACCAGATCTCTAAAAGTTCTGTTCATTTCCTATTTCCAGTCTTTTTCTTGTCTGTTATTCATGTTGGAGAATTTCTATTGCTTTATTTCTAAGTTTACTGAACCCTCTTCTGTCATATCCATTTTGCCACTGAACCAATCTAGTAAGTTTGATTTTCATTATTGTATTGGTCATATCAAAAATTTTGATTTTGATTTGATTCCTCATTTATAACTTCTATTTCTTTGCAGGAACATCCTATTTTTCCATTTTTTTTCAAAAGTGTTTGTTCTAATTTGTTGAATAATTTTTATAATAGCTGATTTAACCTCTTTGTCCAATAACTCTATTATCTGTGTCATCTCAGAGTTAGAAACTATTGCTTATGCTCATGTGAGTTGAGATTTGTATTTTGATTTTTAGTTCTTTGTCTACCAATAAATTTTGAATCATATCCTGGACATTTTGTACACTTTGTACTATTAGACACTGGATCTTGTTTATATCCTATGGTAATTAGGTTAATTTTCTGAAAATGTTTCAGTGTTTGGTGTGTGTTAATTATGCAGTCCTTTAGAAAGGCAAAAATGCATAGTATCTGTAGTTACTTGCTTACAGGGTCAAGTGATGCCAATTAAAGATGAAGCTTAAATCAGGCCAAAGAAATCTATTTCAACAAAATGATTTGAGCATCAGTGAAAACTTTAATATCATAATATTATAATTATTTTATTATTGCTATTATTTTTAATCCTCACCTGAGGATATATTTATTAATGTCAGGGAGGGAGCGAGGGAGAGGGACAGTGAGTTAGAGAGAGAGATTTCAGAGAGAAACATCAGTTGGTTGCCTCCTGTATGTGCCCTAAATGGGGATAAAACCCACAACTTTTTAGTGTATGGGACGATGCTCCAAACAACTGAGCCACCTGGCCAGGGGTATAATATTTTTTTTTTAAGAGGACTTGGCAAACACAAAATTCCAGGATGAAAAAAAAGTTAAATATTTTTTTGGCATCTGCTCACTTTTTGTCTGGCACAGTTTTCAGGTTCATGATTGAAGTAAATATGAATAATACCTATACTAGGAGGGGTAAATAGTATCACCTTTGTTCTATAGGTGGGGAGCTGAAGCACAGAGAATATTTTAGCCAGTAAGTGGTAGAACTAGGTCTTGTCCTCAGGCCTTCTGACTCTAAAGTATTTGTGACTCTGTACCCCTGGTTGCCCATTTCAATTATATAATTTAAGACAAAAGGAAGGAAATGCTTCAGCAGATAGATAAGGAAACTATCCATTCCACTACAATTTGAACAAAATGCTGTATGTGTTAACATTCCAAATGGTAGATACAATTGACTACATAAAGACTGTGACATTGTTGCTCTTCATTTATTTGGGCCACTTAAGAACAAGCCAGGATTATACAGAAGTAAAATATGAATACAGTCATTGGCATTTAATGATGGAGATATGTTCTGAGAAATGCACTGTTAAGTTGATTTCTTTCTTGTTTGAACATCATAGAATATATTTACACAAACCTAGATGGTATAGCCTGTTACTGTATTTTATATGCTATACTTTTATACAACTGGCAGTGCAGTAGGTTTGTTACACCAGCATCACTACAAACATATGAATAATGCATTGTACTATGATGTTATGACAGCTATGATGTCACTAGGCAATAGAAAATTTTTAGCTTCAGTATAATCTTACAGGACCACCATTAAACATATGGTCCATCACTGACTGGAAATGTTATGTGCAGCATGACTATAATTGGCTATAATCTTTACCAAACATTTTTTTCCTGCTTACAAAGTGAGAAAGTTTATTAGTCAATGGAGTACACGTCTTCCTAATTGGTGATGGTTTGTATACATTTATATATACATACATACATATATATATATATATATATATATATATATATATATATTAAAGATTTTATTTATTTATTTTTAGAGAGGGAAGGGAGGGAGAAAGAGAGAGAGATAGAAACATCAATGTGTGGTTGCTGGGGGACATGGCCTGCAACCTAGGCATGTGCCCTGACTGGGAATCGAACCTGCGATGCCTGGTTCGCAGCCCGTGATCAATCCACTGAGCTACACCAGCCAGGGCTTGTAAACATTTATAGTTACAAAATAAGTTATTTTGAGGTTATCATTGGTGTTAAAAATGATTCTGTTGAAATTAATTATAAATAGTTGTGTGGCTAGAAAGATCTCTTTATATACACATGAACAGTTCTGTCCTTTGGTTCTTAGGCACAGCCCTGTTTGCAGGACTTAAAGGAATGTGTTGAGATCTCACTATGTGGTGGCAGTTGGACTAACTCCCTGGAGTATGTTCTCCCAGTCATATCTTTGAACACAGTCAGTTTGAGATCCTAGTGTCAGAGTTCTGAATCACATTCCCGTACTGTCTCCCACCTACCAGCTAAGTAGTTGTTCAGTTGCCTTGTAAGTAGTTGTTCAGTTGCCTTTTGGTCAGCTTTTTGCAGCTGCATGGTACCTTCAAAAGGCCTTGTCAGCTGGGTGTCATTACCCTCTTTGCTGCTAGGTGAGGAGAGCTGATATATTCTTTTTGTGAAAGTATGAGAGAGTATCATGTTCAAGCTAGGTGCCCTAATTAATGATTTCTTGTGTGTACTTACTCCAGTGGCTCCACCCAAACATGACTCCACTGCCTGTTCCTGCTTCTGTCTCACCTCTTTAGCTTCCTGACCTCCTAATAGTGCTATCTGCTAGATGGTCTACCTGCCAGGCCCACCACCCATCTGGTGACCCTGATTTTACTGCCACTCAAATACTCAAATCCTGGCATGACATTTTGTGGAAAACAAGGCATCGCATTTCTGATTAATTCATACTAGGTTGAACTGCCTGCTTCTGATATCCATAGCTAAACTGCATCACCTGGTGTCATAATCCATAATATTGCACTAATTTGTAAGAACAATGCATTAGCAACACAGCTTCACTGTATAGTTATGTGTCTTATGCTGCTCTTTACATTCTTGTTACAACTTGCATTTTTGTCTTTAGAATTGGGACACATTTCTCTCCAGTTAGATATATCATTATGCTGATATTGGTAACAAAAATGGCTTAAAGAAACAAGGTTTCCATGTTTAATTTCTAAGCATTCCCTGTGCCAGTATCTAAGTTGTCATTGGCTGCTTACATTGTATATGGGATTGTACATTTCTGTTGTGAGTAGCTATGAGGCCCCAACTTGATTTCTCAGTGATCAGAGAGACAGTGAAGAAAATAGCTCAGGCTTAGATTGGACTGGAAGGACTGCAGCATGATAGAAGTAGTGGTAAGAGTAGATGTTTTTCTTTCTGGAAGTTTTATTAATTCTTTTGGGTCAATTATATGTCATTCATATGATACTATTTCTGAATTTTTTCTACTTTATTTTTTTGTTGTTTATTCTGTTACAGTTGTCCCAATTTTTTTCTCTTTTGCCCCCCTCCGCCCAGCCCACCCCTGTCTCCCACAGTCAATCCCCTCTCCATTGTCTTTTCAGCTATATACATCTTGGTTTTTGAATCCAGGCTCTACAACTGCAAATGATCTTGAACGAGTTTACTTAAGCTCACTGAACCACTTTTTCTATCTTTAAAATGGAAGATCAAGTGGAATATGATGCATATATAGCACACTGTTACTGAACCTGCCACTCATGGACAGAGAGGCTAAATAACTTGCCCAAGATCACACTGCTAGTAGGTTGCAGGGCCCAGTCTAGAAACCCAAGTCACTTTGATTCCAAGGACCCATGCTCTTTCTACTCTTATTTTCTAGTAATAGGGCATTTGAGCTGTTATTAGTTAGAAACAAAGATGCTCAAGACTGGAGGGAATTCAGACATCATCTATTATACCACTGAGAAGATACTTGAATTCCCTTCACAACATATTTCACAAAAGACCTCCCAAGATTTCATCATGCTTCTGAACACCTCTAGTTTATCTATAATTTAACTAATCTCTGTTGAGTTTATACTCTGTGGCAAAACTAAAAACTGTTGCCATTGAAGGTGCTTAATCATTTTGTGTTATTTTGAGAGGACACATACAGTAGAAGGGATGTGGCTGTCAGGAAGATATGCAAGCAGAATAGGGACACAGTTTAATGAGGAGAAGCTCTAGCTTCTGTTAGTGTTGGGAGCAGTTTTTTTTTTAAAGATTTTATTTATTTATTTTTGAAGAGGGAAGGGAGGGATGGAGAGAGAGAGAGAAACATCAATGTGCGGTTGCTGGGGGCCATGGCCTGCAACCTAGGCATGTGCCCTGACTGGGAATCGAACCTGCGATGCCTGTTTCGCAGCCCACGCTCAATCCACTGAGCTACACCAGCCAGGGCAGGAGCAGTTTTAAAATAATTGTCAGTAGAGAAAATCACCAAGGCAGTCTTGAGTCCAGCATTCCAAACTGATTTTTATCATAATTTGCCATATGTGGGTTTGCAGTTGTGGTGCACCAGTTTCAGAATGAACTGCTTTGACCTGTCCCCAGCTCCATTTTTGCTGAAATAAGGAATCTTCCCAGATTCCCACAGGATTGGGCAGTCTTTTATTGCCATAGTGGAGATAGCTATAACTGCACAGCTTTGCCAAAGTTTATGTGGCCTAACCACACTCTATTCAGCTTGTTAAGTTGTAGGGTAATTTGCTTTTTTTCAAACCTTTACTGGATGATATATGTTTTTTTTAATTGATGAGAGAGAGAGAGAGAGAGAGAGAGAGAGAGAGAGAGAGAGAGAGAGAGATGTGAGAGAGAAACATTGATCAGTTGCCCCCTGTACCCACCCCCACTGGTGATTGAACTCACAACCTAGATATGTGCCCTGACCAGACACCAAACCTGCAACCTTTTCAGTGTATGGGATGATGCTGCAACCAACTGACCAACTGAGCCACACAGCCAGGGCAGAGTAATTTGCTTTTTAGTTTTCTGTAACACATATCACATTCTGAGGTGCAACCAGTCTATTTCACTGTTCATTACCTGTTGTTCAATAGCAACATCTACGCAATTCTGTGTGTTTGGTGATGGAGTTCTGGTTTAAATCCCCATCCCTTGGATTATACAGCTGAATCAGTGCTGTGGATTCTAGTAGTTAGACTAACTCTGGAGATTCCCAGCTGCTTTCAGACCAAGGATGTGGGGGAGTCCTCCATTCTCAGCTCATTTCAATTCCATATCCTATCTGAGAATGCTACTCAGTCTTGTTTGATGTTGTAATTTTAAACCACTTGGAATAATATTCTCCTTTACTTTAATGTTATACATCCCTGTGCATGTTCTTCAGTAATTGAAAGGGATATCGGACAAATTTGATCTGTCTAGCTTTGACTTATGCTGTCCTTATCTTGGCCTTTGTGTCATTAAGAAAAAAATTGGTATTGATCTTGGACCATACCACTACATTGTGCTGCAATTTTTCTTCCTTGCTAGTGGAATATAAATCGATAAAAGGCAGCTGCTTTAGACGAGGGCCAGATATGGTGCTGTCATTTATATATTGTAAATCCAATGATAGCTGATCAAATCAGTGCCTCTCCTGTTCCAAAGTTGACATGATTGAATTGTCAATAAAAAAGACTTTACAGTAAGGGAAGGAGAGCTGACAGTGTAAATGTCTGAAAACCCAATGAAGTTCAATATAAAATGAAACAATGAGCTAGGATATCATTTTATAATTTCCAATTGGGAAAAATATTTAGTGAATCATGGCTAAAATTGGAGATGATCATAGGAGGGGGAAGCAGAAATAAAAAACTGCTAACTTGCCTTATAATTTTTTGAGAAATCTGAAATGCAAATTTGCAGATGCAAATTTTAGGAATTATGCATCATACTCACTGAGTTGTTTATTTACAGAAATGGTTCAAATACTCTCCACCTCCTCCCTCCTCCACAAGCGTATTTTCCAGTGATAATACCGAGTTGCTGGGGGGGTGGGGGAAATAAGCATTCCTTCCCCAAGAGTCCTGCTGACTTTAATAAGTGATTCAGGAGTAAATCTGGTAGAACTTCACCCTGCATTCTTTTTTTAAAATATATTTTATTGATTATGCTATTATAGTTGTCTCATTTTCCCCCTTCACTCCCCTCCACCCTGCCCCCCTCCCACCCACATTCCCCCCTTTAGTTTATGTCCACGTGTCATAAGTTCTTTAGCTTCTACATTTCCCATACTATTCTTGCCCTCCCACTGCCTATTTTCTACCTATTGTCTATGCTACTTATTCTCTATAACTTTTCCCCCTCTCTCCTCCTCCCACTCCCCTGTTGCTAACCCTCCATGTAATCTCCATTTCTGTGGTTCTGTTCCTATTATATTTGTTTGCTTTTGTTTTAGGTGTGGTTGTTAATAACTGTGAGTTTGATGTCTTTTTTTACTGTTCATATTTTTAATCTTCTTTTCCTTAGATAAGTCCCTTTAACATTTCATAAAATAAGGGCTTGGTGATGATGAACTCCTTCAACTTGACCTTATCTGAGGAGCACTTTATCTGCCCTCCCATTCTAAATGAAAGCTTAGCTGGATAGAGCAATCTGGGATGTAGGTCCTTACCTTCAATGATTTGGAGTACTTCTTTCCAGCCCCTTCTTGCCTGCAAGGTCTCTTTTGAGAAATCAGCTGACATTCTGATGGGAACTCCTGTGTAGGTAACTGTCCCCTTATCTCTTGCTGCTTCTAGAATTCTCTCCTTCATTTTTACCTTGGGTAATGTAATTATGATGTGCCTTGGTGTGTTCCTCCTTGGGTCCAACCTCTTTGGGACTCTCTGAGCTTCCTGGACTTCCTGGAAGTCTATGATCCTTTGCCAGATTGGGATAGTTCTCCTTTATTATTTGTTCAAATAACTTTTCCACTTGCTGTTTTTCCTCTTCCTCTTCTGGTACCCCTATAATTTGAATGTTGGAATGTTTAAAGATGTCCTCGAGGTTCCTAAGCCTCTCCTTATTTTTTTGAATTCTTGTTTCTTCATTCTTTTCTGTTTGGTTGTTTCTTTCTTCCTTCTGGTCCATTCCATTGATTTGAAACCCAGTTTTTTTTTTCCTTCACTATTGGTTCTGTGTGCATTTTTCTTCATTTCACTTATTGTAGCCTGCATTTGTTCATCTAATTTGTGACCATAATTCCCCAATTCTGTGAGCATCCTGATCACCAGTGCTTTGAACTGTGCATGTAATAGGTTGGCTATCTCTCAGTCACTTAAAAAAATTGGCTATGGGGCTTTTATTTTTTATTTTCCTTTGGTCTGGTTGCAGCTGTTACGGATGGGTGGGGGAGCATTAGGTGTTCACCAGGTCGGGGCACCCCAGTCGCTGGGTTGTGACGTTGTATGTGGGGGCGGGGTCTGAGAGGGGACAATGGTGCCTGCTCCACTTTCTCTAAGACTTCAGTCCCCTCTGCCGCTTCCCGTAAACAAACTGGGCCCTTCTGGTGCTGGCTCCCGGGCGGGTGGGCCTGTGCACTTTCTCGGACTCCGTGGGCTTCCCCGAGGAGCCTCCTGTGAGGCTGAGAGAATCTCCCGGCCTCAGCTCCACAGGTGTTTTCAGTCGGTGCTCTTAGCCTTTGTTTCCCGGCAGCGCTGGGGCCTTGGGTTGTGCGGTCTGTGTTGCTGCCTGTTTTCGCCTAGTTTATCTGCGCGCGAATGTGTGGCTGTGGACAGCCAGCTGCCTTGCGCACCTCACTGGGTCTGCTTGTTGCCTCCTGTGCCCAGGGTCTTCCACCAGGTCCATCAGCTGCCCCTGTGCTTCTGGGGTCCACCAACAGCTGTCTGCGCTTTGCGCGCCCGCGTTTGCCAGCCACCGCTTTTTCCTGCGGAGACCCCCTCTCCGCAGGCCTCCGACTCCGCCCCTCCTTACCGGTCTGGATGAATGGTTGTCAGACTTCTGTTCAGTTCATTTCTCTCTGTTCTGGTTGTTTCTTGTTTCTCAATTTTTGTTGTCCTTAGTTTTGGTTGTGCGAGGAGGCACAGTGCATCTATCTACGCCTTCATCTTGGCCGGAAGTCCCACCCTGCATTCTTAAAGTCAACCAGTGGACCACCAGTTTCACCTAATAGATTTTTAGAAGTAGCCATATTTGTTTTGTAAAAAGACAAACTATAAACAAGAAGCTGTAGAACTTTTTCAGAGAGATATACCTATCTTGGTGTATGGTCCATGAAGCTTAGCTTAGGAAACTAAGGTCTTATCTTACCCTTGAAACTTGAAGAAATCATGCCAGTTTTCCAAGAGACCTGATTAACTGTTTGCAAATGTAAGAGCATGACATTTATTTGTTGAGAAGCGTATTCAGTCCCATTGGGAGAGACCAGGCTGGGAACTGATAAGAGGATGCTGTTTCATTTAAAAGCTGCCAGAGGCATATTTGCATGACATTCTTGCCTCAGGAGTTGTTGTGAATGCATGGGACCTGATTAGGGCAGAATTGGCTTTGGAGAGATGCTTGGCTCCTAAATTTTCAGCATGAAAACTATATTCCAAGGTCTTTGGAATATTTCTAGAGGGCTTATTTTCCAAGTTTTCTAATGATGACAGGTTAAAATTGTCTTACAAACTATAGCAACTACACAACAATAAACTTGTGTTCTTGTGTCAGCACAAGGCACCTTATTGGAGAGGAGGTTAATCACCACTCTGCATCTTGGGAATGGTTGTTTTGACCTGGGGTAAGAAGAATCTTCTGTCCTGGTTTTAACTTCATACAATTCAAATAAAATTTAACAGTATTCTCCACCTTCTTGTTGAGGCACTTTATACCACCAACCATCTTTTCCCTCCTCCTGTGATATGCTCTTCTTGAGCTTCTTAAAACCACTTTGGCAGTTTGTTCTTTGTGTCATTCAGTCAACTTCTTTCTTCTCTTTCCCTGATGGTCGAGTTCTCATCAAGTTCAATCTGTTGCTCTCAGGTTATTATCATTGCTATAATTTACTAAGAGCTTTCCAAGAGCCAAGGCCTATACTGTTCGAATTACGTGTATTATTTCATTTAATACTAAACAAAATCTCCATAAAACTCAACCAAGTGAACCTGTAGAGAAGGAAGAAAGTGACCAAGAATATTCTAGATTTTTGGTTAACACCCAGTCTTACTGGACAGGGAAAAGAGTCAGAGCCAAACAAAAAATGGAAAAGTAGCAATCAGAAAGGAAGGTGGAAACAAGGCAGGGCAGGATCATGGAAGCAGTGAGAATTTCATGTGATACCCACTATGAATGAGACTCCTCAATATGTACATCTCCATCCTCCATTTATTGCTTTTTCTTTGTACCAAAAGTTCTGTGCATGGATTTTGGGGTGTCACTAGCCCTCTGAAGCGTGTTGCAAAAGTTCGTGTATGTACATGTGTACAGTTTTGGGGGAATGGGTTTGCAGATTTCATTGGGCACCCATAAATAAAGCAAAGGTATATCTTCAGGTTCATGGCATTAATGCTAAATTTCTCATTGCAACCCAGGCATGTACCTTGACTGGGAATTGAACCTATGACCCTTTGGTACAGAGGCCTGCGCTCAATCCACTGAGCCACACCAGCCAGGGCTCAGATTTATTGTTTAAAAAATTACTCTCACATAGAGCATGATATTTAAGAACAGTGTTTATGGGAATTGTGATCAGACATATCTGGGTTACAATCCTGATTTCTCCTTTTATTTGCTGTGTGTCCTAGTCAAATTGCTTAATATTTCTGATCCTCATTTTCCTCATTTGAACATAAGGGTAATGCTGGTTCTAGTGCTACCTCCTAGGCTTGTTGTGAAGACTTAGTGATGTAATCCATGTAAGGTGGTTAGCAGAGTACTAGCACTTTATAAACGTTCAGGAGAGAGCTATAATTTCCTACTGAAAAACTTAAAATGTCTCCCTAATGCTTAACTCACAGCACATAAAATCTTCTATCTGCCTTTTCAGACCTACCAGAAACTAGTCCCCACTCTTATTACCTTTCCAACCTTACCTTAGTCCCAGGAAGTGTATACATCAAGACTATCTCTCCTAAATATGCTTTCATAATGCATACCTTACTACCACCTCTGAATTTTTGCTCATACTGTTTCCTCACCTTACAATGCAAGACTCCATTATTGAGCCTCCCTTCAAGCCCCAGCTCTTGTATTCTCCTTGACAGTTGCAGTTCACACAGTTCTCACCATTTTCTAATTTCCCATATACTTCCAAATCAGCTATACTACCCAATTACTACCTTATAATAATACTGTTATGCATGGTTTGTGCCTTACTTATGGGTTTATAGTATTGCCAAATATGAAGCTGTTCCCTTGTTTACTGCTTGTTCACTGCTCATTTCATGTTTTAAGATCTTTTCTATTCAATCAAAGCCCCATGTAGATCAGGTCTTGCTATCATTATTCTCTTTCCCATGGCTTTTAGCAATTTCTAGTTACCATGCAATTATTTGGTATATTAGTTGTTTTATTTGGTTGTTTTTTTTTTATCAAACTGTCAAAGTTTGGATACAGAAGATAGATTATTAAAAACTTACTTCCATCACTTACTTTCTTTGACCTCAGGTATTTGGAGACGTAAAGTCTAATGCCAAACTTGGTGGCTTGGAGAAAGCCATCTCCCTTCGCTGAGCTCCTCATTTTTTTTTCTCATTCCTAGAACTATTTGGTTAAACAAGAGAGTTGAGCCAGAATTTTGTAAATCTCTTAATCCCTAACAACTGGGACTCTGATAAAATTAATAATCTTCTCCAAAAACATTACCCTGCTTTACTCTGTGTCTTTGCTCTGGCTTGCTTGGATTTTGACAGAATGCAGCATCTCAAACAAGGCTTACGTTCTGTCCTTAATTGAAACTGTTTGTCTCTCCCAGTGAGCAGACAAGCCTCAGTTTAGGAAACCACATCAGCATATTTCATTCCAGGGTGGGGAACTGTTTCTGACAAGGAGCCCTACAAAGTATAAATGCTTCAGAAGAAAAGGGAAAACTGAGTAAACAAATAATCCCTTTACTGAAGGAGGATGTGGGTTGAAAATCATATTATAGAGGAGGTATCCTGGAGTGTCCTGGGTAACCAGCCAAAAATTTGATCTGGTTTCTCTTAGCATGGGGTAACTCACCACGCCAACTGACATATTTCTCCAGTGACCTCTACATCCAAAAATGTCCCCTAAAAGCACAGCTGTCTGTTCTCCGTGTTCCAAGCCTCATTGTTTGCCATAACGACTTGCAAGATGCCATTCTGCAGATGTTTCTTCAGCATTCCTTGACATAAGGGTGTATTAGGCTCCTTTATGTTTCTGAAATTTGTACAATTAAATCCCATCCTGCAGCTCAGGAGTTGCTTTTATATGGCACAGGCCATCCATGCTTGAGATGCCTGGGCATTCTGTAGCGGCATCTTAATGCTGCTCATCCATTTCTACCAAGTGCCCAGATCTTGGTCTACATTAAGTTTCAAGTTGCTTTCTCAGGATATTCTCGTGAGCAACATGGAAAGAAGAAGCATTGACATGTCCTACAGGCTGTCTGTTGATGTGTGTTCCCTGCAACACTAGCTACAAACCTTCACTAATTATGCAGACTCATCAGGAATATCACATGGGGTTCTTACATTTAATGGGAGGTTGTGCACCACACTTCTTTTATTCTGCATCAGAACTATTGACATGATATTGACATTCACAGGCAGGTTGGTTTTCTAATGCTGGCCAGAGAATCAAAGTCTTTTTTTTTTTTTAATTTCCTGACTTTACCTCTCCTTTCAGAAAACCTGAGAGTGTCATTAATACTTAATGCTGCATATAGTGTTTCCACCAATAATACTTTCCCCAGAGGTTAGTCCTCAGAGTACATAGGACAGGGTAATTAGGTGTATTGATCTTTGCTACAGCCAGTATTATCGGAATGGTGATCAACTTTATAAGTAAGATGTGGATATTTATTTTAGCTAAGGAGCTATGACAGCTCGTGTTGTTTTTTTAACATTCTTTGCCCTAATGGAGGCATTGTGAAACAGCTACAAGAAGATCCTACAGAGCTGAAATCTCTCTTTTATAGGGCTGGTATTAGGAGGCAGAATGAGTAGGTGCTAGGTAGGCCAAAAATGGGAAAATCACAAACTTAAATAGATTTGGTCCATGGGGCAAATTTTATAAAGTAAAAAATGCTGTCAAGGAACTCCTACCTCTGCCATTTAAGTTGATAAGTGAATTCTCTGAAAGAGTGTTTCTCAGGTAAAATGTTCAGCATAGAACCCTGCTCAGTAGAGTCTTCCTGCATTTCACTGAGTCTCAGAGTGGGGTAAGAAATGGCCTAACATGTAGCTGGAGCTAACTCTTAACCAGGTGGCTTTGACAAAGGCATCGAAACTTAGAAAGGTAGATTAACATCTACCCAGAGACCCAGAGTCTGGGCATTGGGCAGGGCTGTTTCCTGGAGTGTCCAGTGTGTAATTCCTAGTCAAAGAATATGAGCTCACTGAGCCAGAGAGAGGCTCACAGGGAGCAGGACACACTTTGCATTTGTTGTAAATAGTAGCCAACCTGAGCTGTTTTCTCTTTGGTTTCCCAAAGAAGGATTTTTTTTTTTTAAAGTGGAGACTCAGATATTCAGAAGCAGTAGTTCAGTTTTTCCTTTTTCGTTAATGGGAGTGGGGGTAGAGACAAAACTATCAGGCGCATACAAACCAAGTGGGCAAGTGTCCAGTTGTATGAGAAATGGTCTACCAAAACCTGAGTCAGGTTCCAGGAAGTGAGATCAGTTCAAAGTCAATCTAGCAAGTTCTGGACTGAAGTCTCTCTTGGTCTCCTTGACCCCCATGTCCACCCCCATTCCTAAGTTTTTTGTAGGACTTATGGAAGCCATGGTGCTGCTTTCCAAACACATCTGTATATCTGTAAACATATCCAGAGTCAACTATTCATTTCAGTTAAAATATTAACAGCATTTTATTTGTCTGATGGCTTAGAAATAAAAAAAAGTGGATTCTTCTGGATAGAATGGTGTAGTTTTGAGATTAGATTTGTCTGTCAGGTGCCTCTTCACCAGAGGTATCTAAATATTTTGGTTTCATGAAGTCCCTTACACATACTCATATGTATTTCTAGCTTAAAAAAAGTCAATGGAAATACTTAGATTCCAATGAAAGTTCGATAAGATTTTATTCAAATAATATAAATTCCTGTTGCAATTTTGGAAAATGACACCACTTTGGGTCTTTACAGTAGCTTGCTGTAGTCTTTTTTTTTTTTTTAATCCAGAAAAGGGAGATTGGAATCTTTAATTAGTATTTCCAACAAAATCTCTTTTCCTTATTTGGTTTTCAATGAAAACTTTTATGTCAAATACACATTTTCACCAGATTTTGATACTTGATGAAGCATTTTCTTCAAATACATTGAAAATTAAAGAAGTTATTTAGGCCTGAAATTCTCAAGACAACTTTAAACTACCATTCGAAACTCTGTGATTAATCAAGTGGGAATTGTTCGTGGATACTTAAGGGCAGATTTTGGCCTACATGAGAAGCTATGTTGATTTTTGTCATTTCAAAATGATAATTAGACCTTTTTCTCTCAATTTAACTTATGTGCTTTCATCTATACTATATGTAAATGATGTTTGATGATAACAGGGAGTCACATTTATGCAGCAACATTAGTACCCATTAAGCAGATTAGAAATAACTGTCTCTAGATATGTAATAGACAGTTAAAATTGTCTCCTGAGAGTTGAATTACATAAAAGAATTTCCTGTGTAATTATTCTGAAACAAACAGAAAAAAAAATCCTCACTAATTGCAGTTAGGAGAGTTTTTATATTTCTTTAGCCAAACAGGTAAAATTCAATTTTATGTTCCTTTTACTCAAACTTGTTTCTTCTTACCTCACTGGTTTTATCCTCTCTTCCTCACTTCCTTTCTCCCTCCCTCCCTCCCTCCTTCCCTCCATCCCTCTCATTCTCCCTCCCTCCCTCCCTCCCTTCCTTCCTTCTGGAATGAGGCTTTATAATTTTAACTGTTAGCGAGAGATATGTAATTTCCTAGAACTATGTACCAAAGTACAAAGCTTACATTTTAAAATGATTCACAGATAGAGTGACCATTTAAATTATTGTTCAAAAAAGGGATGGTCCTGAGAGTGAAAGAAAGTACTAAAAATAATCAACAGTTGATCTACAAGGTATAACTGGGAATGTAGCAGGTTACTCAGGATGTATCATCACCCTATTCACAGAGATGACTAAAATGTTAAGGGGTAGGAACTTTAAGAAAGCATCTAGTCTGTTCTATTTAGAAGAAGAAACAGAGATTCTGAACCTGCAATGACTGGTTCTAATCCAGGACTTCTAACTCTCAGCCCAGGTTTCTTTCAATTAACCCCATCCCTTACCACTCTAGCAAGATGGAAGGACATTCGGTATAGAACCACCTCATTTTCATTACATATTTCTCCTGTCCACAAGTAACTTTTATTTTTATTTATTTAAAATATAAATATTATTTATTGATTTAGAGAGAAGGGGAGAGGAAGGGCAGGAGGGGGAGAGAAACATCAGTTTGTTGTTCCACTTTTTTGTGCATTCATTGATTATTTATTTTTTCATGTTTTAATTGCATTTTATTGTTTATACTACTATACATGGGTTGATTCTTGTATGTGTCCTTACCAGGGATGAAACACACAACTTTGGCATGTAGGGATGATGCTATAACCAACTGGGCTACCTGGCCAGGGCAACAAATAGCTTTCAGATGTGAAACTTTTCAAGTAGGAGAGTTTCTAGCCCCTCTTTCTTCCGAATCAGTACTTTACAACTAAACAAGTGTACCAATTCTGGTCGAACCTCCACTATGTACGCGCTGTGGTCGGTCTCTCACTTTCAATCCTAAACCAATTACATATTATAGCAACATTTAGATGGTTTAAAATAAAAAAGATTTTTATTTTACAAGTAGAATCAAGTGAATCCTTAATGGATCTTGAGGCATGCTTTCAGACTAGCCATATTTGAGTGATCATCTGTTAAGCAACAAGGTAAGGCAATGGACTACAGTTTTTCCTGAGGCAATGAAATTTAGCTTGTGCCTCTGGGTGACAGATGAAAATGACTAAGACTCACAGCTATGGCTGACATGTTTAAAATTTTGTTTTGTTTTGTTTTTTTGTTCTTTTATTCTTTATTTTATTGATTATGCTATTACAGTTGGCCCATTTTCCCCTTCACTCCCCTCCACCCTGACCATCCCCTCTCACCCACATTCCCCCCCTTTAGTTCATGTCCATGTGTCATAAGTTCTTTAGTGTCTACATGTCCCATACTATTCTTACCCTCCCCCTGTCTTTTTTCTACCTACTGTCTATGCTACTTGTTCTCTATATCTTTTCCCCCTCCTTCCTCCTCCCACTTCCCTGTTGCTAACCCTCCATTTGATGACTTTTTTTTTACTGTTCATATTTTTAATCTTCTTTTTCTTAGGTAAGTCCCTTTAACATTTCATATAATAAGGGCTGGGTGATGATGAACTCCTTTAACTTGGCCTTGTCTGAGAAGCACTTTATCTCCCCTTCCATTCTAAATGAAAGCTTTGCTGGATAGAGCAATCTGGGATGTAGGAACTTGCCTTTCATGACTTGGAATACTTCTTGCCAGCCCCTTCTAGCTTGTAAGGTCTCTTTTGAGAAATCAGCTGACAGTCTGATGGGAACTCCTTTGTAGGTTACTGTCTCCTTGTCTCTTGCTGCTTCTAGGACTCTCTCCTTCATTTTTACCTTGGCTAATGTAATTATGATGTGCCTTGGTGTGTTCCTCCTTGGGTCCAACCTCTTTGGGACTCTCTGAGCTTCCTGGACTTCCTGAAAGTCTATTTCCCTTGCCAGATTGGGGAAGTTTTCCTTTAATATCTGTTTAAATAAGTTCTCAATTTGTTGCTCTTCCTCTTCCCCTTCTGGT
>PVIA01000229.1:7464-324302 GCA_004024845.1 Tonatia bakeri | reverse complement strand
CTCAGTTTTCTGAATTCTTGTTTCTTCATTCTTTTCTGTTTGGTTGTTCCTTTCTCCCTTCTGGTCCACTCCATTGATTTGAGTCCCAGTTTTCTTCCCCTCACTCTTGTTTCCCTGTGTGTTTTCCTTCATTTCTCTTATTGTAGCCTGCATTTGTTCATCTAATTTATGTCCAAAGTCAACCAATTTTGTGAGCTTCCTGATCACCAGTGCTTTGAACTGTGTGTCTGATAGTTCGGCTATCTCTTGGTCACTTAAAAAAATTGGTTCTGGGGTTTTCAAATATGTTTGAACCATCTTTTCTATTTTCCTTTGGTTTGGTTGCGGCTGTTTCGTAAGGGCGGCGGAGCCTTAGGTGTTCACGGGGCGGGGCACCCCAGTCGCTGGGCTGTGCCGTTGTATGTGGGGGCGGGGTCTGAGAGGGAACAATGGCGCCTGCTCCACTCTCTCTAGGACTTCCGCCCCCTCCACTGCCTCCCACAAGCAAACTGGGCCCTTCCTGTGCTGGCTCCCGGGCGGGTGGCCTTGTGCACTTTCTCGGACTCTGTGGGTTTCCCTGAGAAGTCTCCTGTGAGGCTGAGAGAGTCTCCCGGCCTCAGTTCCCAGATGGGGCTCTTAAGCTTTGAAACCCAGCGGCGCTGCCCATTTTCGCTTAGTTTGCGCGCGAATGTGTGTCTGCCGACAGCCAGCTGCCTTGAGTCCCTCACAGGGTCTGCTAGTCGCCTCCCGAGCCCAGGGTCCGCCACCGGTCAGTCAGCCGTCAGCTGCCGTCTGCGCCCTGCGCGCCTGCACCTGCCAGCCAGTGTTTCTTCCCTCCGGGACCCCTCGACCTCTGTCTGCAGGCCTCCGACTCCACCGCTCCTTACTGGTCTGGATGTACTGGAGTCCGACTTCTGTTCAGTTAATTTCTCTCTGTTCTGGTTGTTTTCTTGTTTCTCAATTTTTGTTGTCCTTAGTTTTGGTTGCGTGAGGAGGCACAATGCGACTGCCTATGCCTCCATCTTGGTTGGAACTCCCGACATGTTTAAAATTTTTTAAAAAAGGTCAGAAACTGAGATTAAGGTTACAAATATAATGCTTACTGTCTCCTCTTGCTGTTATCCTGTGTATACTCTTTCATCCCAGTTCATACACATTTGCCCTAGTAATAGACAGTGTAGTAATAACCTCATTAATGAAGAGTATGGGCTCCCACACTACACTTTGTTTTTGGAAGCTTCATTACCAGTGGTAGAGATGACAGAGAAAAATGTATAGGTGAGTTAAAGTATGTGAAAACAAAGGCTTATAGAATAAAAATACTCTCAGGTCCTAATGGAAATATGTGTGTCACTAATACAAGGCCCTCAATGTTGACTCCAAGTAAGAAGATATCCGGCGACCAGCAGTAACAACATTTGCATCCGTTTTACCAGAGACTGTACATTTGGATCACAAGAATCAGCTAAAGCCAGAAAGCTGGGAAGTGGCAACCTACCACACCTGGACTAGCCAGGGATGGAATATGAGTGTGTCTTAGGGCCTTCGTACTATGTTCCCTTCATTTTTCCCCTGGTTGGTACTGTCTACCTAGGGTCTAATACACACTGCAACTTTCTCCCCTCTTATGCAAATAAACCTCTGGATATCCTGGCAGGCTATCCATTTAGCTTCACAAGTTAAAAAGTTTAACAAATGACTAAGAAGGAGATCCAATGTAACTAACTTTATTTTAAGTGAACTTCCTAGAAAGTTTGTAGATGGAGGTTCATAAAGTTGTGTGAGTATAATTATGGGTTGACCAATTATTTCCTTGAGTCATTTGTGAACTTGCTGGTCCTTCCCACCACCGTAGCTGTCCTCATATACCTCTTTCACACTCTATATATGTTTTCTACTTGGCCCTCATTTTGGGCCTTACTCACACATGCTTGCAGTTTTTCTCCATCTTCTGTCTCATCTTGACATCATTGACCACAGTAAACTTAAGGTAACAAGGGTGGGAATAAGAAAAAGCGAATAAACTGAAAGATATACTTAAAAACCAACTTTTTCTAATGCATTTAGATATCTCCATCTAAATACATGCCCTATATTTGGATTTGGAAATACCTAAGGCCAATAATAATTATTTTTTTACTGTGTATAAAGTTTCATTTTTGTGTATTATTCATCTTGTGTGTGGGTGTGTAGGAATACAATAAGATCTGTAGGTGGTGATATTTATAATATTCATGTTCATAATATTTTCTTATAATCCTTTGCATTTCTTTGGTGTGTGTTGTTACTTCTCCTCTTTCATTTCTGATTTTATTTATTTGGGGCCTCTCTCTCTTTTCTTGGTGAGTCTGGTTAAAGGTTTGTCAATCCTATTTATGTTTTCAAAGTACCAGTTCTTCTTTTCATTGATCTTTTGTATTTTTTTAGATTGTATTTCATTAATTTCTCCTCTCATCTTTATGATTCCCTTTCTTCTACTCACTTTGGGTTTTGTTTGTTCTTCTTCGAGTTCCTTTATGTGCAGAGCTAGATTATTTATTTGAGATCTTTCTTGTTTCTTGAGGTAGGCATGTAACTGTTTGAATTTTTTAAAGACTGCTTTTGTTGTTTCCCATAGATTTTGGGCTGTTGTGTTCTTATTTTCATTTGTTTCATGGTATCTTTTGCTTTCTTCCTTGATCTCATTTTTAAGCCATTCATTGTTTAGTAACATGTTATTTAGCCTGCATGCCTTTGTGTGTTTTTCAGGAGTTTATTTGTGATTTATTTCTAGCTTCATACTGTTATGGTCATAGAAGATGCTTGATATGATTTTAATCCTCTTAAATTTATTGAGATTTGTGTACTAACATTTGGTCTGTCCTGGAAAATGTTCCACCTGCACTTGAAAAGTATGTATATTCTGCTGCTTTGGGGTGATATGCTCTGAATATATCAATTAAATCCATCTTATCTAGTGTGTTATTTAAGGCTACTGTTTCCTTTTTGATCTTCTGTCTGGAAGATCTATCCATTCATGTCAGTGGGGCGTTAAAATTCCCTGCTACGACTGTATTACTGTCAATCTCTCCCTTTATGCCCATCAAGATTTGCTGTACATATTTAAGTGCTTCTCTGATGAGTACATAAATATTTAGAAGGTTATTTCTTCTTATCGCGTTGTTCCCTTTATCATTATGTGGTGTCCTTTGTCTCTTACTATAGCCTGTGTTTTAAAGGTAATTTTTTTCAGATATAAGTATTGTTACCACAGCTTTTTGTCCTTTCCATTTGCCTGAAATACCTTTTTCTACTCTTTATTTTTAGTTGTGTTTATTTTTTGTTCTGGGGTGTGTCTCTTTTATATAGCCCCACCCTCTGGACTCCTTCTCATCCCACCTTTTGCAGAGAGCACTTTTTTAAATATATTATGGCATTTCAGTCTGAGAACAATCCTTTGATGGTATGAAGCCTTGTCCATAGTTTCACAGCTAGTAAGTGGCGAAACTGGAATTGGAATGAAGATTCGTCTGCTTACAAAGCCGCAATCTCTTTCCATTACACTATAGTGCTTCCAAGCGCAAGTGAATCTGGTTTTTTCTACTTATTATAATATATAAGGACCAGACATATTTCCCCACTGGCCTCAGTGTTCTTGTATTCAATTTTTTATCCCAAATTCTGTAGAGTCATTTTTCTATTTACAAAGCATTCTAAGCTTTGATTTGTAGTTTCGGATTGTATGACCCTTCCCCCTTTCCTTTTCCCAAAACATATGGATTACTTTGAAAAATCGAACTGTCATTTGAGACTCAGAAGGAAAGGCAGAGTGTGTTAAATTTCTCCTTGTCTTTAACGCATGGTTTTTATTAAGCTCTCTACCCTTCTTGTAAGGAACAACCCTGTGGCCCCAAGCATATGTTTAATTTTGTTTTATGCAGACTGGATGTCCTCCCTATTCTCTTGGTCCTTTCATGATTGCTTCAACTAGTGTAGCCAAGTTATGCCAATGGAATTGTAATACATTGACCTCCAGCCCTTCGCCAGTACTGGTAACAGAGTTGCTTTCCATGTGTCCTGCACTTAGCCCCAGATATTCATTTTTCAGCTGCACAATCATTCACTTTATTTAATTTCAAAGGATCAGGTTATGCCTTTGCCGCATAGAATTAGTTATTAAACATAGTGTGCTTTTTTCCAGGATACCCTTCTTAAAATTCAGGTTGAACCATAAAAGTGTTGATGTTTGACTTTTTAAATATAAAGATGGCTATTTGGTATGGTTCAACCTAATATTTTAAAATAATACAGAATAATACACTTTTTAAATAGAAATATAAAGTGATTTATCTAGGCACTTAATGATAATGATGATGAGTAGGACAAAAACTAACATTTATACAGACCTTGCTATGTGCCATGTACTTTGTATGTGATTTCTCATTACCTGCTCTCAGCAACTATAGAAGACACTGTTAATGCTATCCTTTTTTCATAGAGGAAGAAACTGAGTCTCAGAGCAATTAAGCAACTTGCTCAAAGTTGTAAGTATTAATAGCAAAGCTGAGATTCCAAACTTGGTGTGGCTGATTTTAAAGCTTGCACTTTTTCCAACTGTATGGTCATTCTTATATTGTATTGAGTATAGGGAACTGTGTATGGTGAGGCACAGGAGGCAGAGTTTACTGGTGACCACATTAAAAGATAAGCTGTCTTTTATCCAGGTCTAACTTTGACTGAGAACTTGACCTTATATTTCACTATGCCCAAGTCTTAGACTGCCTCATCTCTCTTTTATTGGTTCACTTTTTTTCCTGAGGCATTCTGGGAGAGGGAACTCCAAGAAAGGTGACCCACTTTTATTTCTTTCCTAGTGTGAGATGGGGGTGAAGGATAGTGGGGGGTAGGGAGTGGAGCAAGATGAAGCCCTGTTGATGGCCCAGTTTGTGACAGAAACACAATTTCCTGTGTATGTTTGATTTTTGTCCTCTTCATATTTCCCTTTGATTTGCAAAACTAAATAATAGATCAGATATTGCAAACAAAGGCTGCAGCTTAAATTCTATTCTCATATACTCAGCACAACTCTGGGGCCAATTTTGACCCAGATATGCCTGCTTCTATGTAACCTGGTGAATAAACATCTCTCTGAAAAGCTGATGGCAGAAATTGTATCTCCTGATACTTTATTGATACTCTAATCAGGGCCTATTTTAAATGGACATCATTTGGTATCTAATGGTAATACATAATAAGGCTATTAGATTTTTGTAACTAAAGACACATGCTTTCTATGGGCTACACTTTTTAAAAACAATGTGTGTAGTATGAAGAAAAATGGCAAATGCATGATGGTAAAAGTTTAGATTTTTTGATTATCAGTTTTTAAAAATTATTTTTAAAGAAAGATTAAGTTATAAGATCAGGGGCAAGTTAGAATTCTAGTTCATAGAATCTTGGCACAGGTCAGTTTTATCATGTGAAGAAAAACAGTCTGAATTTAGAATTAAAGAAATAAGTTGGAGAGGAAAAGAGATGGACTCGGCATTTTGGCCCTAGTGCTTTTGTGGTGCCCCTGAGACACCCAGAGGGCTTGTCTGGAGTTCAAGGGAAATGTCAGGGCTGGAGATAGGAGTATCCTCAGAAGAGAGTGGAGTTGGTAACTATAGATGGGATGAACTGGTGTAGATGTTTCGGAACTAGTTAAAACTACGGATTCCTTGGTCCTCTCCCTTGAGGTATAGGCACGGGGCTTGATATGTTGTTGTTGTTGTTACTGTTGTTGTCGCTGTTGTTGCTGTTGTTGTTGTCAGTTTGTTTTTTTCCCTTTCCTTTAATAAGTTCCCCAGGCCATTCTGATTTGGAGCCAGATTAGTTCATATGCTCATCCTTCAATTTAGGACTTGGCTGTTGCTTTGTGGCCTCCAAAGGCGATCAAAAAATGTGAAAGATTCTTTTGTCCTTTGAAAAGAGGGTAGTTTCCAAAGCAAAGCAAGTTTTAGAGATATATTTTAAGGAAATATTTATGAAAACTCCAGAGACAGTGGAGCCATTCCCATTCCAATCCTCGCTTTGATTTATTTGTCTGTTTAAAGGGAAAGAAATTATTTTCTTGGACTTTTAACCCAGATATTGGATGGGTAATTTTTATATATTTTCCAAACTCATATAAAGAATAATTTAGAAAAACCCTAGGATACTGGACTAACTTTATTATTTTAAGTAAACACTTTAGTAACTGTAAATGATATCCACATTAAAAATACTGTTTCGTTTCCAAAACAGAGCACTATAGATATGAAAACAATATCTGGACTTTGAGAAAACTTTGTGTTTGGACAGTAATATAGGGTAAATTATAGTTCTGGGACAATAAACCTGAAGCAGGTGTAAATGCTGGGCCATGTTTGACATTGACTTTTGGATATTTTCCCCTCAATGTTATCTCCAGATTTAAGTGTAAGACTAAGTCATTCCAAGCTTCGTGAATCATATTTGTTTCTCATTTGAAACAGATGAAACCATCAAGAATTTTTCCCATTTGAGTATGTCTTTGGAGAAGAAGGTACCAGTGTAAGGTACATTTAAGGCCAATCCAGTACAATTTAAGGATGGCATTCTAAGTGGCTATTGTTGGTCCCGGAGGGTTAGAAAAGGGTCCATGAGTCAGATTTGCCTTCTCAGATGACCTAGAAACCTAGAATGGGACAACTTTTGAGCATGGTAGGGAACTTGGAAATGTCAATTGGTCTAAATTCGTGGTTGTAGAATTAAAACAAATTATATCAACTTTGGTTATCAAGTTAATTTAGTGTTTTATTTTGGCTCAGCCCTGCTGGAGTCATATTTTACTCTGTGCATTTTTTCCCGTTGTGACCTTGCATCTTTTACACAACTCCAATTCATCTGCTTATTCTCTCCCTCTGCTGATCCAGACAGATGTTTCCCAGTGAAGCTGGACACTTTCCCTATTCTCTGCCAGGAATTCTCATTAGATGGGAAACATAGAAATATTTCTGAGTGATTGATCAGTCGCTAGTGTGTAATGTAAAGATTGTTCATATTGATAAAGTGTTATTGTTGAGAAGTTTTCAGAAGAGATTTACATGTGTTACCTGCTTCTCACAATAGTCCTGTGAGATAGAGGGTAGGGCAGGTTCATGATTACCATTTTATAGACTAGAAATCAAGCCTTTGGAATGATTTCAGTCCAGTGTCCTTACCATTAAGCTTTCCTGTAGAATCAGAAAGAGCTGGAATGACAGATGAGAGAATGTATGTGCATGGACTTTGGAACAGTTTTGCGAATCTGCAGGGAGGGGATAAGCATCATTATTAGTTTGCCTATAAGAAAAAATTATTAAGCACAATCTTAAGAAGCACACAGTTCATATAAGATTCTTTGCAGGCAGAACTGAGCCACAGAGTTAGCTTTTAATATATTATGTTGTTTTGACTACAATACAACCTTCTGAAATACTAGTAGCTTTTTGTGAACCGAGGAGGGTATGTGTGAGTGTATATACTAAGTAGAATTCCTTGACTTCTCTCTCAGTGATGGAAGACTTTCAAATTTAGCAAAGTGCTCATCTTATATACAGTCATGTGTCACTTAAGAATGAGGTATATTCTGGAAAAAATGCATCTTTAGATGATTTTGTTGTTGTGAGAATGTCATAGAGTGTACTTACACAAACCTACATGGTATAGCCTACTGCACACCTAGGCTATATGGTATAGCTTTTTGCTCCTAGGGCACAAACATGTATAGTTACTATACTGAATAGGCAGTTGTAACACAATAGTATATGTGAATCTAAACATACAAGTTCTGTCTAGAAGGTATCCAGCTATACACTATGAAAAATGGAGACATTTACTGAAGAAGATACAAGACACAAGAAGCATTGTACATAGGATAGTGACACCCCCATCCCCTTTGAGGTGGGCACCTTGGGACCTCACACAGTTCTCCCAGTGTCTCTTCCACTATATAAAACACTCTGCAAATCCAAATCAGTTGCCCCATTGTATTTTCCTGAATCTCACTGATAGTCTGAAATCTCTGTCCTTTTAAAGGTAATTTAAGTTTTGTGAAAAGCGAAAAGCCACAGGGTACCAAATCTGGGCTGTAGCGGGGCTGAGTCACCTGGGTGATTGGATGTTTCGCAAAAAAGTTCTGCACAAGACATGAAGCACGAGCGTGCACGTTGTCATGATGAAGCTGCCAATCACCAGTTGCCCATTGCTGTAGCCTTCTGAATTAGCCAAATAATTTCCATGGAGGAATGTTCAAGCTTAATGCAAAATTTGATGCAGATTCTTTGCTCTACTTGCTCAGTCATTTGGAATGTCACAACCACACTGCACACATGCTCACTCAATGGTGTCTACCGCCCCCACTGACTAGTACAGCTAAGTTATCCTTGTTCACGCATGCACATTCCAGTCCACTCTCCTTGGCTGCCAGGCTACATTGATGTCCTGCAAACCGTTCTTGCTATATTAACAATGGCTGGACTTTTTCCAGACAAACTTTGTATATAAACATAGAAAAGGTACAGTAAAACATATATAAACATAGAAGAGGTATAGTTACAATATGATATGAAAGATAAAAAATGGTATACCTGTATAGGGTGCTGACCATGAATGGAGCTTACAGGACTAGAAGTGGCTCTGTCTGAATCAGTAAGTGAGCGGTGAGTGAATGTGAAAGCCTGGGACATCGCTGTACACTATTGTAGACTTTATAAACACTGTGCACTTAGGCTACACAATATTTATAAAACAATTTATTCCTTTCTTCAATAATAAATTAACCTTAGGTTACTGTAACTTTGATATTATAAACTTTAATTTTTTTATTTTTACTTTTCAACTCTTTTATAATAGCATGTAGCTACAAACACATTGTATAGCTGTATACAAATATTTTTATATCCTTATTCTATAGTTTTTTTTTTCTATCTGAAAATTTATTATTTTATTTTTTTACTTTTCAAACTTTTGGATTAAAAGCTGAGACACAAACATGTACTCCAGCCTAGGCCTACACAGGGTCAGGAACATCATTATGACTGTCCTCCACCTCCCATCTTGTTCCATTGGAAGGTCTTTGGGGCAGTAACAAGCCTGGAGCTGTGCTCTGCTTTGATAACAATGCCTTCTTCTGGAAAACCTCTCCAAGGACCTCCTTGGGGCTCTTCTCGAGGAGGTGTCAGTCTTTTCAGAAATATTTTCAGAAATATTTTCATGTTGGTTTGCTTGGTTTGTTCTTTCATCATAGATTTGCTTATAAGAACATAATGCACCATGAACATTCCTCTCTATCAGTGAAATCATTTCATTGTGGGGGTCCACATTTTCAAACTTTTTAAGGAGCTTGTTGAGGTCTGAAAAAACTTCTGCAAAAGTCTTCACTGTGAATTTCCTTGAAGGGTTCTTCTTTTTTTTCCCCTCTGGCAGTTTTTTTTTCTTCACCTCTTCTTCAGCTATGCATTCCTGTTCCAGTTCTAATGAGTCCTCATTAGTCCTTCCTGAGGAACCACCACTGGGAGGTCCCCTGTTCCACATGCATTTACACCCAGGTTCAATATGTTTGCCATTTCAACCACAGCCTTGTTGGTTTTTGCAGCCTTGGCCCTATGACAATGGTATGACTGCTATGATGTCACTAGGTAATAAGAATTTTTCAGCTGTATTAAAATCTTATGGGACCACTGTTGCATATGTGGTCCATTGTTGACCACAATGTCATTATGTGGTGCATAACTGCACTTTATTTAAGATTTTAAATACATGATCTCATGAAATGCTGCTTGTATCCAGACCTTCAGTGAATTAGTTGTTCATCTGCATTTTCTATTTGTATTAACCCTTACATTTGGGAATGGGTTACAAGCCTTGGGGTTTATTATTAAGAGTGTTAGAGTTTATGATTGAATGTGCTGGGAATGGGCAGTGGAAATGAAGATGTCGGCAAGGGCTTTTTTTTCCCCTTCTAGGCCCATTTTCTGTTTCATAGTTACATTCTCTCACTCCCTTCCTTGGCCCAACACACTATACACACACACATGCGCACGCACGCTTGTCTAGATGGTTAATTCATTCATGTGCAGTTAAATTTAGGATATAGACTTCATGGAGACAACACATAAAATGAAAAAGCTTAAGAGACCTATTAGTGAAGTTCATCTGAGTGCCTGAGGTATAAAGAATCTTTATAGCTTTGACAAAGTGTATCTCCAAGTGTTCTTTGTTTAACTGAGATGTGCTAATACATGTTGTGCTGCATTTTAGTGTGCTTGACCGTTTAATTAAAATTCGTTAAAACAAAAGCTTAAAGAGGTGACTTAGATTTAGTTAAAGTTACCAAAGATTTGGTAAGGTAATGCCAGTTTTGCTGTCAGTTTTTAAAAAACACACTTGCTATTTCTTTCCCTTGAGGGAGGGAAAGAAGTGTTTTTTACTGCATGATTATATAAAATTGTACCAGGCTTTACATGGACTTACTGGATTCCTAGGCAGAAAGATGTATGTATAAACACATGCTAATAAACACGTCTTGATGAAGTATTAGGCCTGTGAGGCTCCATTTTCCAAAGTAGGAAAGCAAGCAGTGGTTCCATTACTTAGAATATTCTCAATTGATCCTGACAAAAAGTAGAAAACACATTTCAAAGAGCATCTCTGCATGGTCTAATTAAAGACTTGGACCACCTATGTATCTATTTTTTATGGCTATATCAGATGAAAAGCTCTTGTTGGTAGACCTTTCTCTTTGAATGAAAAGAAACTCCCTTGATGAACTCTGTTGGCATCATTTTTCCTTGTGAGGTATTTCTTACAAGAAAGTTTCAGAATTCGTGGATCAGTTCTGCCTTCCTACTATCCTTCATTACTAGTGTTAGATCTCATAGTTCATTTACTGGGGAGATTCTGGCTTATTCAGTTAGTTACTTGTATGGGAAGATGCCATACATGAGTGAACTTCAAATGAAAACAGTTGATGGTATCATTGAAGCTTACACTACATAAAGTGGACACACAGATGTGCTTAAACAAAAGCCTCATCTCTCCCATTAAATGGCCATTTAATACTTCCCCTAGGGAAAGAGGTGGAACTTCAACTGTATTTGGGAGCTCTCCTCCCAGATGTTGATGGTCTTCTTTGATGATGCTCTTTAATTTAATTAAATCCAAAGAAGACTGCTAGCTTTGTTTTATTAACAAACTGGACCTTCCTATAGTACACAGCTCTAATGGCTCCCTACAGACAGTCTTTCCAGAATGCACTTAAGGAATTTTCCACGTTTGCATTTTGAATCTATAGCCTATGTTGTTATTTGCAAGGCCATTAGCATGTGATTTTCCTTTTTGTTTTTTTTTTCCTTTTAAAAAAAATAAATGACCACCCAAAGAGATATCAGAACAAAATGAACCCTGAAAGGCTAGATTGACAGTACTCATAAATTTACTGCCTGTCTCCAGATACCATAGTAACCACATTTCAGAATTGTGCATGCTTGATTTGTATAGTGCAGTGGGTGAAATCAGACTGAGTGGAACTTGAAATGCTTTGCTCAAGTCCACAGAAATATGAATGCCCTGATTTGTAATCTGTAATGTCTGGGCTGGCTTGGTATTTATAAAATATTACATGTCCTTTGTGTTGAGGAAATGAATGTTTCTGAGGTCCGTTCAGTAAAGTTCTTTGGCTCTTGGGAATGGACAGTTGGTGAAGGAGGTCAGGTGAATCCAAAGTAGCCTTCCAATCCACGTGACAACAGAATCGTTTTTATCAGTTCCAGATACTGAATTTGACTGGTGTTTGTTTTTGCTTTGTTTTTTTTTTTTTTTGTTTTTGTATGACCTCAGTTTCTCCAAGGCCTTTAAGAGGCCAAAGGAAGAAGGGGTTGGAGGTACCACAGGTCAAAGAAAATGCAAGGTCAATCGGCTATCTGTGTTCAGAAGGGGTCTGCCATTCTAGGTGGCTCATGGCACGCAAACAGAAGCTTCTCTCCAAAGTCATTCATGTTCCTTGAAAGCAATGGAGCCTATCCTCTTAGGGAAATGGGTAAAGTACTATTCAAAGACTGCCCTTCCTTCTTAGTCTCTGACTTTTGATCTTTTAGGCTCTAGACAGATTATAGCTATCTGAAGCCCCTCCTTAGGTGTAGCATACATCCCCAAATGGGAGATGAGAGTCACAATTTTATCGGAGATGACTATGCTGGCCTTGCACAGGGTGAGAGAAAAGTTATCAAGAAGAGCTTCAGGGAGAAGGAGAACATAAACTGAAGCTTTAAAGCTCAGTGAAGACTTGGCATGTGACGAACAGACAGGGAAGTCCAGAAAAGGAATTTCAGACATAGAAAATAAACAGCATGCACAGAAGCCACTTGGTACCATTTAGCAGACTTATAAAGATGAATGTCTTGCATTTATGGAGCTCCCAGTCAGTAGAATACCTATTCTGACTTGATTTCCCAGGAATGAACACGATTTCCCAGGACTGGCTTCAGGAATGTGCAACCTATGCAGTCACACAGGGCCCTGCAGTCAAAATGGTCCAGAACTTGGTTTAATGCTCTGCTATTGCCCACTTGAAATTCTTAGTAATTATTAAATAACAGATCGCAAATTATCATTTTGCAATGGGCTCCACACATGAGGACAGTGTTGCTTGCATCCTATACACTTTAACACGTCTCAGCCTCAGGTGAAATGATAATATCGGCCCAGCTTCTATTGTACCCTTTCCCCATCTGCATGTCACTGTAGCCCTGTCCCAGTGTGGAAAGCTTCAGATAAACTCACTCCTACCCAGGTTTAGAGGACTTCAAGGCTTTCTCTTCCAAGGACTATTTGCCTTCTAAAAGAAAATAGGCAAAGGATGTTCAAAGGAATGCATGTTTAAGGTGGACTTTTGTGTTTTAGTTTTGTTCTAAACAATATATTTATCATTCTTATAGCAGCAGCAGCAACAAAAGCAACATTTGAACTGGGCTATTTACAAAATTCATTCATGCACAAGGCATAGTGAGTCTGCTAGTTACTGTACTCTATTCACAAAAGGTAAATAAACAAGGTGGATGGATCAGCTAAGCTCCCTAAAACAAGCATGTCATCCTTTGTCCCATGGGGCCAAAGGCCCATGCACAACATCTAGCAGTCTTGGTATTGGCTGGTAGCAGGATTGAGCCCTGCTCCTTTATCCCTTGCCAGCACCAATTAAAATAGACATTTTGAGTACCGAAGCATAGAAAAGGGGTAGGTGGTGTCTGGCTGAGGGTCCCTGTTCATCATGTGGGCACCTACCACGTGGTAAACTACCACACAGGCCCATCTAAGCCAACTGGCCCAAAGATACACAGAACAGGTTCTCCCCTTTTTTGAACACCTTCATTGGATTGTCTGCTGGACCAGCATCTCTTTTTAATTATTTACACTCTGATCTTTCAGAGAATGAGGGCTGGTTTGCTCTGTTATTTTAGCTAGATAAACCTAAAATGAAGTATAAAATCTTAATGTGTTAATGAGCTCCAGTTGAATTTAAAATTGACCTTTCTGCACTTGCACTAGAGAAACAAAAAGGGATTTCTTGACATTTTGGTAAACTTACTCCACTGAGAAAAGACTTGTCAACTTGAGATGTCAGGCAACTTGCTTCCCCCCGCCCCAGAAAGAGGGTACTTTTTCTTAATAGCTTTGCGAGGATTGAGAGAAGGCTTAAGAAGAATAGGATAAATTACATTTAACGATCATTTATGCACTTTAGATACAAAAACTAAGACACTTGCCCCTTAGCTTTTAATGAGACTCAGGGAACTTGGACTGGTGATTAAAGAAAATTTCAGATGCAGGTTATAGGGAGAGGGTTAGCTTTGTGGACACACCACCAGGTCCATTGTGATAAATATGGTAGAGATCTACTTATTAAGTCCTCTCTAAATCCTTTATAAATCCTACTTATTAAATCCTCTTTCTATATACTGGGCATTGTGCTCTGTTCTATGGAATAAAAATAAGTGTAATAAACCCTTTGCTCTTAGCTAAAAGTATAGATGGGAAGGTGCCTAATTGGGACATCTGATTGCAGCTGAGCCCATCTGACTATAGTTAAGAAATTGGATTTCTAATCCAATGCTCAGGGGCAGAACCCTAAGGAGCAGCAGCAAGGCAATCCAGAACTAGAGTTCTGGCCGGGAAACCAGACAGGAACTGAGTCAGACAAGATAGTGTCAAGACGGGCGCAGGATTGCTGGAACTGACCAAGGTATATAAATCACAAGGAGTTACCAAAGGCCTAGTTATTGCAACTGGGGTAAAAAGTCAGAACAGGACTGGAGGCCTAGGGAGACTTCATGCTGTAGACCATGCTTTCCAGGAGCTTCCCTAGCTTTGGAGATTCTCCTGAGCCTAGATAGGGCTGGGCTGTTGACTAGGGGGAGTTTTAAGGAGGCCTTGTGTGTGGTCACTTAGAAAACAGTGGTGATGAAATTGAGTTAGTTTAACTGTGAAAGTAAAGCTAAAAATTGTTATGATTTCTAGAAAACTGAAAAAAAATAAAGTTATTTCTGACAGTTTATACATTGTACCACTTGGTTAGTTTGGAAAGATATATCCTCAAACATCCTTATTTGCTTGGTGATTCTCCAAGTCATTGAGACAGTGGATGTTAGAGAAACCCCATCTAAAAAAGCACTTAATTGATCTACAGGAGTAGAGACTGTTCCAGACTTTGAGAAGGCTGTCTTTTAAGTAGTTTCTGTTCTGAGTCTCAGATAACCCACTTCCTGATCACCATGCTTTAACTGAAAACCATTAGTCTTCTCCCAGTTTACTCCTTTCTTGGTATTACTATAGCTAAGGTCTAACTTATCAGTCCATTTCTCTTCAGGCTCACTTAAGGATTTGTCAGACGTGGTAGAAAGTAATATTTTTAAACTGTGTAGTCCTTTTAAAATGGTGTCAGCTTAGGGTTGATTTTGTACTTCATACTTTAGCATATGGAAATGAAATTTTGGTTGATGGGTCTAGAAAGTGGCTCTTATTGCCTTTTAAGTTTCAAGGAGGATCTAAATTACTGAGATATTAAAATATGAAATGTGGTTGTACTCACTGCCCATGAAGACTTTTGCTCCATGGAATGTACTTGAGTCCATATACTGCTACACAGATGAAGATTGTTTATCTGAGATGTTTGTGAGAGGGCTGCCCCACCCTTTTTCTTATCATAGCAGTTCAAGGGAGTAGAATTGTATTCTAGCCCTTAATATGCATTTCAAAAGCTTCAAGATAATTATATTATTTGTAATAGCCTCTTGAAACAGATTTTAAGTCTCTAAGTATTTACATATATCTACAAGATAGTAAATTGTTTTCCTGTTGTTTTCTTTTGAAGAGTTGAATGAAAAATTACACTTCACTGGATAGTTTTCATGACAATCTATCTTATCAGACCTAAGCCAAGTTGTTTAGAATAGAAGCTGGAAATTTTTCTTTTGTCTCACCCCACCTTGACCAGACATTGCAACATGAATTTGGAATTGGGACCATGTGTGACCCTTATCCATCTATTTAATATCTAATCCCAGCAAAGCATAAGCAGGCTCTCTGCCTTTGTAGTTTTTCATGGCTATGACCACATTGTGTGAATTACCACGAGAAAAGGGCATGGTCAATGACAGGCGGAAAAAGGATAGTCTTTCCAAGGAACATTGTTCCTGAAAAATACAACAGCTTTTAAAATGTTCCTTTCTTCTTTTGGTTATATCAGCTGTTTTCTGGTTGGAATAGGCATATGTATATTAACTACTATTTTTTGAAACACGTTATGATGTACACACCAGATTCTCTTCAGTTGGCATATTTAAGGCTTAAGCCACTGTTTTGTTGACTGTTAATGCAGAGATTGGTTCAGTTAAAACAAATAAGTATGGAATGCCCCCCACCAGCCTGTGTCAGTCTCTCAAGTAAATACTGAGACACAAAGATGATAAAGACATTTTTCCTACCCTCTGAAGGTTCACAGTCCAGTGGGGAAAACAAATAGATAAATAGATATTTTCAATATATTGTTATCATCTCAGATGGAAGAATACAAAATATACTGTTGGAGCCAATACAGGAACATTGTGTCTGCCTCTTAGAATCTGTTTTTCCACAGTGGTCCTCCCTTAACCATGATTTTGCTTTCTGGGATTTCAGTTACCCATGGTCAACTGTAGTCCAAAAATATTACATGGAAAATCCCAGAAGTAAACAATTCATAAGTTTTCAGTTGTGTGCCATTCTGAGCAGAATGATGAAATCTCATGTGCTCTGCTCTGTCCCCTCCAGGATGTGAATCCTCCCTTTGTCCAGAGTCTCCATTCTGTAGCTGCCCCCTTGCCATCAGTCACTTAGTAGCCATCTCAGTTATCAGATGGCTTGTCATGCGGTCACAGTGCTCGTGTTTAAGTAACCTGTACTTTACTTAATAATGGCCCCAAAGTCCAAGAGTAGCAATGCTGGAAATTTGGATGTGTCAAGAGAAGCCACAAAGTGCTTCTTTAAAGTGAAAAGCTTTGTATGTATAGGGGGGAAAAAACATAGTGTACAGGATCCAACAGAAGTAAGGCCTGCTTGAGTGTAGTTGATAGGGTAATAGTATGGGTGTAATAATTTGCAGTTTTAATTTGAACATTGTCACCTAAAATGACATATGGTGTGCTTGAGTGTGACATCATTATGTTACAGAATTGTATGCTTATGATTTTGTAATAAAAAAAGAGGTGTTATTTGTGCTGGGTCCTGTACATAGAATGTTGTACTATCTGTGGTACGAAACTCTGTTTCAAGCATCCACTGGGGGTTTTGAAATATATCCCGTGTGGCTTAGGGTGCACTACTGTACTTGCTGCTTACTAAACACATTTTTAAATCTTCCTCAGATCTGACTGGGAAACCATTCAGATCTTCAGCCACTTAGTAGCCAACCTTTTATCACCAGGAGAAATATTTACAATGGTGATGCTGCTGAGAACAGGCTATACTTAGGCTCTGGGATGCCTGAGGCCATTGTGGAGGCAAGGTTTACAACTCCAGTTCAAGGTAGTAATTATTTTGCTCTTCTCCAGGGTGAAGAAACAGACAATGAGTGGGGGCAGGATGAGGAAAAAGAATGGGAGAAAGCTAGAGAGGCACTGGGAAGAAGGAGTAGAGAAATTAGGGAAATTAAGAGGCACATGTGGCACACTCTCCTCCCACCCCCATTTAGTGCCTTCAAAGCTACAAAGGGGATTGAGCCTGCAGTAGAGTTCATATATTTTCAATAAGCTGTATTTCTCTATCTGGTCCTTCAATTCCTTCTTAGCAACTTTCACACAAACCTTTGTGCTCAGGGCCATTTTCAAGGACTTAAGTTTTTTCCCCTGGAATTCACAGGCCGTGCTCTGTTCTGTTTTATTGCTTTCAGCTTACTTCCTGTTCTCTTGATTAAAAACTAAAGCCCCTGTAGAAATGATAAGAAGTTAAAAATGGAGCAGACACCAAACATTGCTTACTGGTATCCACACCTTGTCCAGGTGAAGTGAATCTAGGGCAGTTGGGATAAAAATACTGAGTGGAACCAGCTTTCTGCATGTCTTGTTCAAAGAAAAAGAATTGCCTCAGAGGCTTTGCTTTCTCAATTTTTTTTTGTGGAGTTATTTAGATAAGTTTAGAGCTGTTTATTTTTTCTTTCATTCTGCCGTCTCATGTGCAGATGGGCAGGAAGCCTCCTATATTTGCTTGGTTTAGCTGATGCTAAAAGGGATACATTTGCTGGCACTATCAGGGGGCTAACTGAAAATGATCACCTCTGACAGCACAAGATGGACTAGCTCTTTTTTTTCACCTCCTGAGGGTTGAAACAGTCTCAACTTTATTAACAGGAACTTGCAGGGACAAGCCTGCTAAACTTATCTAGTTCCAAATGAACACTTTAATTCATCAAAAGCTCACATGGAGGCTATTCAGGTTCATAGAAGAAATATTGTACAAACACCTCTCAGGGGTCCAAGGCAGGGATCTGGTTCTGAAGCTAGAGATTGTTAGATTTCCACAAAAACTACCTAAGTTAGTATTGGGAGCACACTGAAGTTGTGGCCTGAGAGGTTGTTTGTAAGATTGGAGTCTATATGAGAATGTCATCCAGGAAGCAATGTTAGCATGTTCTGCATTTGGTGAAGTAGAGGGAAAATATGAGGAAGATCTGTTTAGATATGACTTGGAGTATATTTACTAAGAGTGTCAAAACTTTTATTTCAAAGAACAATATGGTTAAAATGAAATATCAGCATTCTGGTATCTGAGAATTCAAAAGTAGTAGAACATGGTTTTGGCTTCTTATTAAGCCCCTAAATTTCTAAATAGAAGTTAATGTGCCTATGTGCATGCATGTTAACTGTAACAAGCTTTTCTTTATATATTTTCATGTCCACCTTTAATATTATAGCAGGGGGATTCAGTTTTTGGATTTAATTGTACTCTTTTTAAAAATCCCCTGATTTATAATGGGTACAGGATTTTAATTAAAATGCATTTTAGGTAAGTCACAATGATAAATTTTTTGGAGAGGCAAATAATCAGTTTGTACTGTCAGCTTACTTTGATGCCAAGGTGGGTGTTTATTTTTGGGGATGGTGCTAACTTGGGATAATCATAAACCAAAAGATTATCATTGTCATTTTATTACATTACTTTAGTTAAGGAGAATACATCAAAAGGAAAATTGTGTTTGGCAGCCCTTTGCATAATGGCCTTTTGTTACAAGGAAACATAGCTCCTTCCCCTAGTGTGTGTAGAACAACCCACGACACTTCTGGCAGCCAGCCATGGAGTCTGTCCTGGCTTTGGCAAGAGCAGATAGTTTTGGGTCTGTTGTTCACATTTGATTTCCACATTACAAATTTTGAATGAAGTCTTTACTGAAGTCTTTGTCTCGAAGTCTGCAGCTCCTCACATCAGGGGCCAGTTAGGCGCCGGTCCTGACATGCCAATTTGACACCTGAGTACTGACTGCCATTTATCCTGAACATGGATTCCCCCATCTCTGGCCCTCTACTGGAGGGAAGAAGTAGGTGTGGATATACTGCCCTCTGGTGTCCATCTTAGAGACGTGCTGAAAAGCCAAAGCTCTTTAGGAACCTAGGGGAGAAAATGCTTGAAGTCTTTAGCTGGCACTTGGGAGCAGATATGGACATGCCTGCCAGAATGCCAGATCCATATCAGAACATGCTGGTGCCATGGTCCATAGACCTTCAGCTCTGGGAATGACCTTGTGCTCATCCATTTCACTACCTTCACCATCTCATGCTACACACATTTATTGAGCATCTACTATGTTTTTAATTCAGAAGATATTAATTACACGTACTGTGTGCTAGCTAGGCACTGTGCTCTGAGGCTAAGGAAGCAACAGTAAAAAAGATGCAGTGACAAAGAAAATATCCTGCCTTAATGGAACTTAAATTCTATTGTCGGGGCAGGGAGTGGAGAGCCAGGAGGCAGCAAACAAAGACATAAATCAGTCAACTTAAAATCAGATATAAGCGCTATGAAGAAAAGGTAAGGCAGAATAGAGTTGAAGAGGGATGAGAGGGTGGTGATAGTATAGATAGGGTGGTGAGGAAAGCCTCTCCAAGGAGGGAGTATTTGAAAGGAGATTTGAATGAAGTGAGGGATCAAGCCATTGGGTACCTGCTTGGGGAACTGAGGCCAGAGAAGGGGAAAGACAGGCCTAAAGATTCACAGCTTTTTTGTGGTGGAAGAGGATTAGAGTACATATTTTATGAATCCAAAACTGATGTTTTTGTCTCTGTGCTGTATCTGGATAAAATAACAGAAAAAGTCATTGTGGAACAACTTCTATGTTCCAAGTAACCAGACTCTGGGTTAGGAGACACAGAAACATGAATGAAGCTGAGTTCCCTTCTGTTAGGAGGCTAAATGTCTGTATGTTTGCTTGTGGCAGATAAAAGTCAGCACTCACCTGCATGAACAGCTGTTACCGCTCGATATGATGTGGTCATCCTGTGGTGTCTGGGATTACCCAGTTGAGTGCTAAGTGGCCCGTGTGCCTTAGAGGATAGGTCTCCAGGGTAGCTGCAACATCGGGTCACTTGTTCTTTCTCCCTCAACCCCCAACCCCTGCACCAGCAGAAAGGCCATTCCTTTTACTGTCCTGGACTCCATATTGGGACCAAGGGGCCGTCTTGGCTTGCTTTGAAAGGACATAAGTCAGGAGGACTCTGTGGAGGGAAGATCTCTATTATACATGAAGTGATGGGAGTGATGCTCGAAGATCATCAGATTTGGAGACAGGGTCAAAGCACTCATGAACTGGAGCCCTCATGTACATGGCAGTTCAGTCACTTAGGATAGACAAAGGAGCTGCTGCCTTTGTTGAGAGCCTGCCCCATGTGCACTTTCTCTCATTCCCTTAGCCCTCCCTGCTTTTACCTTTTAACTCCCATTCCTTTCATGGGGCTATCTATACTGTGTGTTTTGGCCTCGGATCTTTCTTCAGAAGAAATAGCTCCTTGTTCTCATTACCTTTTACACAATAGTTCAAAGATTAGAGGGAAGATTTCTCTACTTGACCTTTAAGGCCTGGTTTTCAACTTCATAAAATCTATTATCATATGTACATATGATGTTATATCTGACAGGCTAATTACAGACATGCCTTTGAATGTACCAGTAGGCAGTAGGGTATAATAGGTGCCTGGTTTAGTCTTTATTTACCTGTGGTTTTTCTACTACCAAAGGGATTTTTTAAATGAGCATTTTTGAAGTAAAGAAATATCTAGCAGAAAACATGTCCTTTTGAAAGATAAGTATATTTCATCTCCGACAATAACATACCATTTTCTGTCCACCCTCCAACTCAGAGAATGACACATGCGACAATCAAAAAATGAGAGTTTGAAGTGAAATATGATGAATATAATCTGAGGTCAACTCTTAGTATGGCCCGTGTGAGTGTAATCAATCTCCCAAGGAAATAATCGCCTCCTCTTCCCAGGGAGAGAAATGTTCCAAGGGGTTGGTGGGAGGGAAAAAAGTTCTTTCTTTGCCTGTGGTGCTTGCTGATGTCTGGGACCTCTTTGCTGCATGCGCTTGTTTCTGGGGGCTTTCAGATTCCTTTTCATTCTCTCTCCCCCTCTTCTTCCTCTTCCTTTTTCTCTCTCATAAATCAGCTAGTATATCTTTTTTTTTTTTTTTTTGGCTATCTCCACTTCTGTCTCATCCAGCCAATTGACTCCTCATTTATCAGTTAACAACTAATGTGCACCCTAGCATTCTCCCAGCCCTAGCTGGGGAAGAATCTGCACTCGTTGACCTCATTTCATTGTATATCTTGCATCAGCACTGTTTTGGAAATAAGTAATAATCATGGGGAACTTAAATGAAAACAGTGGTTAAGCAGGAGTTCCCCATGTTTTTAGCTGACTGATATTTTTTTTCCTTTTGCAACTTCTTCCAGTAAGTGCTGTCTGCTCTTATTTACCACTTTTTTTTGTAAAGTTGAAGGATAGCAAAATGATCATTTGTGCACAGTAGGACTTTAAAAGCATTTTTTCATTTATCTCATTTTTCCCCTGGAACAACTCTGGGAAGGATATGGGATCATCCCAATTTGATGGAGAAACAGCAAGATGTTATTGAAAGCATTGCAGACATAATCAGACAACCTGGTCTCAGTTGGCTGTCCCTGGAAGGGACAGGTGTCTCCTGAAGACCCTGGAAATAGGTTGTCCTCTGATAACAAAGCAGAGAGGTATCACTAGAAGGTGTTACCATCATTAAAGAAGTGATTCAGCAATGAGAACAGTGACTGAAAAGAGTAACTGAGACCATTTTGTGAAGCCTGTCCAGTTCTGTCTAAGGGCATGGGTGTCTAAGGGCAAGTTTCTGTGGGAAGTTTACCTTCATTGTGGAGATTATTTGTTAGAAAGACCTGTTGTCCCCGAATATTTACATGATTTAACTAACTCACCTGGTAAGGATTCCAGGCTCACTAATCAACCTTCTGATTATACAGGCATACATTTGTTTTATTGCACTTCACTTTACTGAGCTCTATAGATATTGCATTTCTTTTTTACAAAATGAATGCAGGGCCCTCCACCAGCAACAAGACTACTACTTACTGTATCACAATACTCACTTTATTGGCATTAGCTGGAACTGAACCCGCAATATCACTGAGGTATGCCTGTAACTTATCTTTTTGAGTAGCTCATCTATGGAGAGTATGGCTATAGAATGTGAGAATCTAGCCTTCCTAGTAGTAATAATTCGTATTGCAAATAAATACTTAGGCATTCTGGTTGCATATGCTGGTTTCTTGGGAACTTTCTTAGCATCACTCACATGAATTGTGGGATACTGTCAAAATCAAAGTTTTTAATGGGCAGAGCTGAGGACCAAATTTTGGGCCATAGTACATTTGTCAAAGTTAAACCTCCATTGTGAAACCTCGTTTTGGCTGGTCGGTCAATTGGCCTTCCCCGGTGACATCCCTCATTATCATCATAGACACATGTTTATTTTTTTGAACATCTAAGGGGTTTTGCATTTATAGTCAGTGTTAACTTGTCAAAAAGTAGCATAGGACCTTCACTATATTCTTCTCTAGCAATGGAGGTTCACAGGGCTAAGAAGTGGCTACGGTATGAGGTGGAGACAAGAAGGCAAAAAGAGAAACAACTCTTGAATATGTGGAGAGGGTGCAGCTCTTAAGCCAGTGGGGTTACAATGAGGCTAAATTCCACCTGAGAAGAGTGGATTGGTCGCACAAAGTTTTCAAGAATTTGTAACAGTGAGCAAACACCAAACCCCACAACTGAATCTGTTGGCGCCCTCTTCGAAGATCCAGCGGTCCTCTAAACTCAAATTTTGCTTCTGCCCACAATCTAGGTCTTGGTTAGAGCCCAAGAGCAGAGCGTTCCCTCTATATTTCTATCATGCCCTTCCTCTGGTTGCTACATCTCCTTAACCAGAAAGCTAATGGCATTTGTCTTGGATCACTACAGATACTTCTGTACCTTATGTGTATATCTCATAACAACTCTTTGAGAGCAGAGTTATATTCGCCTTTAACCCTCAGGAACTAACACCATGTCTAGGAAATGTTAATGAAAGCCTAAATCACTGCCTTATTAAATGAAGGCCTCTTTGTGAGCTAGCCTGTTCTAACTTCTTCATTCCAAGTCTTGTCAATGATAAGACTAAAACAGAGAGTGACCGAGGGTATTGGAACTGAGTCATAGGATGCACAGAAGGATAAATCATCTCATTCCAGTTCTATATTTTACAGATGTGAGCAGAGGCCCAGAAAATTGAAGCCACTTCCTGAGGTTATGCAGTTAGTGACAGAGGTGAGACCAGAGGGCAGATTAGCAGATTTAGGATGGATAGGAAAGATAGGATAGGAGTTACTAAGCAGCAGTACCAGCACTTAGCAACAGCCTGGGGCCCTTTAGCCACCTACCACTCTCTGTTTACTCCACTCTGTTCAAAACTTCTTTGTGCTAGAGGGAAATCGTTAATTGGATTCCTAAGGGTCCTCACCACTTGTCTAGTGTTCCTCCTGTTTATAACCAAAGCCTGATTTCTGGAAGAATTAAAAACCACCCACAACACAGTGGGAAAAATCCTAAAAGTGAATCATTGTTTCATACAATCACCCTCAGAAGCTAACTAGATGGCTATTGCTAGTGAGCGAGAAAAAAAAATTGTGTACATTCCAATATCATGTTAATTATATACAATCATATCAGATTCCTCATTTTTTTGATAGTGGTAAGTGTTAGAGGCTCCAATCTGTTCTTCCTGGTTGTAATTTTGTGAGGCTTTGGTAGTGTCATGGACCAGGGATCAAATGACCTTAAGACTGTAGGAAATCCTATAGAAATTGAATTCTGCTGGGAAACTGCTCCTTTGTGATTACTATTTTCTATTGCTATAAACAGTATTAAGCATCAAGTTATTGTCCATCAAACCTGAGAAAGGAGTTCAATAACCACTACAGGTAGAGACCCGTGGTGATTCCTATGTTTTTGTCTACCTACCAGATGCACTATATGTGCAGTTATAAAATGTTTGACTTTGAACTTTTTATTAGTGAAGATAGATGCTTGATTGTGTTTACAAATCTTATTGGGTTTTCATGCATACTTTAATAAGATATGTATTCTTTCTTTTCAATAAAATATGCATTCTTTATTTTGACAGGATTATGTTTAAAGTGTTTTGGTGAGAGTCATTTATCTTTTCTAGATCTTTTGTCCCTGGGGATTTGTGATAACTTTTTATAAATCAAAAGGTTTATTGATCTATAGATTTTATATTATACCGTGCATAAATAGCTATTACTATATTATTGGAGCAACTGACTGCCATATAGACAGGGTGAAACATATTGATTTTCATGGACTATAGTATTGTTTGCAGAAAGCACATGTTGAATTTTAATTTCCTGAGAATGTCAACTTGCCTTGCCTTTCAAGAAATTAATCTGGGGCTAGTGTTTACTGATGTGATATCAGTTTCAAATAGTTGATCAGACATCATATCATCTTATTACATTGCTATCTTTCAGAGGCATTGGCAACTCTTGTATCCAGAATCCCCTCTTTCCTTTTGATGGCCTGCACTTAGCACCAGTATGTGAGCAGTAAATGCAAAAACCAGTACCTGGCACAAAATAGGCATTTAATTTTAGATATCATTTGTTGAGCGCTTACTAATGCCTGATATAGTACCAAGCTATCTTGGTACTATAGCTATCTATCACTATCTGTATTTATATCTGCCTGTTTCTATCACACTTAGTCCTCAAAATAAATCTTGTGAAGTAGGGACTATCATCTCCTTTTTACAGGTGAGAAGCTGAGACTTAGAGCAGTCACACAACTTGCCCATAGCCACATAGCTTGTCACCCATAAAAAATGATAAAGCTATGGTTTGAACCCAGTTTACCTGATTCTGGAGTCTACTTCTCAATATCAAGTCTCACAAACAGGCTGGAACTGGCTTTGAGATATTAAAATCTACCCTGTCTCTGACAAACAACATAGTGAGACTGCCCCCCATTTCTGCAACAAAAGGAAGAAGAGAGACTCATACCTGGTGAGAAAGTCTGCGCTCCAGCAGTGCTATGTGTCAGTGGCTGTCTGCCTCCACAAGTCCTGTAAGGGCAGTTTCTTTAAAAGAAGTTTCCATACTTCCTTTATGGAAACTTCCATAAGTTTTATTCAAAGACCTGAATTCTAAATGGGACCACTCAACATTTCCTACTTTTACTGTTTCCTAAAGTGAAATATCCAGTGGGGTACTTTGAACAAAAAAAAATAAAAAACAAAACCCTTATCAAAAAAGGAATGATTGTACAGAATAGGCAGATCCACCCTGGCTAGTGTGGTTCAGTGAACTGGGTGACAGCCTAACAAACCTAAAGGCCATGGGTTTGATTCCCAGTCAGGGCACATGTCTGGGTTTCAGGTCAGGTGCCCAGCTGGGGGTGTGCAAGAGATAACCTATTGATGTATCTCTCATGCATCAATGTTTCTCTCAGTCTCTTTCTCTTTCCCTTCCCTTCTCTCTAAAAATAAGTAAGTAAGTAAGTAAATAAGTAAGTAATTAAATAAATAAAAGCTTAAAACAAAAGAATAGGCAAATCCTTAGAGATAGAAAGTGGACTAGTGGTTGCCAGGGAGAGGAGAATGAGGAATGACTGCTAATATGTATTCTTCGGGGGATGATGGAACGTTTGGGAATCAGACAGTGGTGATGGTTGCACATCTTTGTGAATATACCAAAAATCACTGAATTGTACACTTTAGAGGGGTGAATTTTATGGTATGTGAACTATATCTTTTTTCTTTAAAAAGGAAATGGAACATCTATGTAGAACGTCCATGTCTTTGGGGGTTCACAGTGCTCTGGGATGCCATTTGTGGGCTATGACTCTTGACCAGAGAACAATGGGTGACTTTGAAATCAGCTCAACTCAGGATTTGTTCAGCATGGGGTAGAAGTTATCACTGGAGATTTTTAACTCCCTGAATACAAATTTCCTGTGAAAGTCAGAGAGCCACTTAGACTCCCTGCCTCTCTGCAGGGTATTCAGGTAAAGGCTGTTATTTTTTTCCCTTGGAAGAAATGTAAATAGTTAAAATGTAACTTCCCCAAATAACTTGATTTATCTTGAAGTGCAGCAATTTGCTACATGTGCGTTTTTCAGAAAGCACTAATCAATTCCAGGTCAGAATCAGTTAAAGCACCCACAAATTGATAGTGAGGTCTTAAGAAGGTTCAGCAGCTTGGGAATGTTAAATTTACTTGCTGTAAATTTGGAATAAGAACATAAAGAATCACTTTCCAGCAAGATGATGAAAATTCATCATGTTCATTATGTGTTTTTTCAGAAGCACACTACATTAATTTTCCAGCTCAACTAAGTGGAGGAAGTAAGGTTTCTTGTTACGAAAAAGTTGCTCTGATGTTTAGAGAGGCGGTCCAATTCCATTAATGAATTCAATCTGCTCTGACTTGCAATGCTATTTAGTGTGTCCTAAAAACCCTAATGTTGGTAAGTGTCACAGAAACCAGTATCAGGTTTTTTTTTCTCCCTTAAAACAAGGCTTAGAAAGTGTTTATAAAACTGAGTTTTGTTTCCCAAGGATTTAAATTCTCACAGTCCACATTTGATTATCCATGCTAATGGCGGGGAGTAGTAGCATGCTGAAAATAATATCTCTTTGCCTGTGGGGTATGTTTTGGTACTCATTTTACTCTGAGAGATGCATCAGAATAAAAGAAGGAAACTTTATTTTTAAAGAAGTCCCACCGGTCGGCGTCTCCTCTTAAAGCCCTCTTCAGTTATCTGTCCAGCTCTAGGCTGTGCTGCAGAATGATGGCATTACCTCTCAGCCCAAAGGGGCCTTCTGCAAGCCAGATGAAAATAATGAAGTGTCTTTGTGTTTGAAAGGCCTCTTGTTAACCCTGGCCAGGTAGTTCAGTGGGTTAGAGCATCATCCCATTACACCAAGGTTGAGGGTTCAGTCTGTGGTCAGGGCACATACAAGAATCAAACAGTGAATTCATAAATGGATGGAAAACAAACTGATGTTTCTCTTTATATATCTCCCTTCCCCCCCCTCTAAAATCAATAAAAAAAATAAAAGGCCTCGTGTTCAGTTGCAGGTCAATGTTAAGAAGTAAAGAGAAAAGCAAGGCAATGTAGTGTGTCAACATTAGTCATCCTTTCACCTACTTTGCTTCGTTTTGTTAATAAGAACTTAAAAGCAAGATAGCCTGCCCCAGAATACCTGAGATTTGCTGGCTTATCTTTCTAGGCCTTGTAAAAAACAGGTTTTCATCTTACTTTCATGACCCCAAAAAGCTTTGCAAACTATGCTGTGGTCTAGAATTGCTTAACACTTCCTTAAATGTGGCCTATGTTGTTGTGCATGGTAGTGGCTGCTAAAGAGCTCCTAAAAATGCTGCCCGGAAGTTCAGATCCAGGAGGGGTGGTTGTACCTTGGCTGCCCTGGTCTCAGAACCTTCAGGTTTAGAATCCCTGGTTCTCTGTTTAGCCTCTATCTGCTTGGCCACTTCTGACAAAGCTGAGTTCTAGGACACTTGCAGCTTGGACACTTATTTTTGGCCCAATGTCTACTGTGGTTGCACAGGCCTCTCTGTCAACACCCTGCCTACTGACTCCTTGACACCTGCCAGATTCTGCCAGCCTAACAAACTCTCAGGGCTGGCCTTTGCTAACCTGTGTTTTTGCTGTCTGATTTGAACATTTTGGCATCCTGTTTGCATAGACATAACACATATTTTTGTGACAGATCTCCATTACCATGGAAATTGGGCACAGAATATCTATATGATAGGCATCCAGTCTGAACTTCGATGGTCACTTGTTGATTATCAGTGCTAATGGAAGGGAGAGAAGCAGAGGCATAGGTAATCTGATAGAGTGGATGATCCAAAATTCATTTGTATTTGATGTGGAATTGACATGTACAGTCTATCAGGCAGCCATATTTAAACAGATGGCTCTGAGTCTTGTCAAGACTTCCATTTACAGTAAAGTGTTAGGAGAAGATAGAGAAGAGGAAATGGGGCAAATGAAAATAATAAGAGGGACAAAGAGAAGAGAGGAAGGGAGGCATGTGGAATAGAAAATGTGAAGAGACATACTGAGGGGTGGAGTGTTTCTATGTGTTAAAACAAGTGGAGTGCTGAGTGCTTCCAAAGGTAACTGGCTTGCTCTGCTGGGCTCTTCTTTTTCCTTCTGTTCACTAAATGTTAACCTCAAGTTTGCATTTCTATCACAGTTGCAAGCTTGATTACTCTTAACAAGTGCTCCTCAGATAGATAGCCACCATTTCATTATACTTTACACAGAGATAAAATTTACCAAGTGCTGGCAATTACGGTGAAGATCCCAGCCCTTAGCAGAAAATGTGAGCTTGCAGGGTACATGATTAGCCATGATGTTGCTTTGGTGCTGGGTCAGGGGCTTATGGCTAATAGTCTGTCTCCCACGGAGAAGATGGAAGGGAATATCTGGGGTCTTCAATAAGTAGGATCGCTGTGGTAGCATTTAAGGCTGTCTCCTCTTGAAGCAATTGTTACTTTGGGAATGAGCTCTGTGATAATGAGTCCCTGAATTGTATGACTCGTGGAGGTCTTTACAAATGATAGTGCTTCTGACCCAAAAGGAATTATGAATTTTTGTCCTCAGAAGTGTCAGGAAGATTAAAACCCCCAAAGACCCTAATAAGCTGTTAAGGGCAGAGTAGAGGTTGGATTTCACACCAGGCAGGAAGGTCCTTCAGAACAAGAATCATGTGTGATTCTCTTTCTGGCTCTTGGCACCCTTAGTACAGTGCCTGGTGCAAAGCAGTGCTCACTGTACATGGGATTAGAGGCTAACCAGGTAAGGGAACTTTTCGCTGTTGCATTTCCCTGGCTTTATCCAGTTCCCTCACTTCCAGCTTGCTCCTTGCCACCCTCCCTGGGCATGCTTACACCCAATTTCTATTTCATCAGCCTTGTCCAAGGGTTTCAGAGGAGAACTTGGCCCCATTGTATCACTTCTGCCAAACAATCTGGAGTTTTCACCTTTACAAAGAAGTCAGCTAGTAATGATAGTGGTGCAAGTTATTTTCTCAGTATGTCAAAAGTGCTCTATTGGTCTTCTGTCAGCCTGGCCTTAAAGTTATTTCATGGAGTCCCTTGTTGCCTCATTTTGAGCTGTGGCACCTGGCTCAGCTCTAGATTCTGTGATCCTGGCAGTATAGCCAGCCAGCTGTGACCGTTGCCATCTGGCCTGGCCTTTCACTTTTCCTGCATCAAGTTTGACTAAAGCAGGAAACTATTTCCATTACCTTTTTGTGGATGAGGCATACCAGTGGATTTACTTTTGAAGTGAAGGAAAATGATACTGAGAGACATTTCCTTGTAGCCTGTATTACCAGAGAACTCTTCATCAGCAAGGCAGTCGGGAAAGAATATAGAGAGCTACATTTGTAGATGCAGAAGGATCAATTCAGAGAGAAAAAAAAATTAGAAAATACAGAATTAAAAAGAAAATGTAAAGCTGTAATTGGGGGAAGAAATGCAATATCTTTCTTACCAGGGACATCCTTTCTACAATAATTTTTAATAAGTCGATGAGAGCATTGTAATTCCACAGGGTTTGAGATATGAGAAAAATAAAGTAAATATTCAAAATAAGCCATTTTGGGGAAAGGTCCCTGATGAGTTGCTGTTCACTGTGGCTAAACTATAATGATAATAAAATGCAACTCCTTTGGAGCCTCCTTTTTGGAAATTTTATTGAGGTACTCAATTTCATTGTTCTCTTTTCATTTGCGATAACTATAGCTCAAGCAGACTGCAAGGGCTTTGATCAAGGTGGTGATGTTGCCCATTGATCTTCTAGACCACTAGCAATAGAACTTGCTTCATTCCCAGGCTAAGAACCGCATTTCTAAAGGGAGGCTGTCACTGAGATTGCAGTTTCAGTGTGACGAAAACAAGTTGGTAGGTACTTATATGTTCCCATACAGAATGCTTTCAGAGTTGAAACTGACCACCTGGAACCTGGCCGCCAACTACTACCTGTCTTTCAGACAGGGTAATCTTGGACACCAATTTTTTCTTAAATGTTATAAGACAGAAAGGCATTTAAAATGAGTTATAGCTGAACCCTCTAGAAAAACAGGATCTGATACTAAAACAAAGTAAAAAGCAAATATTATATCTTTTTAAAAAGTCTGCATGTGGAAGGATGAGTAAGAAAAAGAGGTTCTGAAATATTATAGCAGGGGCAGTTTCAAGTTTAATATATTAAATTATATCTTAAGGTCAAGGTGAAATGAACTTTACTATTAAATAGTTACTAAGCTATAAACAGCTTTTCCAGCTTCTAGGTAGCATTTCTTTTTCTTTTCTTTCCCACTTTCACAACTCAGAAAAAAATTAGTCATTTTCCATAGCTTACAATCGAATCTAAACTCTCTAGCATGGATACCTGATTGAGTGACTCAGTTGGTTGGAGTGTCATCCCATATACCAAAAGGTTGTTGGTTCAATTCCTGGTTGGGGTGCATATAGGAAGCAACCAATCAATGTTTCTCTCTTACATTCAAATCAATTAACATATTCTTGGGTGGGAATTAAAAAAAAACTCTCTAGCATGGAGTCTAGGTCCCTTCCTAGCCTGGCCCATGAAGATGAGGACTAACTTCTCCATCATGTTCTTCCATGTGGTCCCCATAACCATCTTATTTCATCTATCAATATGACATTTATAGAAAGGCATCATGTAGACATTGCTTAATGTGTATTATGATATAACACTGTATTATTTCACTTAAATGGGGGCTTTCTTAGTTCATCATGTATACTACCTGGGTCCCATTAAAAAATTACGAGGTGCCTTGGGTAAAAGGGGGCTAGGATGTGGTAGGAGAGGGAGGAATTGACCCAGTGAAGGAGTCTGAATAAACATCATTGAATAATAAAAATAATGGATATGATCTGCCCCCTATTTCTATATTTTCAGTGATTTTCCGTGATTTTCCAGTTTCCGATAAATTCACCCTGAATCGTACAAGATGAAATTGGCTAAGCAAACTGTGATATAGTAACACACCAGAACATGATATAGCTACATGGAAATGTGTATATGAAATAGTGTTATTAATAATACAGTAGTTAATATTGATTGAGTACTTATATGCCAGGAACTGTTATAAGCATTTCATATATATTTTATCATGTAATCCTCACAACAACTTTCTGAGGTTAGGTACTATTATTTTCCCAATTTTACAGGTAGAATATCCAAGGCACAAAAGATTAAGTGACTGGCCTAAGGTCACACATGTAGCATAGAGCAGAGTCAAAATTTGAAAGGAGGTATTGTGGCTTCAGAGTTCATGTTCTTCATTACTATGTTAAGCTTTCTCTATACATGAAAAAGAACTTCAAAAAGTATTTAAGCCACCCTGACTGACGTGGATCAGTGAATTGGGCATCATCCTGCAAACTGAAAGGTCACTGGTTTGATTCCTGGTCAGGGCACATGCCTGGGTTGCAGGCCAGGTCCCCAGTAGGGGGAGCATGAGAGGCAACAACACACTGATGTTTCTCACCCTTTCTTTCTCCTTCCCTTTCCCTCTCTCTGAAAATAAATAAAATCTTTTTTAAAAGTATATAAGCATAGCTGTACACATACAGATACATTATTGAAGACAATTTGCAATGATAGATTTAACATTAGACTTATTCTTTGGTAAAGAAGCTTAAATTCCTAAGAAAAACCAAAGAGTGAGTATAAGTTTAGTGTCATGAACATAAAGGGAAAGCAATTTAGGAAGGGGGATCTCAACAGTGTCAAATGCCAGCTGAGTCAGTAATTAATTTAATAACTTCAAGCAAGTCACCTAGTCTCCTTTGTAATTGTTTCCTCATCAGTAAAATTTGCTATTGCCTTACAGCTATCTTTTGAAGATTAATGAGATACTATTAATAAAATCCATGTGGTTTCCTTTGATAAGAAAGATGTTTTCAAAACACAAAGCCAAATTGTAGACCGTTTCCTAAGGGATAAAACCAAAGGCAGAACATGTGTGAATTTTCCAAGGGTTGTGCAGTAATCTGAGGTGTTTTATGTCCTTCAGTTCATGTTTAGTGGTGTAAATTGAAACATCTTGGTTTTTGGAGGGACAAACAAAACAAAACCAAAAAAAAACAAGCAAATTGTTAATTGGGTGTCATGGAGACAAGCCAGCTGATGGATTGACTAATTTTTTTCACTTTTCATCATTCACTGTATCACCGTGTGAACTGTTCATGTTGTGTAGTCAACATCTGTTGATTTCTCATTCATTCATTCATTCATTCATTCACTCAACGGTAACAGACACTGAGAGCCTCCTATCTACCCAGAACCTATCTAGGTGCTGAACTTAAGATGGATGAGACATACAGTCCTTGCCCCAGACCACGTGTGCTGGGAAAATGGTTTTGTAAGTATAGGCTGTCATCACGTCACTGTGTACAATTTCGTATCATAGGTACAACATATGATGGGAGTTCAGCGGAGATAAAGTAGGCCGTTGATTCTTTTTCATTAAATTGGAACTTTGTGTAATTATTCTCTCTTTGTAGGTAAAACAAATACAAATGGGTTGACGAGTAGAGAAGACAACAGAAACTTCTTGACACAGACTCCTAGACTTTAAGGCCCTGTGGTTTTGTAGGCAACTGCCATGCAAGTGATACCCAGCCGTCGTTACAATCAGATGAGCTAAAATTACATCCAAATACTTTCCATGTCTCCTCTGATCACTTATATAATAAGCCCAGTGCCTTTGTCACATCTTTGTGACAACTCTTCATGTCCCACCTGCTCTTTCTTGAATTATCCATGGGCTTTATTCTGTTATGATATTCAAAGCAAGCTCTCAGAGGCACCAGGCAGTCCTGGATCAAGGAGACAGCCTGGTATTTCCCACTGCTTTTGTTTTGCATGTCTTTGGCTACTGCAGTTAACTAAGTTTGAAGATATCTTTTACACTTTTACTAACAGAGATCACGATAATGCCATAATAGACTTTGCATCCATCTCACCCAGAGCAAAAAGTGTTTGAATGCATCTGAAATTCTCAGTCATTTATATTATTATTTAACAATCACACCGCTTTCAATTAATTGCAATCGCTAAGAGTTCATTATTAAACTTGTTTCCGGCATATTTATCTCCAATGGGAAAAATTCTTTGTGTGACTCTATTCTAATGGTTACATGTAAGTTATATAAGAGTTTAATAAAAGAGGGTGGTTGTCTGAAGGTCTAGGGCCTATTCTTGCTTTGTTGGTGCTTCTTTTCCATTTTGCTTTTGACTCTTCGGTTCTCATCTTATAGTCTTCATAAAGAAAGGGTAACAAGTAGTTCGGAGAGCCCGAGTAGTCATCCCAATATGATTTCTTCATGCTCCAATGCACTGCTGGAACTCAACAGCCTCTCCTGATTTTGAACCATGTAGCTTTTTTAGGAGGGATAAATCATAAATCTACAGCTGTTAATGCGCGTCAATAGGAGATGGCTGTCTTCAAAAGTATGCAACTCTTAAAAGTGGGGTTTTTAAGAGAGTTGAACAGATAAGCCACTGTGTTCTTTAAAAAACAAGCTTTTTTATTGTTAATGTATTTATAAGTAGCTCCAAAATACCTCTCCTAGCAGGAGGGAAAGTAGTATCATAAAAAGTAGAAGACTTGGGCTCAGGAAACTTTGGTTTTAGTTATTGCTCTCTCAGTTTCCTCATCTCTGAAATGGCAGACTTTGATGAACAGTATGCCCAGACCTAGCTCTGCATCAGACTTGCCTTGGGAGCTTGTTAAAAATGTAGATTCTGCCCTGGCTGGCGTAGCTCAGTGGATTGAGCGCGGTCTGCAAACCAAAGCATTGCAGGTTCGATTCCCAGTCAGGGCACATGCCTGGGTTGCAGGCCATGGCCCCCAGCAACTGCACATTGATGTTTCTCTCTCTCTCTTTCTCTGTCCCTTCCCTCTCTAAAAATAAATAAAGAAAATCTTTAAAAAAATGTAGATTCTTGGGACAAGTGCCTAGACAGTCTAAATTTATAGGTCTGTGGTAGGCCCTAAGAGTATGTATGTCTATCAAACCCCCTCAGGAGATTCTGATATTACAGGTTTACAGAACAAAATGTCTAGGAGTCACTGAGTTACATGACTTCTAATGTCCCTTGCAGAATTAACTATGTATAATTCTAATACCAAATATAAACAATAAATGAAATAAGCAGAATTGAGAAGAGGAAACATGTTACTGCTTACCTGTCAGGCTTTTGTTTTCTGATATCAGAGTTCTTGGTGTCAGGCCCAACTAGAAGATGTTGTTGAGGTCAGAGGACCACCAAGTGTGCTGGAATTAGGATTCAAAGTTCTGACCTGGGAAGGGGAAGTGAGCACTGTGAGGACATGATTTCAGGTCAAGAATTTGAAATCCAGATATCTGGGCAGGCAGGAAGGCATAGAGAGAAGCAGAAGCCTATCTCACAGGAGTTAGTTGAGATTTGAAATGCAAGTGAGAAGTAGATGAAGAGGGTTGGAAACCAAGAGAGAAGCGGAGAAAGACGGTTGAGACCAGGAGAATATGATCTCAGTTATTGGAATGGCTGATGGTCCATGCATTAGTAAAGAAAGGATGTGGCTGTCTACTTTCTGCACTGATTTTTGAGTACACTCATGGCTGTAAGAGGATGAGAGCAAGTGCATGGACTATGATTGCAACAGAAATGTCTCTTAGGTCATAAGGCATTAGGGATACACCGGGTCCAGTATTCTCACCTGTGGTTTGTCACTGCAAGGGCTAAGGAAAACGATTGTGACTGAAAAAAGATAATATAGCCAGACAGTATGGGCAGAGAGACAGAAAGATGGAGGTGGATCTGAAGGACCCTGGGGCTTCCAGCTCCAGTAACCCAGAAAGATTTGATAACACAGAAAAATGAACAATAGTGAAGGGTTCCTGACATCAGTAGCTTCATTTAAAGGAGAGGTTCTTCATTTAGTGGTTTTCCACTGGTAGCAATGACCTGTATAGTACATTTTGCTACTCCGGTTGAAAACCCAGAAGAATGTGGGGATCATACAGTTGATTGCCTTAAATGGGCCATCTGAAGATCTATGCATAGTGTAGGGGTGGGTCAAATGGTACCTGAGAAAAGTTCTGTGAAGGGCGGAGGCAGGAGGAATATTTTTTGTCATCCCTGGGATGACCAGGTGGGGGAGCCAGTTATTTGATTGATCCTATAATCTATGTTAAGACATTCTTTGAGGCAATATTTGATCAAGAATAGCAATAATTTAATTTATAATATCTCCTCTGTTTTCTGCTATATATTATTAGAAAGATATATTTGGAGTAGATAAACTATAAAAATAACCCTCAAACTACAGTTATAACCCTCAAAGTTTAATGTATCACAGATTGAAAAAATGCTTTTTTGATTTGATAGGAAATATGAATTTGACTCTTGTTTACTGTGCTCACTTGATATCTGCCATGCACACCACACTTTTTTCTCTTCTGGGAGGCTTCCTATTTTCCATTAATTTTGTGGTCTTATCCTTTCCACAGATAACCTTTAAAAACAGTTCCGGGCTGCATCTTCCTTTAAACCTGTAATAAACCAATGCCCCCTTTAATTTTTTGTTTTGAAATAAATACATAGTAAATGTCATGGTTATCAGCTACCATGAATTGTGTCTATGATTTTCAGAACTGTGCCTTCTCAGTAGCTTACTTTTGTGTTTCCAGAGTATCTCTTTTGCAAAGTGATGTCTCCATTTTGTCAAAGTCACCCTGTCGTTCATTATTTATGTTAAACCTTTAATGTTCTTATCAATATACAAATCCTTTTGCTTTGTTAGGGAAATATCATGAGGTCATTGACCCCTGCACAATCCCAATTTTTAGTCTTTTATGCTAAGATGGATTTTTTGACAATGAAGAGAATTAGGCAGGCTAAACAAAGTACACAATCTTGAGCTCTAATGTTAATAAAATGGTCAGGCTTACCTTTTTCTTTGGGAAAATATTTTATTTATTTATTTATTTATTTATTTATTTATTTATTTATAGAGAAAAGGGAGAAAGAGAGGGAGAGAAACATCGATCGGTTGCTTCTCGCACATCCCCAACTGGAGACCTGGCCCACAACCCAGGGAAGTGCCCTGGCTGGAAATCGAACCAGTGACCTTTTGGTTTTCAGAATGATACGTAATCCACTGGATGGATGACACCAGTCAGAGCCTTACCTTTTTGTTTGTACCAATCTCACTATGTTGTAATGTGTAGTTGGTACATGGAAGAACCTTAGAAAGGTCGCCCCAAGAATGTGAAAATATTGAAAATGAATTGCCTTCTAAAAGTTAAGCTAGGGAATCAAGAAGTTATGAATGAAAACAAAGCTATGCAAATTGCCTTTGAAAGACTGAATCAGAAAAGAATAATGTAATCTCTTATTATTTGTATAATTTGGTAAAGCATAAATGTAGAAAAAAGACTGGAAGCAAATTGCAAAAGTTAATTATTGTTGATAATACTTGATTGGAATATGAGTGGTTGTTTTACTTCTTTGAACTTTTTTTTTTTTAATTTCAAAAAAGAGAGCAACACTGAGATGAGCCCTGGCTGGTTGTAGCTCAGTGAATTGAGCGTGGCCTGCAAACCAAAGCATCGCAGGTTCGATTTCCAGTCAGGGCACATACCTGGGTTGCAGGTTATGGCCCCCAGCAACCGCATATTGATGTTTCTCTCTTTCTCCCTCCCTTCCCTCTCTAAAAAATAAATAAATAAAATCTTTAAAAAAAAGAGAGAGAGCAACACTGAGATGAGACAGATGGATTTAATGGATCCTAGGGAGGAAAAAAAAAGAACCGGTAGTACACTGATGACAATGTTAACATGTTGAGGAAAGACTGTTTCAATCAGGGCTTCGGGGTCCATGGGTTATGAAAGCAGATGTAAAGAAGAAAGTCACAGAGAAAGATAGTAACACTGATCAGCCCACTCTGCCCAGGAAGGAGACTGCCTTACATGCCTCTGGAGTACCACAGAAGCAGCAAAGCAATGTGGTTATGAGTAAGGTCCCATAATCAGAGTGATTTATATCTCATGCTACCACTCCCCAGCTTTATGACCTTAGACAAGTAGCTATACCTTTCAAAGCCCCAGTGTCTGCCAATAACATGGAAATTTTAATAATGGTACTTACCGCATAGGGCTTTTGTGAGAATGAAAGAAGGTAATTTATATATTTATTGTAGTACCTGGTAGATGGTAATCCCTCAATAAGTGTTAGCTATTGTTTTAATGTACTACTTTAATATCCTATTTATAGAGATGTATTTTAACATGATACCATTATTAAATATTCAAATCTTACAACTTGAGTTGACATTGATTCTGTGTTTATTCAGCAACTTAAGAGTAATTTGGCTTCCCATGTTATTTACCCATGGGGTGGTGATTATGTGAGGAACTGTCATTTTGTGAATTATATTTATCACTATAAATTGGTACACTGGCAGTCAGCTTTGATTCATCAGTTTTTGGAGTGTTTGGTACTATGGGTTCAATCAATCTGAGACATTGTCAAAATTGAGTTTTAAGTCTCCAAACCTCATGTATTTTTTAATTTTAAACATAGTCTTCTATGAGCTTGGTTGATGTGAATCCACCCATGAAAGAAGTGTGTGCTCAACTTGGGAAATAATTGGGTTTCTTGGAAGCCCTTCTTTCTGCATCCTCTAACCAATTAACTTCCTCTGTCTCTATCACAAATTCTACAGAATAAAATTAAATGTTCATGCCCTCTTTTATGTTATTTGGAGTTTCAGTAATAGTGACTATGCCATGGAAACTATCTCCCCTTCTCCTTTTCAAACAGAATCTGTAGTCTCCTATGTTGGGCATTAGAAAGGGGTAATTAAAGAGCTCAGGCTTTGGATCCAGATGGATCTTGCTTTGAATTCCAGCTCTACACCACTCACTAGCTGTGTGGCTTTGGGCAAGTTACTTCTCTTTTCTAAGCCTTGGTTTTCTCATCTATAAAATGGGAATAATAATAATAATACTTACCCATATTTTCAGACCATAAGACACACCTAGGTTTTAGAGGAGGAAAATAGGAAAAACATTTTTGAAGCAAAAAAATGTGGTAAAATATTTAATAACATAAATAACATAATATTTCATCAATGTAAATGTAAACAGAGCTCAACAGCAGCATTAACAACCATTATTCCTCCCAAATGGAGGGGGGGTGCATCTTACAGTCCAAAAAATACAGTATCTCATAAGATACTTGTGATGATTAAATGACTGAATAAATGTAAGGGGCTCAAATAGTGCTTGGTCCAAATGAATGTGCTATGCAGATATCACTTGTAGTTACTGTTATCATTATTGTTGTTGTTATTTTTATTTATTTATTATAGAACCAATCTGCTGACAATGATACTCAACCTGGATTGTTAATATCAGCATGAAGCTCCAGGGATGCCATGGCTTGGTTAAAACAAAATGAACTTTCATTTTTTTTTTCATTTTAATTTTTTTAAAAAGGACCCATAGCATTTATGGAGAGATGAAGTATGAAGATAACATCAGCCAGAAAGAGCTGGTGAAAGCGACACAACTCCAGCTATGTTGGGGCCCATCATGGTGAATCTCTTCACCAGGTTGCTTGTCAGCAATAGACCTTTCTTGGTGTTGGTGTGTGCTGAATGTGCCAGCATCTTTCTTTATGATCAATACTGACCTACATCTTCTCAGATATATTAACATTCTCATCTGATATCTCAGTTTGTGGAAACAAGATAACAAACCAGTATGTGCTCTGACCCCCTAAACTCCTCAGCTAAAATAAAAATACTGTATACCATTGCGCTTTTACTCCAATAGGTATTGAAAAATGGCAGATAAACTCTTTTTTTTTTCTTTTTATTGCCACGTTCACTTGCCTTCACTTGGTATTTTTTGAGAGGCATATGGAAAGAAGACTGAAAAAATAATAGAGGAGGAAGAAAGGAACACAGGGAAAAGAGGCATGTTACAATTTGTCAGCATATGATAACTTGTTCTATAGTGAAATCTAAGATCTAAAAAGTTCTGAAAAGCTCAAAGCCTTAGTGTAGGAATTGAATGGGCTAATTATGAGTCCATTACAGGGGTGATTTGAACATAATTTACATATATTAATATTCATTGAATCACTTATGACCATATGATTCCAATATTTCCTTTAATCCTTCTTGCCCAAAGAATTTAAAACCTAAGAAGAAAATAGAAAACAGTTCATTTCTCTAGTTTGTTTCCAGTCATTCTGGGCAAGAGGCATTAACCTTAGTGACTTCCACAGACAGATTCGGGAAAATGACAAACTTGAATTTTAATTCTTCGTTTTGTGGCACACTTCTCAAATTGGAACAATAAAATTTTTAGGGTTTCCCTATCATCTTTTTTTTAACAGATAAAATGTTCAGTAGTGTCAACTTCACTGCTCTAGACCCTACGAGCTGGAGTTGATAGCTTGGCTGAGGCCAGCAATGTCAGAAGAGGAGTACACATGCAATTGTGCTGTGTCTCCTTTTGCCCTGGAATTGGGGCTGCCTCCAGGCTCATGTAGAAGGCCCCCAGGCATGTTTAAGGGACATGCAAAGCAGCAGGATCAGAAGGCCTTATGAAAGAAAGCGACTGTAACTTACACTTTAGAGATTTTTCTTTAAAATACCCAATCACAAAATCAGCTTTTTCCAGGCACATTGCCAAGTTACAGCAATGGGCCATTTTTAAAATGCCTGTTTAAAAGAAACACTCTTAAATGTAGCACAGTGGCAAAGGTCTTTTTGCCAGAAAGTCACTTTAGACATCAGATCACTCCAAGCATTATTTTAAAATAGTGCCCAGGTCTTATAGTTACGTAGGCAATGTCTTCTCAAAACCCAGAAGCTTTCAGTGTACAAGAAGCAGATATAAATGTGGCTGGCCTGGGCAGCAGCTGAATTTTCTTTCCCACAGATGTTCCCTTCACAGGGATTAAACCTTGAGAGTTTATACCGCCCCTTGTCCATCTGTCCTGATGGAACTATCTTCCATTGATTCACCCCTCCCCCCATTCTCTCCAAGATTTACATACTAAGTTGAATTTGTGGGGGTGGTGAATGGAGAAAGTTAAAAGAAGGACCTACTGAGGGTGACCTATTGAGGGTGCAACTCCTGAAAGAAAAAAAAAGCATCCTGCTATGAGGAAGATCTTATGCTCAGTTTTCTCCCCTTATCTGGAATAGCAATGAGGAGGTTAGTGGCGAGCACTGCCAGAGGTTTGCCAAAGAGAGTTCTAAAACTGTGGGCTTGGATCTTCTGCAAATAAAGATTTGCAGTTTGTTAGAAGCTTGTGGGGGAAAATAGCAGCAACAGGTGTTCATGTCTCTGATGCTGAGTGACATGGCACTGAGTGTCTTGCTTCCTATGTTTAGCTCAGGACCTGAGGCTTTTCATAGATTGTAATATTGTATGTGTTAGTTGCCAGATGTACTCACACAATATAAAATGGGAAGCTGAATTAAGCATTTGTATTTGTGGGAGTGGTTGCTTGTTTTTCTGACCACACCCATTCTTCATCCAGGTTGCAATTCTATAATTATTTCAATTCCTGGCTCTCCATTTTTATAACTTCTCTTAAAACCCATTTTCACATTTTGTTAAAATAATAAACTGTTCAAGATTGTTTGGGGCCCTGAGTGGTGTGGCTCAGTGGAAAGGGTCACTGGTTCAATTCTCAGTTAGGGTACACATGCCTGGGCTACAGGTCAGGTCCCCAGTAGAGGGTGTGCAAGAGGCAACCACACATTGATGTTTCTCTCCTTCTCTTTCTCCCTCCTTTCCCTTCTATGTAAAAGTAAATAAATAAAACTTTTTAAAAATAAAAAAAAGATTGTTGAGGAGGTCAAACTCCATTAGGTCACTCAGTTTGTAGTCATTAATATTATGTATTGTTGTTTTACAGTACAATTTAGACAGTCCTTATGATCAGCGGGGTCACTCCTTTGTGGAAGGAGGGTAGTATGCTCTTGCATGCATGGTATTCAGCGTTTGCAACAAGGAACTGTTGCACATCCTTTAAATAGTAATGTCTTAAGACATGTCCGTTTTAAAAACAAATATAATAATTTATAATAAAAGAGGTGTTTTTATAACTTATTTCTTGAATGTGCACTGGGGTTTTAGGCTCTTCAGATAGTTGCTGAAGAGCCCAATAATTACTACAGACCGAAATCAAGGTAACAGCCAAGCCCAACGATTTAGCTGCTTTGGTGCAAATAGGTACCAATTAATAATTAATTCAGGCCTAGAAACATTAGTTGACCTCCCTCATATATCATACTGGCAGTGACCTATTTTTTTCTACTGTGTCTCATCATTGTAGATGTGAGTAGAATTGGTTTTTCATCCAAAAATTAAGGTGGAGAGAAGGAGGTGATGTGGAGTATGAAGGAGGAGAGAAATCATAAGCAGTACTCAGGTATCTACACACTATTTCTGGACATGGCAACAATTTTCTTGTTAAACAAACAACAGGAAAATCAAAACAAAACAAAACAAAAAGAATGTCTAAAAGAGATTGTGAAACACCTACTGGAAGAAGGAAGAAAAGTTTAATTCAAACACCTTTACTTACTCTCAAGTTCTTCCAGAAGGAAGGATTCCTTAGGTGCTTGATACTCATAAATAGTGAACCACTTCCCCTTTTGCATGTACACATTACAGACTAATGGGACTTGGGAAGCAACCAGCAGCAATCAAACCTTTCAGCAGTCAAGTCATAATTGCAAATCATAGTGGTTGCTTCAGTGCCTTGATGGCACTTGTGAGAAAACTGAGGACAACAAAGACTGCCGTGCCCAGCTTCACCAGAAACATCTTCAGTGTCACAGTATGAGTTTTTTCTACCAGCTGACTTGTTTTGTCAGGTTCTAACTTTTTTAAATCATTGTTTTATCTTAAATTACATTTGACATACAACATTATATTAGCTTCATGTGTAACTACCCCAGTGATTAGACCCCAGTGATTAGACATTATATAATTTAATAAATGATCAGCTAATAAACCTTTCATCGAGCTGATACCATGCATAGTTATTAGATTAGTATTGACTGTAGTCCATGTGCATACTTTACATCCCCATGACTATTGTGTGACTACCAATTTGTACTTAGTTCATTCACCTTTTTTATCCATCCCCTGATTGCAGTTGTAGCACTGCAAGGGCACAACTAACCCAAACCTCACCCCTATCCAACAGTGTGCTCCTTGTCCCCTCACTCCCTCTGTAAATTAGTCTTCATTTCAATTACTATATCCTTCATTTCTGACTGGGTCTTTTTAAATCTGTTGAGGTTCTCACTAAGTTCATTTAACATCCTTAGAGCCAGTGTTTTGAACTCTGCATCTAGTAGGTTGCTTATCTCCATTTTATTTAGTTCTTTCTCTGGAGTTTTGATCTGTTCTTTCATTTGAGCCATGTTTCTTTGTCTCTGCATTTTGGCAGCCTCCCTGTGTTTGTTTCTTTGCATTAGACAGAGCTGCTACATCTCCCAGGCTTGGTAAAGTGACCTAATGTAGTAGGTGTCCTGTAAGATCCAGTAGCACAGTCTCCCTGATCCCCCAAGCTGGGCACTCCAGGTATACCCCTACCCTCCATGTGGGATGTTTACACCCCTATATCACCTAAGCTAGGTACTTAATGTGTGCCACCCATGTGGGCTCTATACCCTTCACTTATCATTGAGCCTTGATTGATGTTGGCATGTCAGTGGGAGGGATTTACTCTCAGTCTGATCACCTGCAGGGACTGGCTGTAACCATTCGCCTCTAACCTCTGACCACCATGGAGGATCAGCTGTGTAGGGGTCCTCCCCACAGTGTAGGACTTACTTCAGCAAGGCTCTAGTGTTCATTAAGTCCACTTCTTGAGTTTTTTGCTTGTGGAGGTAGTTGAGTGGTGGTATTATGTTGTGGTCTGAAGCTGTCCACCGGGTGTACAGGCTCTGGGAGGTCTCCCAGAGCCTCTTGGGCAGGCCAAGATCAGCCACCACCTGTATTCTTCCTGGAGCCACCTATAATAAGCTACAAAGCAATCTGCAGATATTTTCTATGTGTGCTGGGCTTACAGGTGCCCAGGTAAAGCCAAGTTGTGAACCAAGGTTGGCTGCTGCTAGTGCAGGCCTGGGAACACTTAGTGAGAGGTATGGAGCACATTGAGGCCATTTGCTGCTTGGTTGATAGAATGTAGGAAAATCTGAAGCATGGGCCAAGACAAGCCATTTGTATGGAAAAGCCACTGGAAACAGCTTGGGTGAACCTGATAACTGGGTGGAATAGGGCCTCAGGGAATCACCAGGGTGGAGCAAACAGTGTGAGCCAGTTCGATGGAGTCTCAGATATGGCATCTGCCTGCCAGCTGTTTGGGGGGAGGGGTCATCAAAGGAACTGGCCTCTGCCAGCACTTCTGTCTTGGAAGAGCTGCTCCACAGCTCTTGCCCTGATTATGGGCAATTCAGTTTCTCCCTATGTGTCTCTGGTGCCATTCAAGCTGCCGCCCCAGCTGCTGTACCCATGCTGGAGCTCACAGGAGATGGGTTCAAGTAAATCCTTGCTGGCCTCTTTAAGGGGACCTTTCTGGGACTCCAGAAGCTTCCGTCTTCCTCAGCCTCAATCCCTGCTGGTTTTTACAGCCAGAAGTTATGGGGACTTCTCTTCTGGGCACTGGTACCCTAGGCTGGGGTCCAGTGTCATGCTGAGGCCTCTTGCTCCTCAGGTGGGACCTCCACAGCTAAGATATCCCTCCCAATTTTTATCTATCACATGTGGGTGTGAGAGCAGCCCATTTTATGTTGCCATTCCTCCTACCAGTCTTGATGTGGTTTCTTCTTTAATTCTATAGTTGTAGTACTTCTATTCAGCTCAGTTTCAGGTGGTTCTGAATGATGGTTGTTCTGTAGTTTAGCTGAAATTTTGTTGTGTTTGTGGGAGGTGCTGAGTACCACATTTACCTATACCTCCATCTTGACTGAAAGTCCCTCTGTCAGGTTCTAACTCAATCCTAGAGATTCAACCATCTTCCCACCCCATTCCCTCACATAGACTAATACCAGACACATGCCTATACAACACACACACACACACACACACACACACACACACACACACACACACACACCACAACCCAGTTCTAGATGTGGGGGCAAATATTATTTTATAAAATTGATAGTATATAAGAGCAGTTTGTTAAAAGTAAAACATTCCCTGTAACCTCAGGAGAAAGCAACATAGTTGACCTTTGTTGGTTTTCCATCCCTTCCCACCTGCCATTGAATTTGCTGGAGTCACCGTGGTGATACCTTCCCGCCAACTCTTTGCCTGCTACCCATTGAAGACACCCAAAGAGCTCTCTCATCATAAATTAATAAAGCCAGCCTCATGAGTCCCCCAGCATTCATCTTCACTGTGTTTTATGTACTGGATTATTTTGTGGAAGATTGAGTCCCAAGAAACTGTCAAGATTGTGGACCTTAGGTCCTGTCTCTGTTCCTAGCCCTTTGAAGGAACTGTAGCTCTAGGGAAGGCCTGGCCTTTTTGAGAAGACTAGCTTTTTAATTAAATACCATAGTTTTATGATTAGAGCTGAGAGCTCTGAGATTTCATACCCATATCAATAATCCCTAGGAAATGCACAGTATTGACATCTTTCCATTTATTTTCTTATAATTTTCATTTCATCATGGCTGTAAGGCAGTGCAGGCAAGTTATTTCTGGGGAATTATCGTTCTTGGTAAGTAGTAGGAATCTTTCAGACTTTTGCCTTGTTCCTGACATCTTACCAAAGTTATGGAGTTATTTTCCTGAAATGTCGAAGAAACCCAGTGTAGTCAAATGACTGAAATATTAAGTGTTTTTTTTTTTAGTTGAACCAAAAGGAAAAAACAACACCACCACCACCCATAGCTTGAGGCATTATTGCATAGTGGTTTTGTGGGTAAGCTTTGGGGTCAGACTGCTTGAATTTAAATCTTGGATCCTTTATTTACTGACTGAATAGCCTTTGACAAGCTACTTACCCTCTCTGTGCCTAAGTTTTTATTATCTGTAAACTGGAGACAATATATACCCACCTCATAGGATGGTTCTGACAATAACTGAATTAATTCACGTAAAATACTTAAAACACTGCCTGGCAGAGGTAAATGCTCTATGGATGTTAGTTCTTATTATGCCTAATGGTAAATTTTAAGTGCTATGCAATATTTTCCCTGGAAGGAGATGGATATTATGGAAAGCACATTGCATAGAGAGTCAGGAGTCCTATCTTTTGTTGCTACCATTAACTATCACATAGCCATATGACTTGGAGCCAGTCTTGGTTTCAGTAACCTCTTCTATGAAACTGAGAAAATAATATTTCCCTTAACTACTGTTCATATGCATATGTATACTTGCACCCCCCCATACACATGTACTTTCAATAATAGAAGAGAATTAAATGAGTATACAGATTTTAACTCTGAAGCAACATGAAACACCTCAGTTATGCTGATCATGTTGCCATGTATTGTATGCATAGTTAGGCTATAGTAGACTCTCAGAACAAAATGTACTTTCATATTTATATGGTACTTTTTGCTTTTCAAAGGAAATAGGCCATTCAGGATTTTATCACAGCTGGCTATTGCAAGCCTCTAGGGCATAAAGGGCACATGTTTCCATGTTTTATTCACAGTCTAGTAGATAGTGTGCATTTAGTAAATATTAAGTGGGAAAATATAGTTTGATATAAGTGCAATCAATGTAATGAGACAGCTAAGATGCCTCAAAATGGTCTTTACATATTTTTTAGCAAATGTTTAATGTTGTTGATTTTGTGTAATGTCAAGGACCTATGATAATTTAGATCCCAAACAAGTTGAAAATTGGTTGGGACACATATCTTAGGAGACTATGTTATGGTTCAGCAGGAGAAGCAATAGCCCAAACTTTTAGGTCTTGGGATCTCTTATTCTAGATCTACCTTACCTTTCACAACAGAGTAGACAGTAGTCTCATGGCTCTCTATGAGCGAAATGACAAAAGGAAATTGTTATAAAGAGTGCTCCCTGGGTATTCGTCAAACATAACAATGAATGAGGCCATGGAGGGTGTATATATAAACTCTAAGCCACCTCAAATCTGCTACTTCTCATTAGTGAGAGGAAGAGGATGAGAATGCATCTTCCAGTAACCATGGGGAGGAAGGATATGTTGCTTCTGTGATAACTAAAGCTTTGGCTGTCAAACACTTGCAGAAATACAGTGTTATGGAAATCTTTAATAATAACAGATTACAGACACAATTCTCTCCAATAACAATGGTTGCATAAACTATTGACAGTTGACCTTTTTAGGATACTCATTTAGTGTCTATTGGTTAAAGGAAGAAAGAAGAGCAGACAAGAGTACGACTGTGTCAAATGAAAACATTAATTGTCCTAACAACAACACAAAAGATCCCCTCGTTGTTGTGTGCTTTTTTTCAGTATCTAAAGGTATATTGAAAAAAAACCCCACAGGTTTTTGTTAGATAAAGGGACTACCAGAATGTTTGCATTTAAATCTTTAAATGAAGCCATTCCCTTCTAATAAAACAGAATCTTTCATTAACTATGCCTTCAAAAGTCTATTTTTATTTTCCTAAGCTATGGTTAGAATAGGTTGTTAATAGAAGAAACTCCTTAGCCTTGATTCATGGAATTAAGGTCATACACTATAAAAAGAAAATTTCTCAAGCTGAGAAGGAAATAACTGGATTTAGAATATTTTAGTGGTTTTTTTGGTCTCTGGATGAGACATAAGCCATTCTTCTTGTAACTCTTTAAAGTAATCTATGTCCCCCTCCCCATAAACTCTTTGGAGAAGGACCTTTTTTCAGTTTTAAAAAAGATTTTAATTAAGTGGAATGATTTGATGAATTCTTAGGGCTTTTTAACTATTTAATTGTGTATTCTGAGTGGCATGATATAACTACTTCCTTAGATATTACCAAGCTTTCTTTCTTAAAGAGTGAACTGTAAAATGTAAGAACGTGACTTTGATGCCACTTTTGATAGGTGTCATTTCTTTTTTTTTTTTTTTTAGCCATAAGAACCTGGAATAGTAAGGATATTTCCCAATCAACCAAAACTTGGCATGTTCAGGTGAAACCCTGGGATAGAGAAAGAATGAAAAGAGACTAATGATTATATCTTACAACAGAACTAACTCATCAAGATCATAGGGCATGGCATGGTCCAGCATGAAAAATACTGGCCCACAAGAGTCTCTTAAAATAACTTGTCAGAGATATTCTCAGTGTGTCCATGGTAAAATGAGTTCCTAAACCCCAGTAGCTTCGGTAAGACAAATTGTTTTTAAATAAAGTTTTATCAATTTTAGAAACAAGTCATTGTCTGTGGTTCTCTACATTCTTCTGTTTAGCCACTTTCCTGATTTCCCAAGGGTGACTTCTTCCTGAATTCATCTGAAAAGAGACATTTGAGAGCCGTGATGAAGCTGCCCTTATTAGTGCCTTTATAATTTTAAGGTTGTTACAATACATTTGACCAAAATGTTAAAGATATGGTGAAAGGTCAAAAGAGAAAAGATTTCGGAAGAATCTTGTACGTAGATTCAACTTCAGGCCCTGACAACTGCTGGAGAAAATAGTATTAGGCTGCTTATGAGTCATTGAAAAAAGGTCTGGCCATTTAGGAATACTAATATTTTAGCTGCTACTCAAACTTGTAAGAATACACTGTTGAAAAAATGTTTTGTCTTGAAGTTGTAGATAGAGCTCCCCTTTTTCTCCACCTAATTTATTTCTTTTTGTAAAGTATATTTTATTGATTATGCTATTACAATTGTCCCGACTTTTTTCTCCCCCTTATTCTCCTGTGCCCTGCACACCCCCTCCATCCGCATTCTCCCCACCCCTTACTATGTATCCATGTGTCATACATACAAGTTATTCAGCTTCTCCATTTCCTATACTATTCTTAACCTCCCCCTCTCTATTTTGTGCCTACCAGTCATGTTTCTTATTCCCTGTACCTTTTCCCCCATTCTCTCCCTCCCCCTCCCTGCTGATAACCCTCCATGATATCTCCATCTCTGCTATTCTGTTCCTGTTCTAGTTGTTTGCTTACTTTTTTGTTTTTTTACATCCAGTTGTTGGTAGTTGTGAGTTTGTTGTCATTTTATTGTTCATAGTTTTTGATCTTCTTCTTTTTCTCAGATAAGTCCCTTTAACATTTCATATAATAAGGGCTTGGTGATGATGAACTCCTTGAACTTGACCTTATCTGGGAAGCACTTTATCTGCCCTTCCATTCTAAATGATAGCTTTACTGGATAGAGTAATCTTGAATGTAGGGCCTTGCCTTTCATGACTTGGAATACTTCTTACCAGCCCCTTCTTGCCTGTAAGGTCTCTTTTGAGAAATCAGCTGATGGCCTTATGGGAACTCCTTTGTAGGTAACTATCTCCTTTTCTCTTGCCGCTTTTAAGATTCTCTCCTTTTCTTTAATCTTAAGTAATGTAATTATGATGTGCTTTGGTGTGTTCTTCCTTGGGTCCAAATTCTTTGGGACTCTCTGACCTTCCTGGACTTCCTGGAAGTCTATTTCCTTTGCCAGATTGGGGAGTTCTCCTTCATTATGTTTTCAAATAACTTTTCAATTTCTTTCTCTTCCTATTCTTCTGGAACCCTATGATTTGGATGTTGGAGCATTTAAAGTTGTCCCAGAGGTTCCTCAGCTCTCCTCATTTTTTTTTTGAATTCTTGTTTCTTAATTCCATTCCTGTTGGATGTTTATTTCTTCCTTCTGTTCCAAATCGTTGATTTGAGTTCTGGTTTCCTTCCCTTCATTGTTGGTTCCCTGAATATTTCCCTTTATTTCACTTTGTATAGCCTTCATTTCTCCCTTCATTTTGTAACCAAGCTCAACCATTTCTGTGACCATCTGATTACCAGTGTTTTGAACTCTGTATCTGATAGGTTGTCTATGTCTTTGTAGCTTCATTGTTTTTCTGGAGTTTTGATCTGTTCTTTCATTTGGGCCATATTTCTTTGTCTTGGTGCACCTATTATGTTCTGAGGGGTGGAGCTTTAGGTATTCACCAGGTCAGGGCAACCCTCTTTGCTTTGTGGTGGTGTTGTCTGTGGGGGAGGGGTCAGAGAGGGAAGAATGACGCTAGCTCAGCTCTCGCTCGACTTGCCATCAGTTCCCTTGCTTACCAGAAGTGCATTGTGCCCTTTCAGGTGCTGGTTCCTGGGTGGGTGGGTTTGTGTACATTCTATGATTCCATGGACCTCTCCAACAGACTCCCCTGTAAGACTGGGAGTTATTCTTGCCTCTGCAAATCCCATAGATTTTTATAGTCAGAGGTTTTGAGTCTTTAGTGTCCTTCACTGAAATCCTGGGTTTTGTGGTCTGTGTCACTCCTTAGTTTTTCCTCCCGGTTTATCTGGGCACCAATGTGGCCAGTCAACCCAGCCAACCAGCCTCTGCCTCACCCATGTGATCTGCTGCCTTGCTATGCATCCTCTCTGCCCTGGCTCCCATCTCCGCCCATTCTAAGAGTCTGGATTAATGTTTCTTTCACTACTTCATTGTTGGAGTTCCATGCATTTGATTTTCCGGCAGTTGTGGTTGATTTTTGTTTTCAAAGTGGTTGTTTTCCTTCTTTTGGTTGTGCAAGGAAGCAAAGCATTTCTACCCACACCTCCATCTTGGCCAGAACTCTGCTCCCCACCTAATTTATATACCTACCTATTTATTTATATCCTACCTTGACCCAAAAAGAGTATAAAGTGCTCTACAAAATTGCACATAATAAAAGCAAGATATAATGCCACTAAAATACATAGGAACAATCAAGAAGGAAAATATGATGTGAGGTTATGAGACAATGCATGGCATGAAGTTTACTGTGCTCAATAGTTGTAGACCGTATTGTTGGTCTGTATTTTCTAGCAACAAATACGAAGAGGGAAAAATTCTTTAGATACATGCATCCAAGTGTCAGAAGTTTAAAACCAACTAGTTTTTCAGAAAAGCTAATGGAGGGTAAATTATAAGAACTTATTGGGCAAATGGGGCAAAGGGGTGGTCAACTCTTAGAGGATCATATGTTTTCTAATAGTATGGGTATTCATTTCTTATTTCTGAGAATCCTTTGAGTGGATCACTTTTAATGGTCTTCTCTGGTTTATAGTACCCTTAGGGGGAAAATGTCTTTGTGGCTATCTATCTATCTATCTATCTATCTATCTAATGATATATGTAATGGCCTTGAAAAATATTTCACTTTTTTTTATTTCTAATTGTTGTACCTTGGTATTTAGAAGCCTAGTATGTGAAAATTAAAAAACAAGACTATGTACATTTATGTCATGGGCCTGCACAAATAAATGGCTTCTATTTAATAGCAACTTATTTCTAAGCTAGCTCAATTCTAGTTAAATTCATGTGGGACATAAAATGCCAGAAAAATTGAACCTAAGTTGGAGCCACACTTTCAGCCTCTTCTCTATGAACTATTCTAAAAAATGTAAGGACTTTTCTTACAACCTAATCTTGCCGTTTTTATGTGGCTGATTTAAAAAAATCATTTAGTATTAAAAATAACATTGAAATGTGTTACCTATTTGGGTGTTTGGGCCCATTAACTTTTTCCAGTGATTTTTCCAATTAAAATAGCACTGATGCCATATGGCATCTATTGTGTGTTAAAGCTCCCTAACTCATGAAAGAAATGTCAAATCAAGTTGGGAGAAAAAAAAAGGAAGTGAGTTAACACTTTTCAGTGGTTAGAGTCACTGGCTCCATCAAGACTAATTTCCAAGGTCCAGTTTTTCTCATTTTAAAATATTTTATTGACTTTTAATTTTTAGAGCATTTTTAGATTAAAAAAAACATGCACATATTACAGAGTTTGTTTGTGTTCCTTCTCCTTTGAACAATTTCCTATTTATTAACATTAACATTACTGCGGTATATGTTATAATTAATAAACCAAGATTGATACATTATTATTATTATTAACTAAACTTCATAGTTTACATTAAGATTTACTTTTAAGGTTGCACAGTTTTACAAAGCTATGGGTTTTACAAATGCATAATGTCTTATATTCCCCATTAGAATATTATACAGAACTGTTTCACCACCTTAAAAGTCTCCTCAGTTTCACCTATTCACAACCCTCCTGCTCTTCTCCCACCCCCAACTTCCTGGTAACCAGTGGTCTGTTTACTGTCTGCATAATTTTGCTGTTTATAAAATGTAAAATATTTGGAATAATTTACCATATAGCCTTTTAAGACTGCCTTTTCACTTAGCAATAGATATCTAAGATTCCTCCATGTCTCTTGGTGACTTGATAGCTCATTTTTTTAATGCTAAATACTATTCCATTGTATGGATATACCACTGTTTGTTTATCCTATTGAAGGACATCTTGCTTCTTTCCAGTTTGGGGTGATTATAGAAAAAGCTGCTATATGCATTCATGTGCAAGTTTTTGTGTGAACACAAGTTTGCAACTAATGGGTAAAAATTAAGAGCACAATTGCCACATTGCATGATGAGTGGCTATTTATATTATTTTTCATTTTTTATATTGAATTTTTTTTCAATTACAGTTTAAATTCAATATTACTTTGTATTATTTTCAGGTGTAAAGCATAGTGGTTAAACAATCATATACTGTATAAAGTATTGCACCTGATATTTCCAATATACTCTTGGTACCATTAATAGCTATTACAATATATTGACTATATTCTCTATGCTATATATTATATCCCCCTGACTATCTTGTAACTACCAATCTGTATTTCTCAATCCCTTTACCTTTTTCACCTACTCCCCCAACTTCTCTCCCTTCTAGCAATGATCAGTCTGTTCCTATATCTATAAATTTGTTTTTGTTTAGATCCTTTCTGTTGCCCTTTATATAGGTGAACCCATGTGATATTGATCTTTCTCTGACTGAGTTATTTCACTTAGCATAATACCCTCAAGGTCTATCCATGGGGTCAGAAATGGTAAGGTATTTGTCCTTTTCTATGAGTGAGTAATAATCCCCTATATATATGTACAAAAGGTTTTTTTAATCAATTTGTCTGTTCTTGACACTTATTTTATTTATTGCAGCTTTGTAAAATTTATAGTTTATTGATTATACTGTTACAGTTGTCCCAATTTTTCCCCCTTTGCCTCCATCCACCAAGCATCCCGCATTCCCACAGGCAATCACCCCCACCATTGTTCATGTTCACAGGCCATCTGTAGGTTATTTGGCTACTCCATTTCCTATACTGTACTTTATATCCCCATGGCTGTTCTGTAACTACCTATTTATACTTCTTAATCCCCTCACCTCTTACCCATTTCCCCACATGCTCCTCCTATCTGAGCACCATCAAAACGCACTCCATATCCATGATTCTTTCTCTATTCTTCTTGTTTGCTTACTTTGTTTTTTAGACTCAATTGTTGACAGATAATGTATTTATTGCCATTTTATTTTTCATAGTTTTTGATCTTCTTTTTCTTAAATAAGTCCCTTAACATTTCATGTATTAATGGTTTGGTGATGATGAACTCCTTTACTTTTCTCTTGTCTTAGAAGCTCTTTATCTGCTCTTCAGTTCTAAGTGATATCTTTGCAGGGTAGAGCACTCTTGACCCTAGGTTCCCACTTTTCATGACTTTGAATATTTCTTGTCAGTCCCTTCTGTCCTGCAAAGTTTCTTTTGAGAAATCAGCTGACAGTCTTACGGGAACTCCCCTGTAGGTAACTAACTGCTTTTCTCTTTCTACTTTTAAAATTCTCTATTTATCTTTAACCTTTGGCATATCAATTATGATGTCTCTTGGAGTGGGCCTCTTTGCATCCATCTAGTTTGGGACTCTCTGTGCTTCCTGAATTTATATGTCTATTTCCTTCATCAAATTAGGAAAGTTTTCTTTCATTATTTTTCAAATAGATTTCCCAGTGCTTGCTCTTTGTGTTCTTTGGGCACCCATATGATATGAATGTTGGAATGCTTGATGTTGTCTCAGAGGTTCTTTACACTGTCTTCTTTTCTTTTAATTCTCTTTTCTTCTTGTTCTGATTGGTAGTTTTTGCTTCCTTATGTTTCAAATCTTTGATTTGATTCCCAGCTTCATCTACTCTACTGTTATTTCCCTGTAAATTGTTCTTTATTTCAATTACCATATCCTTCATTTCTGACTGGATCTTTTCTATACTGCTGAGGTCTTCACTAAGTTCCTTAAGCATCCTTATGACCTGTGTTTTCAAGTCTGCATCTGATGGATTGCTTACCTCCATTTTGTTTAGTTCTTTTTCTGGAGTTTTGATCTGTTCTTTCATTTGGTCTATGTTTCTTTGTCTCCTTGTTTTGGCAGTCTCCCTGTGTTCATGTTTATGTATTAGGTATAGTTGCTTTTACTCCATGTCTTGGTAGTGTAGCCTAATATAATATGTGTCCTATAGGGTCCAATTGCCCAGCCTCCCCTATCACCCAGGCTGGGTACTCGAGGTGTACCTTTTGTATGGGCTGAGGAAACCCTCCTCTTGTACTTGAGCCTTAGTTGCTGTTGGCAGGTCATTGAGAGGGAATTAACTAGGCCAGTCAGCTGCAAGGACTTGCTGTGACTACTGACCATCAACCTCTACCCTCTGTGGAGGATCAGCTGTGCAGGGGCAGGGTGAAGTTGTTCTACCATGCTGTATAGCTATTCACTGAGTGTGCAGGCTGTGGGGTTTCCCAGGTGGTTCAAGCGAAGGTCAGCCCTTAGCTGTGTTCTGCGTGGGGCCACTCTGCATGAGGTATGAAGCAATCTGGGATGGCTGCTACTGGTGCTGGGCTTGGAGATTTCCATGGAAATCCAAGCTGTGAATCTAGTCTGGCTGCTGCTAGTTCTGGGCCTAGGGCCACTTAGCAAGAAGTATGGGGGCTAGGAGCTTTCTGAGACTGTTCATTGTTTGAGAAGATTTAGGAAGTTGTGAAACATGACCCAAGATCAGCCATTCATATGGAAAAGTCACAGTTAACAACTTGGGTACCCCCATAAATTGGGAGGGCCATAGTCTCAGAGGATCTCAGGGGATTTCCAAGGTGGAGCCAGGTTAATGGAGTCTCAGATATGGTACCTGTGTGCAAGTTCTGTGGCTCTGTGAGGTGAGGGCTCAGAAAAGGGACAATGGCCTCTGCCCACATTTCTGTTTGGGAGAAAACTGTCCCCCAGCTCCCACCTTAATGCCAGACACTTCCATTTCTCCCTCTGTACCAGCAGTGTCTTTCAAGCTTCAACCCTGGTAGTAGAGCTCAGAAGGAGTGAGTCTGAGTAAGTCTGTGTGTGGGTTCTATAAATCAAACTGCTTGTGACTCAACAAATATCTTCTGTCAATTCAATCTCCACTGTATTTTGCAACCAGAAGTTATGGGGGCTTGTCTTCCTGGCATTGGAACCCTGAGCTGTATGTCCTCATGTGGTGCTGGTACTCCTCACACTGGCATATCCTTTCTAAATTTTTATCCACAACATGTGGATGAGGGGACCAGCCTGTTCAGTGTCTCCACTCCTTCTACCAGTCTGGATGAATGTGATTCCTTTACTTATGTAGTTATCAGACTTTCATTCAACTCGATTTTTGATGGTTCTGAGTGATGGTTGTTCTATGTTTTAGTTGTAATTTTGATGTGGTTGTGAGAAGTGGTGAGCCATGTTTACCTATGCCACTATGTTGACCATAAGTTTCTATCTACTTGTCTATTGAAGGGCACATGTGTTAATTTTATATCTTGGCTATTGTAAATAATTTTGCAGTGAACATAGAGTTGCATATATTCTTTCAAATTAGTGTTTTGATTTTCTTCAGATATATACCCAGAAGTGGAATAGCTGAGTCATAAGGCAGTTCCATTTTTAATTTCTGTCTTGGCTGCTGTAACTTTATAGGAATTCTTGAAATCTAGTAGTACCATTCCTCTGATTTTGTTATTCATCAGATGGCTATTCTGAGTCTTTTGACTTTTCATACAAACTTTATTATTGACAACCACAAAATAACTTGCAGAGATTCTTATTGGGATTCCAATGAATCTTTTAGATCATGCTGGGAAGGACTAACTTCTTAGTAATATTGAGTGTTTCTATGAATGAACATGGATATGAACATGTTCATTGATATATGTTTTGTTAGAATTTCACATGTGTTGCCTTTTTGTGTGCAAATGTAAATGGCATTGTGTTTTCAATTTGGAATATCAACAATTAATCATTGTTGGTAAAGCAACTAACTTCTGTATGAACTTTGTATCCTACAACTTTGCTATAGTCTCTTACTAGTTCAAGAATAACTTTTTGTCAGTTCTTTGAGACTTTCTACATAGACAATCATGTCATTTGTGAAAAAAGGCAGCTTACTTCTTCTTTCTCAACCTGTGTACCTATGGTTTCCTTATCTTGTCTTATTACATTAACTAAGACTTTAAGTACAATGTTGAATACAAGTGTTGAGAGATACCTGCTTGCTTTGTTTCAAATCTCAGGTGGGAAACCTCTATTTTCTCATCATTAAGTATGATATTAAGTGTAAATTTTTTGTGGATATACTTTACCAAGGGGAGAAAGTTTTCCTGTATTCCTCATCTGCTGAGAATTTTTATTATGAATGGTGTATTTTTGCAAATGCTTTTTCTGCACCTGTTGATATGATCATGGAATTTTTCTTCTATAGCCTATTGATATGGTGAGGGATTATATTAACTGAGTTTTCAATATCGAACCAGACTTACATATCTGGAATAAATCCCACTTGGTCATGGTGTATAATTTTTGTATACATTGTCAGATTGTATTTGCTAATATTTTGTGTATTTTTGCATTTATGTTCATGAGAGATTTAGGTCTGTAGTTTTCCTTTCTTGTAATATCTTTATCTGGTTTAGGTATCAGAGTAATAATGGTTTCACAGAATGAGTTAGCAAATGTTCTCCACTTCTAAATTCTGGAAGTGATTGTAGAGAATCGGTGCCCTTTCTTCCTTAGATGTTTGGTACAGTCACCCATGACACCGTCTAGACCTAGTGCTTTCCTTTTGGAAGGTTATTAATTATGTATTCAATTTATTTAATAAATATAGGTCAGTTTAGATCATGTGTTCTCCATGTGTTAAGTTTTGGTAGTTTTTGTCTTTCAAGGAACTGGTGCATTTCATCAATTCTTATCAAATTTGTAAGCATAGATTTTTTTAATATTCATGTATTATCATTTCAGTACCCATGGAATCAGTAGTAATGAACCCTGTTTTATTTCTCATGTTAATAAATTATATTTTCCTTTTTTCTTGATTCACATGAATACATATTTTAAAAATTTTTTACTGATATTTTCAAATAACTAACATTTATTTTATTGAATTCTTTATTGACTTTATGTTTTTAGTTTCATTGGTTTCTGCTCTAATTTTTATCATTTCATTTCTTCTGCTTGCTTTATATTTATATTGCTCATATTTCTCTAGCCTCCTTTGATTGGATCTTAGATTATTGGTTTGAGACCTTTTTTCTTTTCTAATATATGTATTCAGTGTTATAAATTTCCCTCAAAACATTTCTTTCTTCATATCCCACCAATTTTAATAAGTTGTATTGTCATTTTCATTTAGTTAAAATATTTTAAAATTTCACTTATGATTTCTTCTTTATTTCATGTGCTATGTAGATGTGTTGTTTAATTTTAAAATGATTGGATATTGTCTTGTTATCTTTCTGTTATTGATTTGTAACTTAAATCTATTGTGGTATGAGAACATTCTTTTTTGTAATTTCTACATTTTTCAATTATTCAAGTATATTTTGTGGCCCAGAGTATGGTCTATGTTGGTGAGTGTTTCATATGATCTTGAGAGGAATGTATATATATTCTGCTGTAGATGAAGTATTTTATAAATGTCAATAAGATCTATTTGATTGATGATGCTATTTGGTTCAACAATATCCTTCTAATTTTTTGCCTCATAGATTTGTTAGTTACTGATAGAGGACTGTTAATGTCTCCAACATAACTGTGGATTTGTATACTTATCCTTACAATTTTATCATTTTTTGTCTCACATATTCTGATGCTCTGTTGTTAGGTGGATACACATTATGGATTATGTCTCCTTGGAAAATTTACCTCTTTATCATGTAATGCTCATTTTTATACCAGCTAATATTCTTTCTTCCGAAGTGTGCTTAGTCTCCAATCAATTTCTTACCCCAGTTTTTTCCTTAATGTTAGCCTGTTATTTCTTTCTCCATCCCTTTATCTATATCTTTATACTTCAGGCAAGATGTAGTTGGGTCTTATTTTTATATTTACTTTGATAATCTATCTCATACTTTGTATATTTAAACTGTTCATAAACATGTAAAGGACACATGGACAAAGCCAAAGGTGGGTAGGATTGAGGGTGGGAGGAGGGGAGTGGGGGGGAGAAAATGAAGACAACTGTACTTGAACAACAATAAAAAAATAAATGAAGTGATTAGTGGTGTTATTGGATTATCATCTACCATATTTGAAAGTTCTTTACATTCATTGCACTTCTTTGCTATGGTTGTTTTTCATCTTCCTCTGTTTTTCTGCCTTCTGTTTTTTTTCTCAGAAGGTTTAATCCATCTCTTCATAGTTTTTTGTTTGTTTAATTTATATTGGTTTCAGGTGTGCAGATTTAGTGGTTAGACAATCATATACTTTACATAGCATTTTCCTCAATGTTTCCAATACCCCAACTGGACCATACATAGTTATCACAACATTATTGACTATATTCCCTGTGCTTTACTTGCATCCCTATGATTATTTTGTAACTACTAATTCATATTTCTTAATCCCTTCACCTCTTTCACCCAGGCCTCCATTCCCTCCCCCTTCTCTGTCTTCTGAATAATTTTTTGGTTCCATTTTTCTCATCTTTTAGCATATCAGTTATGCTCTGTTTCGGAAATTTTGGGTGGTTTTCCTAAATTTTGCACTATATATACTTTTAATTATTCTAAGTCCACTTCCAACTAACCCTATATTGCTTCAGTGTTGTGTGGGTAACTTGTAACAGAGAATTCCCAATTTCTCCCTCCCATGCCTTATAACATTGCTGTCATTTTATTTTCCTTATGTATATGCTATAACCACTAAATGCACTGTTGCTATTATTACTTTCAAAAAGTTATCTATTAGATCAATATTTTAAAAAGAAAATATTTTATTTTACCTTTACTCTTTCTCAGATGTTCTTTTCTTTATGTAGATCCTATTCAATGACTTACATAATTTTTCTGAAATGCTGCTTTAACATTTTTTGCAATTAAAATTACTTATTTTTATCTAAGGAAGTCTTTATTTATTCTTCCCTCTTCTTTTTAAAAAAATATTTTATTTATTTATTTTTAGAGAGGTCTAGAGAGGGAGAGAGAGGGAGAGAAACATCAATGTGTGGTTGTCTCTCCTACGCCCCCCACTGGGGACCCGGTCCACAACCCAGGCATGTGCCCTGACTGGGAATGGAACTGGCGACCCTTTGGTTCACAGGCTAGCACTCAATCCACTGAGCCACACCAGCCAGGGTTCTTCTTCCCTTTTCAATGTTAATTTTTCTGGAAACAGAATTCTAGGTTGATGGTTTCTTTTCTTTCAGCACTAAATATTTTACTTCTCTCCTGTGTTGCTTGCATGGTTTCTGTTGAGACATTCCATGTAATTCTTATCTTTATCCTTTGATATATCAGTAAGATAGTTTCCTTCCCCTCCTCTGGCTTCTTAGAAGATTTTGTCTTTGTCTTTGGTTTTCTGTAGTTAGAATATGATATGCCTAGGAGTAATTATTTTGATATCAACCTTGCTTGTTGTCTTCTGAGTTTCCTGGACCAGTAAATTATCTTTATCATAAATTTTGTTAAATAATTTTTGGCTGTTGTAACATCACATGTTTTTCTTCTCTATTGTCTCTTTTTTTCTGGAATTGCAATTACATATAATTTACACCTTTTGAATTTGTCTTACAAATCTTGGATATTCTTTGCTATTGTTATTATTGTTGTTGTTTTAATTCTTTCTTTCTGTCCCCATTTTGGTTGGGGAAGCTTCTGTTGCTATTTTTTTTAACTTCACTGATTCTTTCTGTGATTGTTTACAGTATACTGATGAGCGAGGAGAGGCATATTTTATTTCTGTTTGTGTTTTTAATTTCTAGCATTAATTTGATATTTCTTAGAGTTTCCATCTCTGTAGTAGGTTTACAGTTGTGAGTATGCCACAGTGTTTGTTCTTGTATTACTTATTTATTATTGTATCCATAATATGATACAACTTTAAATCTAATTTTGCCCACCCCTGTATTTATATTACCCATCTGTTTATGTATGTTGTCCATTTATTCCATTAGAGGCCTTAGCATATTTATAATAGTTATTTTAAGTTTCCTGTCTAAAACATATGTATCGTATCTTAGTATGCTTCTGATCATTGGTTTGTCTCTTCAGACATTTTCTTGCCCTTTAGCATGGCTTGTGATTGTTTATTGAAAGCAGGATGTGAAACATTGTATTATTGGGTAGTAGGAACTGAAGTCATTAGACTTTCAGTGTGAAATTTTATGTGAATCTGAATAGAAGGTGGGCTATTTAATGTTTGCTGTAGCTATAGGTGCCAGAGACTTAATTTTCTTTGGTGTTCTTCTTTTATTTTTTTCCCTCCCCTGTTGTTTTAGAGTTTCTCTAGGACTTCCTTCTTAAATAGGGTTTGTGTCTTTTGAGTGGTAAGGCATGGAGGGAATTGAAGTGGTCTGTAATCTTATGATTGATCTTAGTTTTTTAATGGGCCTAAGTCTTTGAACATCCTTTTGGCCCTGTAGGTACAACAGGAAGGCTGGAGGGGTGGAGTTCTCTAAGTGCCCTTCTCCTGGGAATTAGGCTTTGGTAAAGTTGTGTCCCTTGGACAGGCATTTGTTATGGAGAAATGCATATGGTGTATTTCCAAATTACTGTTTTTCTCCTCCCCCTGCCTGGAAAACAAGGAGACTATTCTTATATCATTACCATGAGAACTTTGTTTTCTAGAGGTAAATCCCATAAAAGTATAGGGGACCTACTAGACTGGGTACCCAGGAATTTTTATCTCTCAAGCTAGTCCATATTCAGCCTCTATCAGCTTGTCAAAATGATCATTTAAGTGTTCATACTAGTTTATGACTCCAGCAACTTCTGCTTCAGGTAAGCTGATCTCAGCCATAATTCTCTGTAATTTGTCTGTCTTCCTAGATTTCAGAGTAGAAGTTTGCCCTATGATCTTAATTCCCTGATGGGTATAAGAAAAACCATTGGTTTTCAATTTCTTCAGCTATTTTGTTGTGTTGTTGTTGGGAATGGGAATGATGACATACAAGCTCTTTATATGTTGTGGCTGAGACCAGAAGTTTCCAACATCCAGTTTTCAAGGCTAAAGTATGTTGTAGAATTAGCAACGGTCTTGGTGTGAGACTGATCTACATTCAAATTCAGGCCCTAGCATTTGACTATAGGTATTAATCTTGTGTGAGTCACTTAACCTGTCTCTGCCTCTGTTTCTTCCCCAAATAAAAATAATTCCAAACACATACAGTTATGCTAAAGTTAAATGAGAGGACACATGTGAGCGAGTTTATTACAGATCCTTGCATGTACATTGCTGGTACCTCATAAATTTAGTTTTCTTTTTCAATTAAGGTACAAATGGTTGAAAACAAGGACTGTTTTGGAACCCAACCCACTGTGTGGCATTTATCCTACAAATTAAAGAGTTCTTCTTCTGCCCTGGCTGGCGTAGCTCAGTGGATTGAACGCGGGCTGCAAACCAAAGTATCACAGGTTTGATTCCCACATGCCTGGGTTGCAGGCCACGGCCCCCAGCAACCGCACGTTGATATATCTTTCTCTCTCTCTTTCTCCTTCCCTTCCCTCTCTAAAAAATAAATAAATAAATCTTTAAAAAAGTTCTTCTTCTAAAGTATTTACCATTTTTACAATGCTGAAAAAACTGCCTTGAAAAAAGTAACCTGCTTCTATAAGGACTACTTCATCCTGAAGGGCTTGATGGAAACTCAGTGTTTCACTTATTCTTATTTTCCAACCACAAGTATGTTCTCCTTTGAAAAAATGTCCAGACTTCTACTGAAAAGTTCCATGAAAACACATTTCTTTTTGTGTAGATTTGAATACAGAAACATCAGCATCAAATATTAAGGGTGATCCAATCATTTTGCTACAGTGATATGCTCTATGCCCTGGGCAGGGAGAAGTAGAAGCTGTTGAACCATTTAAAGAGAGGAAATAGCCTCATTGCATACTTCACATATCAAAGTACATCTGGAGAACTGTGTCCCTCTTTGAGCACTATAATTTATGGAGGGTGTTGACAATACTAGAGTGTGTCCAAACAGTGGTGACTGGGATGGTAATGGGGGCATTTACAAATCTAGAAACCTTGCTATATTTCGATGTGCATTAATTCAATTTATTAGATTTATTTATCTGTATCACTTATAAAACATTTTTGTTTTTTAGACTATTTTCTAATTTTTTAGATTTTTCCCTGTTAGTGCCAAAGTTTTCATAATATTTCTGATTTTATATTGCTCCATTTTTTCCTGGACATAACTGTTGACCTATTCCTGGGAAAACAGACAGAGGAAAACCTCCCTGCCTTAAGGGTATATTATTATCTGACCAAAGAAATCAATGAGCTGAACTTCCTTGCAGTAATTCAAGCCTTTGGCTTCATTCCATGAAACTTCAAATTGCCAACCTCAAGCTGAGCGTCACTTTTCACCTGGTGTTAGTTCCTATAAGTCCCCAAGGAACCTTTGCTTGAGTGGTTTTGGTTTGGTCTGTTGCCCTGTGATAGAGAAGTAAAGGAGTTGGTCAAAACCCAGAGATGCGCTGAATGGATTCTGAGCTGTGAAAGTTGGAGCAGGGAGCACATGGGAGCTTAAGGTTAGATATGAACCCCTGACCCTTTCCCCCACTGCAGTATGTGTTGTTACTCTTTCTGCAGAAGAGTTCATGATCTTTTGTAATTTTTTTCTATTGATCCAACAGTGCTAGTAACAGAAACTTTATAGAAAGATTATGGCAGTGTAGTCTATGGAATTTCACTGTCATATATTTTGCACATTAGAGAACCAATGCCCTGTGCTAGAGATGAAATCTGCCTTGACTAAAATGCAATTTAGTGTAGCTTACATGATTGAGATCTACCGGATGGCCTCGCAGTACCAGTGTTCCTTCTCTTGTTTTACGCTTTCCTAAGGCAAACATGAAAGTATGACACTGTTTTGTTGGTCTTTGGACTGCAATTTCTCCTAATACATTTCTATTCATAGAGAAGAGGTCAATGGGATGATAATGAACTTTAAAAAGAACTTAACTTGCCCTGGCTGGCGTAGCTCAGTGGATTGAGCGTGGGCTGCGAACCAGGCATCGCAGGTTTGATTCCCAGTCAGGGCACATGCCTAGGTTGCAGGCCATGTCCCCCAGCAACCGCACATTGATGTTTCTCTCTCTCTCTCTTTCTCTCTCTCTCTCTCTCCCCCTCTCCCTTCCCTCTCTAAAAATAAATAAATAAAATCTTAAAAAAAAAAGAACTTAACTTTTTACAAAGGTTTTTGAAATTATGTGTTGGCTATAGGGCCAAGTGCAGCTAGAATGTAACCATTGCTGAGCAACAGCAGTCTGAGCTCACTACTTCTACTTTGAAGTTTTGTGATCCTAGAAAATTGCTTAGAGTCTGCTGAGTCTCAATCTCATCATATATAAAATGGGGGTTGCAATACCAAATCTGTAAGTTGTTGCAAAAAGTAGGTGTTATAATATACTTGGAAATGCAAACCATATAGCCTATGAGTATTTTTAATATAAGCATGGTGTATCATTTACCTCCATCTTCCCAGCACTTATATGTACCTAGTGCCTAGCACAGTGCCTAATATATAGTAAATGACTGCTAGCTAAAATTAAAATGAATGAAAGGTACAGGGAATAAGAAGTGTAATTGGTAGGTAGAAAATAGACAGGGGGAGGGTAAGAATAGTATAGGAAATGTAAAAGCCAAAGAATTTATCTGTATGACCCATGGACATGAACTAAAGTGGGGGGAATGTAGGTGGGGAGGTGTACAGGGTGGAGGGGAGTGAAGGGGGAAAATGGGACAACTGTAATAGCATAATCAATATTATATATATTAAATAAAAAATAAATGAGTGGTTTTAAATCTCCCTATTTCTGATTATTTTATAGAATTCATTAACTGATCCTTTGTTTTGGGCTATATGACTTCTTGGCCTTATTAAACTTTTAGCCTCAAGGATTGAAGTTAAAGTAGAATATGGGGTTGGAAAGAAATTATTAGACGATAGATAAACTTTCCAGGAATTGCTTAATGTTCTAAACAAAACAATATGAACATATAGCAATTGATGGAAATAAAAATTAACTTTCTCAGGTGGGCTTGGAAGCCCTGTAGAATTGCAGTGGCATCTGCTCAACATTGCAGGGCAAGTCATGAGCTCAAGGGGAAAATCTAGCAAACATGTTCTACCTTGTGGAAGATCTTGGGCAGATGAGGGTGGCATATCCTGGAGCTCACTTCTGCCACAGGTGACTGAGATGCTGGACTAAGTGATCCCAAGCTGTTGGAGTACATACAGTCTTCCTAGTAGTCTGAAAGTGGTAAAAAATTGATTTTTCAAGGCTCATGAATTGGCATCATTTGGAGTGCATCTGTCATGGACCCTTGCACTTTGGGAGGAAATGAGAGTGCCAAGTTAATTTTAAATGTCTCAGGATTCTCCGTTATTTTTGTTTGTTTTTAAACTGTCTTATTTCTCAAAAAATCTATTATCGTGGTTATTTTCTGTTCCATCATATAGATGTAGAACTCTGATTATTTGGAATAACTTATGTCTGGAATGTTTCTGTTTGGAGGAAATGAGCTGGTGACATTATTTTTCCTCTCTCAAACCAATGACACTAATTAGGCCCTATGCCAAGGGGTAAGGGCAGCAGATGTAATCCTGAATCTGTAGCTTCTGTAGAGTAGATAAGGCTTCTAAGCCATGTGGAAGCCATACTTACCAAAGAAGCTTAGCAGTTATAATTCCAGATGTTCAGCTTGCAAATACTAGATGTGCTATTTTCAATATCGAATGTATGGATAAGTCCATGGATTTTTTTCCATCCGGATATCCATTTAAGGTATAAATTCCACTTTCAGATCTGGCAATCTAACCGATAATTCCCTTTAAAGTTATCTAGAGAAAATCTGCCAAAATTATTAAATTTGTGATGGCTTTTATTCTAGGATAAGAATTTGCCCCTCTTCCAGAGCTGAACAGGCTTAAATTGTTATGGAAGTGTATATAGAATGTAGTTTGTTGTCAAATACTTATCTCTGACACAAAATGAAATGTCATGAAATACAAGATATTTTTAACTGAATAAATCAATGTGAGAAAGAAAAAGAACTTCTCCTTTAGCCTATTTTTAATCAATATTTTCATGAGAGCCCAAAATGTTAACTGAATCCTGGTTTTTGCCATTTGAAATATAATATGTGTGTCTAAGAATTTATGTACATATCAAGGTTTGGACTTTATGTTCAGGAAGGAAAACTGATTTATAGGAACAAGTAGAAACTGTCAGAGTCAAGGCAATATGAGTCAATTATTTAAGGCAAATGGAACCTTAATCACCACAGCAGTAGAGAAATTTCAAATTCAATTACACCCTAGATTTCCATGCTTTAATTTGTGGGCATTTCTCTATCTCTTATTTTACAGAGGCCTTTGAAATTGTCGTTCGCCATGCCAAGAACTACACCAATGCCATGTTCAAAAACAACTATCCAAGCCTGACCCCTCAAGCTTTTGAGTTTGTGGGTGAATTTTTTACAGACGTGTCTCTCTACATCCTGGGTTCTGACATCAACGTGGATGACATGGTCAATGAACTGTTTGATAGCCTGTTTCCAGTCATCTACACCCAGCTAATGAACCCAGGCCTGCCTGAGTCGGCCTTGGACATCAATGAGTGCCTCCGTGGGGCAAGGCGTGACCTCAAAGTTTTTGGAAGCTTCCCCAAGCTTATTATGACCCAGGTTTCCAAGTCACTGCAAGTTACTAGGATCTTCCTTCAGGCTCTGAATCTCGGAATTGAAGTGATCAACACAACCGATCACCTCAAGTTCAGTAAGGACTGTGGCCGAATGCTCACCAGAATGTGGTACTGCTCTTACTGCCAAGGACTGATGATGGTTAAGCCTTGTGGTGGCTACTGCAATGTGGTGATGCAAGGCTGTATGGCAGGTGTGGTGGAGATTGACAAGTACTGGAGAGAGTACATTCTGTCTCTGGAAGAGTTGGTGAATGGCATGTACAGAATCTATGACATGGAGAACGTACTGCTTGGTCTCTTTTCGACGATCCATGATTCCATCCAATACGTCCAGAAGAACGGAGGCAAGCTGACCACCACTGTGAGTACCAGTCTACAGTTTTCAGAGAAACTGGGTTCTATTGGGTTGGGGCAGCATGACTAGTAGCAGGTTCTGTTGGAGAGAAGTGAGAAAAAGATCAAGGGATGGGAAGGGATGATGGGCTGAATGACCCCCCAGAGTTAGGCAGCACATTAAGACCATAGGTTATGGAGTCATGATGTCTGACTTTGAATTTTAGCTCCACCTTTTGCTTATTATGGGAACTTGGGTGAATCATTGTATCTTTATGATCCTCATATTTCTGACTTATAAAATAAGGATAAAAAGAATATCTTGTTCATAGAGAATAACGTGTTAAAGAACTTAGCATGTGCCTGGTCCACTATAAGTCTTCAGTAAATGTTAGCTGTGATTACCACTGTTGTTAGTCATCATGATCTTCGTGACAGCCCTGTGAGTCAGGAGCTACTATCTCCATTTTATAAATGAGGAAACTGAAGCTCAGTAGAAGTGTAAGTTGCCCAAGGGTAGCCAGCTATGGTTAGTGGAAGATCTAGGATTCAGAAATTGATTAGATCTCCCTTTAATTGGGTTATCACCAATTTTCTGATTCTGATTTCATTCTCATATTCTCAGTCTTATATATCATGTTACCATTTTAAGAAATGACTTTAAATGCAGAAGACCCAACTAGAACCCACTAATTAAACCTACAGATGAACATAAGAAAGGCAAAACATTCATGTTTTCCAGCAGTTGTTCCTTTTTTTTACAGCCTTGATTATATGAGTCAGCCTGATGGGGTTTGGGTTTGTGATGGGATTTGTGATGAGACATTTCTGCAAGTGAGTCAGCACTTTACTTGGTTTCAGTTCCACATTGTTCGCTACATTATATCTGCCAAGCTCAAGTGCATACATTCAGAACCACAGGAGATACCCACTTTTCAATTTAGAGCAAAACATAGAGCCAGGAGCTGCTAGCCAGATCTTGGCTACTAAGGTAGTGGTGAATGATTCCTGAATGCTGCCAGCTTTGTGGAAGGTGGGGACAGAATCATTTAAAACGCTACCATTGTTGAGGTCCTACTACATTTCAGATACTCCGCTGCCCAGTTTGCGTAATGCTATCTCACAGGTCCTAATAGTGTCCCCATTTTACATAGGAGGAAATGAAACTTAGAGAGGTTAAATACCTTGCCCAAGATCTCAATGCTACTTAAGTGGAGGTTAGGGAAACTGGGATTCAAACCCAGGTTTGTTTGACTCATACTCTTAGCTTCTATACAGTGCAACTGCTGTGTACTCTGAGCCATTGCTTACCCAGAATATGTAGGGCAAACTGAGCCATTTAGCCTTGTCTTTAAATACTGGAAAATGATAGGGGTAATTGGTTTCTTTGGTGAATGAAACTAGGAGGGAGGACAGAAATGATGCAACCCACAGCATGGCTACTTATAGAACTCCAATTGTCCCATTCACATTGTTAGCCATTTAAAACACATTTGCTGAGAAAATCTTTTATACTAAAATGAACAGAAATGCCCTAACGATAGTGTTCTTTGATGGCTAATTATTTCCTTGACTGCTTTACACTTCGAGGACAGACTCTGGGACCTCATACAAAAGTAAATCTCACAGAACTAGCAAAATGAATAGCTAGTGCATTTATATGGTCATTAACTGTATATTGATTGAGGGCTCACTATGTGTCAGGCACAAAACAAGGGTGCCAGGACTATGGAAACCTCTTCAATATGAGGAAAAATAAGGAGGCAATATTAAAGACGTGGCATAGGAGTGTTTAAAGTTTGCCTGCACCGTTGGTTACTTGACAGCAACATAACTGATCTTGAAAACATGTATTCTCCCCTTAAACACAAAATACAAGGTGGGGAGCTGATAAGGGATTAAGTACATGGTTTTGATTTGGCTCTGGGCATGAAGATTTATTTTAAAAACTTTAATTAAGCATCTGCTTTATGTATGGTACTTCGCCAAGTGTTGGATATTCGGTCACACAAGACATAGCTCTTTTTTAAAAAATATATTTTATTTATTTATTTTCAGAGAGAGTGGAAGGGGGGAAGGAAGAAAGAGAGGGATAGAAACATTGTTATATGAAAGAAACATCAATCGTTTGCCTCTCATGCCCCCAACTGGGGATCTGGCCTGCAGTGCAGGTACATGCCCTGACCAACTGGTAATTGAACTGGAGACCTTTTGGTCGGCAGGACGACGCCCAGTGCACTGAGCTACACCAGCATAGACATAGTTCTTAAGGCTTGGAAAGGTCAGTCTACTTAACTGACAGACATGCAACTGAATGCCTTTCACCACAATGGGCATTTCACTATAATGTGTATGTTGGAAAGGCTGTGAGAGATTAGCTAGTCCAATCCCATGGATTTACAAATGAAGAAATAAAGTTCAGGGAGACTTGCCCCAAGTTATATGATTAATAGGAGAGCTAGGAGTAGAATCCAAGGTCTTCTGCTGCTACAATCTAACTAGTTCTCTTCCCACAGTACCAGTCTGTTTCCCATTAGACCGTCTCAGTCTCTCATTCTAAAAGCTCCATTAGGATTTTACAAAAATGTTGTGAACTTAAATTGGATAGCTATTTCAGAGTGCCAAACCTGCTATATTTTAGGTCTGCAAGTGTTTGTGTGTGTGTGCATGCACATGTGTAGAGAGAATAAATTTCATGTCATTATCATTTAAGAAGAAAGTTCTTGGTTGTCAAGAGGTGCTCAGTGATGCAGTCCCTTTCTGTTTTGGCCATTAAGGGCCTGATTGCCCCAGCTCCTAGGTGAATATGAGAGCATGAAGTGTGTCTTCCCCAGGGAATGCCTGAGCTAGAACAGAAACCATATGTAAAGTCTGCCTTGTTGCTGTTTTATGATTACCAACTCTAAGTAATACATACCAAATGGTGACAGTGTGGGAATCATTGGCCTGGTGTGATCTAGCCCATACTCTGTATGATCCAGAAAGAGGCAGGACCATTTCTGGGGGGAGAGATGAAGTGAGCACTGAGTAGATTGCAGAACACTTTTCATATTAACAAACCCACAGAATGCCCCAAAATCAAAGTAGATTTAAAACTAAAACATTATTGAGATTTTGCTATAACACCCTCTCTTTCCCATTGTGTTAATAGGTAAACCCTTGTGAGTCAATCCTGCTTGAGGTTAAGTTGTGGTGAGAGATGTCTTTGATAATATGTTCTTCTTGATCTCTGTTGGGACAATCTTTCTAGCTGGCTATAAGCTGTGCCATGACATCTACCATACAGGGACTTCACCCAGTTGTTTTGGTGGCTACCATGTACCCCATGTTAGGAAGGACATTTTGGTCTTCTAAGTGAATGGGGCACTGTTAAATTTTTGAAAGTGTGGCCTGTTAGTGCTTTAGTTTTCTATCAGATAGTTTTCAATTCTATCCAGTGAAAGCAGGTGAGCAAATGTTGGGTGTTGTCACTGGCAGCACTCCTGGATGTGGTGAATGTCCCTTTGCAAACCTGGCTCACTATCACAGTCACTTTGGGACTTGTTAAACAGATTCCAGAGTCCACCCTGAGGATTTCCATACCATAGGTCTGTGGAGAGACTAGAGAATTTGTCATTTAAAAAAATGCTCCAGTTGATTCTGATACTCCCTTGGGAGCAATTCCAGTTACCTTATTTGGGAGATAAGGTAGAGCCCAGAGGTTGGAAATGAGTGACAGTTGATGGCAAAGTTAGTACCTCAGATTCCTCATCTAGAGAATGGGGTGGATTTATGGAATAATTGGAGTGATATGTTCAAAGTACCGGGCAGAGTTTGAGACACATGGCAGGAACTCATGTAGCGCCAGTCCAGTTCCCTTTCTATTACATTTTTCTAAGTGCCAAATGGACAGTGAGTTTTTCTTAAACTTATTTTTAAGTGTCAAGATGTATAATATTATTTTTATACACAAAATGAATAAAAATAGTGTATGAAAACATGTATGTGTATATGTGTGTGTGTATGAGGGAAAGAGAGAGAGGGAGGGAGAGAGGGAGAGAGAAAGAGAGAGGAGAAAGGAGATAGGATAGGGAAAAGTGAACACGAGAAAGAAATTTTATTGAGAAGTCCAAGTAAGTATTAATAAGACTGGATTATGAATAGACCCATCTTGACTCTTTATCTACATTTGTGAACTAAGTTAAATATCTGTGCTCAAGTAAGTATAAAGTAGGTCTTTAGTAGTATTTGGGGAAGAATATCACTGTTAAATTTGTTGGCACATTATTGAATTCCACACCTTATACTTTAAGCAAATATAAATTCTTATAGTTTTCAATACATATATCTTTAACATTTTTGTTACACAACACCCATATTGTTGAATGCCACAACCTTCTTTTAAAATGCAATTGTTCATATTCTGAAACCATTTTGATTGTCATTACCATATATCTATGTATGGATTATATGCATAGCCATTGTATATTTCACATTATAATTTATCCACTGATTGAAGGAGTAATATTCAGCATTGTTGGATGTTTATTACACTCCCAGAAAGTTTCCCAAAACTTTCTATGATGATTTTATTTAGTTTCTTTGTCCCCAAAGTAATGGCTCACATATTCTCCCTTGGCTGTTTGCACTTTTATTTTTCCATGTGTACTCATGTAATTTCTTTGTTGATTCATCTTAGAATTTCTTCGTATTACTGCTTCCTCTCCCACAATTTCATTACCTTAGCCTGTTAGATGCTTCATTGAATATTGTGCAAAATTGCAACCTTTTCTACCACCAATATTTCTCCCTTTTTTCCTCATTGTAATATTTATTTTAGCACTATCTGAAATTGGACTTATTTCAGGAAACATTTATTGAGCATCTGATTGTGGAAATGATATGATTGACACTGGGGGTCCCACAGAGTGACTGCTGGAAGAGAACCGCGTCTCTGTTGCTGCCCTCACAGCTTACTTGGTAGCAGAGCTCAGATTCCAAACAGGACCAGCCTGACTCCAAAGCTCATTTTTCAACCGTTACTGTGTATTGCTCCCTCAAAGAGTTCTACTCTCCCTTCACCAGAATCTTCATTCCCCAAACACAGACTAAGTAGGTGTTTATTATCTCATTTAATATCCTGTACTACTCTCTACTGGTTTTCCAGCTGCACAATCATTTTTTTTAATTCATTTTCTTTCCTTGGAGACTTTTGCTATAATATTTCCCAATTAAGTACTAAAAGGCATGAGATTTTGAGTATTCATAATACTTAAATGCGCAGAGTCATTTCTAGGCAAAGAAGGAATGTTTATATAGATGATGCAGTGAAATGACATTGCCTAGAATCTATATGAGCAGTGCCAGTGGTGAGGAATACACTATGTTCCAGTTGACAGTGTTTGAAATCTGCCTATTAAACCAACAAAGAGTTTTTAGCACATTTGCCTTTTATTCTGGACCTTAACAGTACATTCAGGTCTCCATTATGGCACTTCCTTAGTAGTAATATTGCCTACTGAGGATGTAGCATACTCTAGTATTCAAATATGTCCTTTTCCTTTGCTCAGATTTCTAAAGATATCTTCAGTGAATTCAGTATTTATTTATGTGTGCTAGGAAGCTCTATGGAAGATTCTCTGCTGATCCTTGATAATAATTCACTCTATCAAATTCTTTTATTTTGCTGTCTGTGTGGGTGACTGTAACTCATCAGAATTTCCAAGATTAGCCCCTACATTCCTTTCTGCTTTTGAAGGTTTAGGTTATTTCTCAGGTGTCAGAATGTCAGTGTTTTTCCCCTTATGCTATCAGTTTGAACTTTCATATTTTAGTCTCAGATAGAGATACCTTGTCTGAATTCACACAAGTGGCTTCAGTACCAAGTGATTTCAAAGTGATAAAACAAGAAAATGGCTCATTGCCTAGTTAGTGTCTGTGGGTCAGCACCCAGAACTGTGGTAAGGAACTTTGTTTGCATGAGGTCCATTTCTGGAAAGGCAAAAATGTTTACAGGCTGCCATCCTTTATTCATCCACAAGAAAATAGCTTTAGTGCTTCCTGCCGGGTGAAATATATAGTTTTTAAATGTAGATTACCTATTTATTACAGAGAAGGATACAAATGAAAAAAATTGGCACCCCTTTTAGGCACTAAATGTTAATTTCATGGCAAGTTTCAAGCAACAGTCACACACAGAAAGCTTTTTTAATGCTTCATCCTGAAATTATATATATTATGGCTTACAATAGGAAATTAGGTGAGCTCTTCATGGCTCTAGAATTACTTGCCTTTTAAAGAAATGGCAGTGTGATTACCAGTTGTTTTGTATGTCCTGAATCTTTAAACAGTTTTCCTCCTTTTTGTGGTGTATGGACCGATATGGCAAGAACATGTGTCTTGAAAAGCTGTGCAAGATCTGAGATGTTTACCCTAATTGCAAGCCAACACGTTGGTGGGCCATAGTTTCATTGATGGTGGTTAAAGACACAGGTGGTTAAAGACATTGATGGTGGTTAAAGACACAGTTGGTTAAAGACTCAGAGATGAAGGGCAGTTTATTTCTCGCAGGACTAGCAGTAGCCAGAGTGTCACCCTTTATGTGAGGTTCCCAAGCTCCACTTCCCATGGGATAGGGCAAAGAGGGCCAGATGACTCCTACACACTTGCTGAGTTGCATTACAGTAGAGGAGCCTTATGTTTAGGGAACTGAAGTCTGTTACACTAGGCGGTGAGCCTGCCTGCTCTTTTCTCTGAAGGAATGCACTATCTCTCTGCCTTCTAAGGTTATTCACTATACAAAGACACTTGAAAAAATATAGTCTGTGGGGGGGAAAGTACCTCTGTTTATAAGACATGCAGAGATACAAGACCCATAGAAAATTGTCCTGCAACACATGGATCCTCCAACCTTGGATGGCTGCAAGAACATCTCAGGTTCACAATGCTGTTGGGAGGTTCACATAAGAAAATTTGAAGTTAGTGAAGGCACTTAGCTCGGCCCTGACTGCTTGGCCAAAAGGCAGGGCTATGTGGCATGTGTAGGAGTGTAGCAGAAGGCTCATCCAAAGAGAGAACAGTAGCAGTTTTCTCAGCTCTTTAGAGAATACTTGAAAAAAGGAAAGTATGGAAGGGAAGCCTGACTGTTGCCTCTGCTTAGGAGCAAACTCTGCTCCTTTGGGTATTGCTACTATTCTATTGCTTTCTCTTTTGGTCTCTAAGCTGTCACATATTTTCTTGCTTGTTCAGGTTCTGGGCTTGGGAGTTTGTATTTCCCAGTGGCTTGGGCCAGTGAGGTTTTTCTGTTTGACTGCACTTCTAAGGTGACACAAGTGGTAATCACAGAACAGTAAATAGATGCTTATGCATGTCTGCTGGGAGTGATGTGAAGGGCTGATTTGTCCTCAGAGTATATTCAGACAGGTTAGAAATCAGGAATATTCACCCAAGTGGGCAAAGTCCAACAAGGCCTCCCCATGACCTGATATTCTGGGAATCCATGTGCTCCCAGGATGACAGTGAGGAAATCAGAAATGCCTTTTTTATATTGGGTGGCCAGGGGATCAGAGCACACAATGAAAGCAGCCTCCTACCTGGCAAAGGCAGGATATTTGTTCTCTTCGCTGTAAAACCTAAAATGTCTCAGAAAACTTGGAGCCATGTATACAGTGTGATTCCTCTGTGATCTTTTTCTTTCTCCATTGGAATAAGGTTACTCTTGGTAACTGTAGTGCTACATCATTCACACACAATAGCACCACAGGTACCTTGGCTCACTAACCTCTTATACCTATGCATTTTGCTATTTTGCTCAGGTCTCTGGCAGAAAATGCTTTCTACTTGGACTGTTTCTTAAAGTGCAATTCCCTCTAGCCCATCTGAAAAGTTGAAAATGTATTTTGAATATCACAGAAGCATTTTTAAGTGAATTTGCACTATAGTACATTAATTTCCTCAAGAAGGGGTATGGTTATAAATTCTGCTGTAGTAATGAGTTTCACAAAGGCCAAGATGAGGGAATTGGGGCAGTTTTCTTACAGGGTGTTGCAGCCATTGTAAGGTAAAATACAAACTTTATCATTACCAGTAGCCACAACTTTCTGAGTGCTGGTACTGGGCACTCATGCTAGGTCTCACAATTTACCATTCCTTTCCATGTTGGCAGGGGGTAGGGCATTAATAGAGAAAGACAAATAACCTTCATTTTGGTTATAACATGGACTTCTTAATGTCCTTTTAAAATGTCCCTTTGGGGCTTGGAGCTCAGAATGCATCAGACTTCTCAAAATGCTGTAATGGGCATTGAGGGATCTTAACTGTGGTAATGACAATGTTCTAGAACTGGTTTGCAGTGATGCTTGCATAAATTTAGTAGAAATCATTAAATCATACATCTGAGATGGGTGAATTGTCAAAACCCAAAAATATGCCTGAATAACATTCTAAAAATGTTTCATAAAATAAAAAACTGTGAACATAATATAGATAAAGCATTTCAAATATAGCAGCATATATGCCTATTATAAAACAGCTGGTAAAACAGTACATGTATAATATTAACCATGTCATTCAAATAAGTCACTATATGAAGTGAACTAAACCAATACAAGCAATGCTAGAATCTAAAGATGAAAAAATATCCCTTTGTTGAGTGCATAACCCAGGAAGTCTGTTTCATATTTCATACTTGGGGTAGGGTGTTGGGGGAGGGTTGATGATGCCTTCTTATACCAAATTTAAAGCTTTTCTAAAGAATATTCAGAGAGTGAATTATTCTTTCCTTTTTTCATTCCACTCAGAATGTCTAAAACAGATAAAGTAGGAAACAGCCATTATATTTGGGTTCTTTCTATTATCATTTACTGACTGAGAGTCTATCTAAGCCTTTCTGCTTTTTGCAGATAATTAATTTTATTTCTAAATGTAGGAAAGAGTGATTGTAATCAGTATGTTTGTACTTTCAGTCACAAACAGAGCCCATCAAGATATGCAGTACAAATAAACTTCATAAAATACACAGCCTGAGCACTGCTTGTAGTTAATGTGCTATCTTTTTATTTCAAAGAAAAAAAATATAAGGATGTTTTTAAAAGTCCATTTTGCTTTTCTTATAGAGTTAATACACGAACACTTCTTTTTCTAACCCAAACCTTCACTGTAAGTTATTTTTGTCATTAAATCTCATGAAGCAAACTGAAGGAGACTTTGATGACATGGAAATCAACTTATCAATAATCGAGTATACATATTTCTGAGTTCTGGGTGTGGGTTTTTCTTATGCTTCTGGAAAGTTACAGGTGATCAGGTCTAAATTTGAGTTTCAGGTTCATGGGATGAAAACTAAGTGTTGGTGAACAGATTCCTCTTAACTTTTTTGAAAGACATTTGTCATTTTTTCCTAGCTGCCCACTCCCTACCTCTGACCAGCCAACCCCTCCTTGAAGCCTGTCCTTTCTCCCTCTCCTTCAAAATTGTACCTTACTCAGAGTTTTGTTCATTCAGGTCCTGCATTTGGTTTAAAATAATGATGTTTGATCACAGTTCAGTCATCACAGGAAGCCTATTTCTGTTTCTAGTTTAATGTGTTCTCTTTTCTGAGAAACAAACTCACTTCACTTAGCAAATTATATATTGCCAGAAACTGTTCAAAAGGGTTATCAAGTGTGGAGAGCTGAGTCACTGTGACTCAGTTGTAGGAGGAAACGTTTAAGTGTATCTAGGGCTTGTTGGTGCTTCTGAAATCACCTGCTGTGGAAATTGCACAGTGGAAATAACATCAGTCCAAGTGTCAGAGTATTCAGATACGGTGTTTACATGCTGCCAGAGGACAGTGGCCTTAGAGAAGTAACTTAATCCGTGTAATGAAGAAGGTAATGATGAGAGTGATTATCTGTTTATTAATCATTGCAGTGTGCCACACCCGGATCTAAGCACTTTACATGGCTTAATTCCTTTAATGTTTAAGAGGATACTGATAAGAATGGGATTATCATTAGTACCATTTTCCAGGTTAAAGAACTAAGACAAGCGAGACTTGTAAGTAGATGCCAGCTACAAGGCCACTTCAGGGGCTCTATTACTGCGGAACTCCTGAGGGTCATCTATTGGCCAGGGCCAGACCCAGTGTTAGAATGTGTGGGCAGAGCCGGGCTTCCTGTGCAGGTGGACCCAAGCTGATTTAGCTGGTGGGAATCAGGCAAAATGGAAGCCAGGACATTGCTAAGGGTCTTTCATTCTTGCCTGCTCTCTCAGTTACCATTCATCCTGTTTCCTATATTTGGGCCTTGAGAATTACCTGTGAACTTCCAATGGGATCAGCTTTTCTTCTCTGCTTTTTCTCCTATTTGTATAAATCCTAATTATTTTTTTCTAAATCTACTTGGAGCTCAGACTTCCCTCAGGATCAGGATCTATTTCATTTACCTTTTAAAAAAAATCCATTCTTGATGAACTCAGGTTCAAAAGATGCTTTAAACAATATATGGCATCTCCATTTTACCCCCCTTTCAGATCAGAAATCCAAAGAATGGTGAAGTACCAATCTCTGTGGATTTATTATTATGAATTAAACCCTTTAATGATCTATTTCCAAACATGGAAAGAGTTCTTTGGTTACCAGGTTTCTGATATACTCAACTGTCCTATTCTCCTTAGCAGATTGTTAATGTAAAATGAATGGGTTTATTGACTGTAGCAATCTTGTAGTAGATTTTTAAAAATATGAACACTTTAAATCACCTTTGTACAATCTTTTTACAAGTTTTATAGACATAAAGTACTCTAGGGAAAATAACAGGAAACTAGTGTCCTAACTCTGATTAAAAATAAAGCAATAATTGTGATAAATTCGCATACTCAAACCTGACAGATACAAGCTGACAGATAGAAGTTGTGGAATACATGTATTTCCCTTCAGTATAAAAAGATGTTAATAAGCCCCAGATCAGGGAGGCTGAAAGACTACACACTGGTGGAAGCATTTCCCTCATACATCTGTGTTTATCAAGTTTTAAAGTCTGTTCCCTCTCCCACCATTTGTTTTGCATCTGTAATCCATTGATTTAAAAAAAGTAATTGCTTATCTGTGAAAACCCCCATTCAGAATTGTCTCAGCTCTGGTTGTCATTGACCAAAGACCCTTCAAGATACCACAAATATATTGACAACAAACATTCATTTTTTAATTGTTATTCTATTAATGTTGTCCCAATTTTCCCCCTTTGCCCTCCTCCACCCATCCCACCACCCCCTCCCACAGTCCATCCCCACACTATTGTCTATGTCCACGGGTCATTCGCACATGTTCTTTGTCTAGTTCCTTCCCCTTCTTTCCACCATTATTCCCCTCCCCCCCTCCCCCCTCCCCTCTGGTCGCTGTCAGTCTGTTCCATGTTTCCATGCCTGAGGTTCTATTTTGTTTGTTAATTTATCTTGTTCATTAGATTCCTCTTCTAGGTGAGATCATATGGTATTTGTCTTTCACCAACTGGCTTATTTCACTTAGCATAGTAGTCTCCAGTTCCATCCATACTATCACAAATAGCACCATAGAGATTTTTTAAGGGCACAGCTTTCAAGATGGAAAGGTGAATCTATACCCTGCACAGGAATGGGTCCGATTGGTGTTGCAAGGAGCAGAGTAAGAAAAGGCTGTGTGATATAGTAGGAACAATGTGGAGCTTCAGCCATTCTTGATCTTAGTGACCATGGGCATACTGTACAATCTTCCTTAACCTTAGTTGCTTCATAAATAGAATGGGGTTAAAAATGGCAACCACTTAAACTATGATGAAAATTCGCAATAATGCCTAGCAGCTAACACTATAAAAATCTGACGTGTAATATGATTGATTTCATATGCTATGAGACAAAGTGGCCTTTTCTTCCTAGGTTTTCTCTTGCGTGGGGGTATTAATCTTTAGGGTTCTCTCATTAGCAGCACTGTCGCTGATAAATATTTATTGAGCTCCTATGCCAAAGACCCTGTGCCAGGAGCTGGCAACACAAATATCAGGAAGCTGTTTCAAGAAACTAAACCAGTTGGGTTGCAGCAGAATTTATGGTTCTTTCCCTAATGTTAGGATCATCTTTCAGGTGAGGCTGCTTGTCCAGGTTCTCCACATTTCTTGAAGTTCTTTAGTGTATGTTCCTTGGTGTGTCTTTGAACAAATGTATTCAGCTGTATGGCTGTAGTCCTCTGCTCCCATCTGCCCAACTCTTGTCTCTAATAACCAGGAGGATTAATCATGTTACCCCAAGATGTTCAGGTGACTTGATTCCCAGCCAGTCAGACCAAGTTGAACAGGCAAGTTTTCTAGCTGCTTACAGTGGTCTTCACAGAAGACTCATGAATAAAGGGCAGTATGATATATCTAGATTCTTGATAGGGATTGTTAGCATTTATCATTTATCTTCTTTTGTTCTGATTTAGTGCTGAAATCCTTGGGAGTAGGAAAGGACTCAAGCTGTGTTTGTGGTTTCTTTGTTTTAGAGTGTGTATTGTACAACAATGCTAAATTGCATTGTCTAGGGACCACTGTTAAGTGTTGATTAAATTTAGGTTGGTATAAAACTGAATAGATGTATTTTACATAGCTTTGGCATGATTTAATAACATCTCCTTGCTTTAGATATTATCTTTTTATTAAATACCTCAATTTTCTTGTCTTTTTATCCATCCTACCTACTCAGAATCTCTCCCTGCTTTATAATGAATGGCAACTATCTTTTTGATTCTTGGGATTTGGGTTATCACTCTATTTCTTTTGATGGAGGGAAAGGGAAAGTGCAATGGGTAAGTGAAAAAGTTTTATGGGAGTAAAAGGAATGTGAGAAGTGAATCAGACCACTTGAAAATGATTCTAGGTACATGACTTCTGCATATTTAACATAATCATGGCCTCACTCATGTTAGCACAATACAAATAAGTAACAAGTTCTAGATTTTAAAAATACAGGGAAAAATGCAATATGTCTCAACTATGACTTACTTCACATTTTCTTAAGTCAAGCATCAGTTTCAGTATGGGAGACTACCATTCTTCTATCCTCATCCCCTAGTATGCAATGACTAACATAGAGTGGGTATTTGAGTTTTCTCTTAAATAAAGCTGAAGGGGAATGATATTCATCCTTGGGACACTGAGGAGCTATCAATAGTATAGAGAGCATGAATCTTTACCCACAAAATAGGAAGTCTAAGAAGGGGTATATCTTGTGTTTTGGGGGTTTGTTTTAGAACGCTTTCAGGTTCACAGCAAATTTGAGCAGAAAGTATAGAAGGTTCCCATATATCTCCTGCCCTACACACCCAAAGCCTCCTCCACCACCAACATCTAGCACCCGAGTGGTACATTTGTTACAATCAATGAATCTACATTGACACATCATTGTCACTGCAAGTCCATAGTTTAAATTAGGGTTCCCTCTTGGTATAGTGCATTCTATAGGTTTAGATAAACATATAGTGATCTGCATCTACCATTACAGTATCATACAGAATAGTTTCACAGCCTTAAAAGCCTTCTGCATTTTATCTGGCCATCCTTCCTTCCCCCAAACCTCTAGCAACCATGGATCTTTTTGAGATTTCCATGGTTTTGCCTTTTACCCAGTATCATATAATTAGAATGATACAGTATGTTGCCTTTTCAGATTGGCTTCTTTCACTTAGTAATATGCATTTAACTTTCCTCCATACCTGTTCATGGTTTCACTCCCCATTGCCCCTTCTCCCCTGCCCAGGCAACTACTAATCTACTTTCTGTCTCAATAGATTTGCCTGTCTGGACATTTTATATAAATGGAATCATACAATATATGGCCTTTTATGTCTGACTTCTTTCACATTACATAGTGTTTTCAAGGTTTGTCCAGGCTGTGGCATGTATCTCTACTTCATTCCTTTTTATGGGTGAACAATATTCCATTGTATGAATGTACTTCATATTGTCAGTTGACAAATAGTTGAGTTATTTCCACTTCTTGGCTAGTATGCATAGTGCTGCTCTATGAGTATCCCTGCACAAATCTATGTGTGGATATTTTCACTTCTCTTGGGAATATGCCTAAGAGTGGAATTCTGAGCCATGGTAACTCTATGTTTAACCTTTTGAGGAACTGCCAAACTATTTTCCAAAGTGGCTGATTCATTTTACTTTCCCACCAGCAATGTAAAAGAGTTCCAATTTCTCTACATACTCGCCAGTAATTGTTATTAACTATCTTATTATAGCCACCCTAGTGGATTTGAAGTGCTATCTCATTGCAGTTTCAATTTGTGTTTCCCTAATGGCTAATGACATTGAGTAGTGACTTGTGCCTGTTGGCCAATGTGTCTCCTTTGTTGAAAAGTCTATTGAGATCCTTTCCCAATTTCTTAATTTTGTTATTTGTAATTTCATTATTGAATTATAAGAATTATTTATATATTATAGATACTAGACCCTTATTAGATATAAAATTTGCAAGTATTTTCTCATATTGTGAAATAGTTTTATACTTTCCTAAATAAATAAAGATTTAAAACACAAAAGATTATGATTTTATGCAGCTCAATTTATTTTTGTGTGTATGTCATATTTGAGAAATCATTGCATAATCCAAAGTTATGAAGATGTATACCTGTGGATTCTCAGAATTTTGTAGATTGAGCTCCTACATATAGGTTTATGATTGATTTTAAGTTAATGTTCTATATTTGTTGGAAAATAGAGTATGACTTCATTCTTTTGCATGTGGATATTCAGTTGTTCCAGCCCATTTGTTGAAAATACTATTCTTTCTCCATTGAATGGTCTTGACATCTTTGTCAAAAGTCAACTGACCCTGAATGTATGGTTGGATCTCCAGGACCATGTTGAACAGAAATAGCAAGAATGAACATTCCTGTCTTTTTCCTAATCTTAGAAGGATGTCTTCAGTCTTTTCCCATTAAGTATAATGTTAGCTGTGGGTTTTTCATAAATCCCTTTTATTAGGTTGAGGAACTTCCCTTGTATTCCTGGTGTGTTGTTTTTATTATCAAATTATGTTGGATTTTATCAAATTCCTCTTCTACGTCTAATGTGTATGTGTGTCCCTTATTCTATTAAGTGATGATAATGATGATGATGATGATATTGATTACCAGATGTTAAACCACCTTTGGATTCTGGGACAACTCTCACTTGGTCATGGTGTATGATCCTTTTTATATGTTGCTGTATTCAATTTGCTGCTATTTTATTGATGGTTTTAAAATTTATCTTCATAGGGGTATTGGTTAGTTGTTTTCTTATAGTCTTTGTTTTTGGTATTACGGTAATACGAGCCTCATAGAATGAGTTGAGATGTGTTTCCTCCTTTTCTGATTTTTGGGAGGATTTTTATAAGGATTGGCATTAATTCTTCTTTAAATATTTGGCAGTGTTTGCCAGTAAGGTTATCTGGCCTTGGGCTTCTCTTTGTGGGAAGATTTAAATTGCCAACTTAGTCCCTTTATTTGTTATAAGTTTATTCAGATATTCTATTACTTCTTGAGTCAGTTTGGGTAGGTTTTTCATTTTAAGCATTTCTCCATTTTATCTTTGTTGTACAATTTGCTGACATGCAATTTTCTTTGTACTTCCTTGAAACCCTTTTTATTTGTGTAATGCCAGTAGCAATATACCCTCTTTTATTCCTAATTATAATAATTTGTATCTTCTCTCTTTTTCTCTTGGTTAGTCTAACTAAAGGTTTATCAGTCTTGTTGATTTTTTCACAAAACCTATTTCTGATTTTGTTGATTTTTCTCTATCATCTTAATTCTTGATTTTATTAATCTCTTTCCTAATTTGCTATTTTATTAGTTCTTGGTTTAGCTTTAATTTGTGCTTTTATGCAGTGTTATGAGATGACAGTTTAGGTAGTTGATTTGAGAGCATTCCTTTTTTTTTTTTTTCCAAAATAGCTGTTCAAAAGTAATAAATTTTCCTCTATTTGTGCTTTAGCTACATCCCACCTGTACTGGTATGACATGTTTTATTTTTATTAATCTCACAGTATTTTATCACAGTCTTTGTGGTTTCTTATTTGATCCTTTGATAGTAAGGTCTTAGAGGCTACGTACTTACCAGTGTGTTGTTTGATGTCCACATTACATAATTACTTAGGTGTTTGTGGTTTAATTCCCAAATATATGTTGATTTCCTAAATTTCTTCATTTTTTAAAGATTTTGTTTATTTATTTTTAGCAATTTGGGAGGAGAGGGAGAAAGAAAGGGAGAGAAACATTGATGTGTGAGAGAAACATCTATCAGTTGCCTCTCACGTGTCCCCCTACTGGGGACCTGGCCCATAACCCAGGCATGTACCCTGACTGGCAATTGAACCAGTGACTTTCTGGTTTGCAGGTTGGCACTCAATCCACTCAGTCATATCAGCCAGAGCTACTTTTTTTTTCTTTAAATTTCTTTGTTATGTTTTTAATGTTAAAAAATGTTTTAAATTACAATTTACACTCAATATTATTTTGTATTAGTTTCAGGTGTACAGCATAGTAGTTAGACAAACATACTTTACAAAGTGTTTTCCATTTTATTTCCAGTACCAAGTTAGCACCATACAGAGTTATTACAATATCATTAGCTATATTTTATATGCTGTATTTTACCATCCCTGTGACATTTCTGTAATTATCGATCTGTACTTCTCAATTCCTTCACCATTTTTGCCCAGTCTTCCAACCCCCCACCCCTCTGGCAACCATCAGTCCATTCTTTGTATCTATGAGTCTGTTTCTGTTTTATTTGTTGATTTATATTGTTCTTATATTGCTCATATAAGTGAAATCATGTAGTATTTGTCTTTCTCTTACTGACTTAGTTCACTTAACATTATGTTCTCCAGATCCATCCATGCTGTCACAATGGATAAAATTTTCTTCCTTTTTATGTCTGAGTAATATTTCATTGCATATATGTACCACCACTTTGTTATCTACTTGTATATTGATGGGCACATGGGTTGCTTTTATGATTTGACTATTATAAATCATGCTGGAATGAACATAAGGGTACAGATATTCTTTTGAATAGGTACTTTGGATTTCTTTGAATATATGACTATTAGCAATGGCTGGACTCTTTGCAGACGGACCTCGTATACTCAGAAGTGGAATTGCTGGGACATAAAGCAGTTGCATTTTTAATTTTTTGAGTTAACTCTTTACTGCTTTCCACAGTGGCTGCACCAATCTGTATTCCCACCAGCAGTGCAAGAGGGTTCCATTTTCTCCGCATCTTCATCAACACATTTGTTGATTTATTGATGGTAACCATTCTTACCAGTGTGAAGTGATATTTCATTGTGATTTTAATTTGCATTTCTGTAATGATTAGTCACATTGAGTGTCTTTATACATCTATGGGTCATCTGTATGTCCTCCTTGGAGAAGTATCTATTCAGGTCCTTTGCCCATTTTTAAATGGGATTCTGTGTGTTTGTGTGTGGTTTTCTTTTTTGTTTTTTCTTTTGGTTTTGAGTTGTATGAGTTCTCTATAAATTTTGGATATTAACCTTTTATCAAATATATCCTTGGCAAATATGTTCTCTCATTCAGTGGTTGTCTTCATTTTGTTGCTGGTCTCCCTTGCTATCAATTTTTTGTTTGATGTAGTCCATTTGTTTATTATTTTCTTTTGTTTCCTTTTCCTGAGGACATACTCATATATCAGACAAATATTGTTAGGAGAAATATCCAAGACTTTACTGCTTATGTTTTTTGTTTTAGAATTTTTATGGTTTTGAGTCTTACATTTAAGTCTTTAATTCATTTTGAATTTATTCTTGTGTGTGGTGTAAGAAGGTGGTCTAGTCTAACTTTTTTGCATGTATCTTTCTCATTTTCCCAACACCATTTATTAAAAAGACTATCTTTACTCCATTGTATGTTCTTACCTCTTTGGTCAAATATTAATTGACTATAAAGGCGTGCATTTATTTCTGGGCTCTCTAATCTGTTGCACTGATATACGTATATATGTTCATTTCAATGCCAGAACTCCTTGATGTTATGGCCTTGTAGTAATTATAGTCTGAGATCATGTAGCATGGTTCCTCTGACTTTGTTCCTCTTTCTCAAGATGTGTCTATTTTGGGGTCTTGTCTGGTTCCATATAACTTTTTGGGTTATTTGATCTAGTTCTGTGAAATATGCCATTGGTATTTTTTAAAATTTTTATCTTCAATTTTATTTTATTTATTTTTTTTACTTTTCCTAATTTTTAAAAAAAATTATGTTGTTCAATTACAGTTGTCCGCCTTTTGCTCCCATTACTCTCTGCTGCCCTGCCCAGCCCTGAATCTGTAGATTACTTTGGGTTCTGTAGACTTGTAAAAATGTTATTTTTTCCTATTCATGAGCACAATATATGCTTCAATTTATTTGTATCTTCCTCAGTTTCTTCCTTCAGTGTCTTATAAATTTCTGAGTAGTAGTCTTTTATCTCTTTGGTTGAATTTATCCCTAGGTATTTAATATTTCTGGATGCAATTGTAAATGGGACTGTTTTATTAATTTTCCCTTTATGATAGTTCATTATTGGTGTATAAAAATGCAACCAATTTCTGGATATTTATTTTGTATCTTGCCACTTATACATAATTTATTTATCAATACCAGTAGTTTTCCCCTCACCGAGTTAGGGAGTTTTTTACTTTTTTGTTAATTCATTAGTAATTTTTCTAAGGCTTATAGTACACAGCTTAATTTATCAGAATGTAATTCAGATTTATACTAACTTAATTCCAATGAGATAAAGATGCACTACTCTCTTGGCTTTCTCAAATGTCCTGTCCATTCTGGTTGCCAAATAACTGTTTATTTGTTTTCTTAGAGTTTGAAATGAAAAGACCTATGGTATTTCTTTCCTACTATCAGTTCTGCCAAATAATTTTGCATCATTTTTGCAGCTCTCTACTTCTTTTGTGGTCAGTCTAATTTTCCTTTCTCCCTATAATTAAATAAATTTTGTACTTTCTTTTCCCCATACTGTATCTTAATGTGATGCCTAGATTAGTACTTCTGAATAGAAATATAATGTAAGCCACATATGTAATTTAAAATTTTCTAATTAGCCACACTTTAAAAAGTAAGAAGAAATGGGTAAAATTAGTATTTTTATTTCACCCAACATATCCAAAAATTAACATTTTGGCATGTAATCAACATTTTAAAAATTGTTAATGGGTATTTTCCATTTTTTTCATCTCTGCTTGGACTAGTCACATTTTATGTGCTCAATGGCCATGTGATACAGATTGGATAGTGCTGTTGCAACCTCCCCTTTGGGAAGGAATTAATGCGGCACTGCTGTTATCAGTGTATCTGAATTTCCTTGCATTAGTGGCAACACCAATCTCTCCCCTATAAGGCCAGTTTCTACAAATATAACTAACTGTCCTTTTAGTTGCCCTGCTCAGAACTCTCCCCAAGCAAAAGAAGTAACTCAGAACAAAGTGTGTGGTCTCTCTGATACACAACTGCCCATCTAGAATACTTTTTCAGGCAATCAAAAATTAATTTGTGGGAACTAGTTAATATTTTAGTTAATGATAGCAGCTTTTTTGTGCCTGTAGAGAATGCAAGGTGGAAATGAAAATGCTCTTTCAGATTTGTGATGTGAGCACTTGTTTTGATAACAAGACTCTGGGGTGGATCACCTCAACAAGACTGAGCCTGAGGCCCAAGCAAGGGGGAAGCTGTGCAGGGAATGGAATAATGAATATGAGCCATTTCAGATGCCAGTTGGGGTAATCCAGGCCCTCCAAAGATCTCTCCCACCTGAACAATGTGCTTTTTTTTTCTTCACTTTTTGACTGGAGATTAGGAAGTGATGAGATGAGTGTAGCCACCTGTACATCTGCCTCTATTATTTTGTGTGATTAAGCTCATCATAAGGATTAAAGGTTTCTCATTACTTGAAAATTGCTTATTCTCACCTTAACCTTGCTTTTTGAGCAAGAGTTGCAACTTGTTCTCCCATCCAGTTCTTCAGTTTTCTTAGTCACTCAATTCCATGGGTAGCCTATTTGCTTAAGTTTTGAGAACAGTCCAGATAAAGTAATCTAGGCTTCCCTCATCCATCTTCTCAACTTTGGTTTTCATCTGCTTCTCTCTGGCTTTGATAGTAAGTAAAGATTCAATTTCCCTTTTTGATAATTTTATGAGTCTGCTATTCAGACTTTGTCCAGGTGCTGTTTTCTTCTTGCCCAGATTCTGTAACTAGGTTCCAAGCTTCATGTTTTCTACACCCTTATCTGGGTCCCTGAAATTGGCGGTCTGATTCTATGGGCCATCAGGCTTGCCTGCACCTAAATTACCTGCCCATTCCTCCTTCCCTTCCATCACTCACTTTTCTTAATAGAGCATCTAGATTTCCCTCCTTAGAGTGTTTGCCAGAAATTCAACCCCACTCCTATCCAGCCATCTCTCCTGGTCCCTAGCCTTAGATTTCAAAGTGATAGCAGCAGGAGAGAGAAACACTCACTGAATGCGAATTCTAAGGCAAATGCACAGCTTTAAAGATGCAATACTTAGAGATGTCTATTTGGGGAGCTTTACTCTGTAGAATGAAAGACGCTACTGGATAAAAATAGGAAACAAATCTATCAACCCAGACGCTAGAAAGGCTTAACAGAGACAGAGCAGACAGTCCTTGTTTTATCTTTTCAAGCCAGAATGGAGAGATTTAGTTGGTAGACTGTAGAAGGCAAGCCAGAAATGCAGAAAAGTGAGGATTAGAAGCATAGTAAGTAAGCAAATGAGATACGACTGCCAGTTGTAAAGAAAGGAAAAATAAATACTAAGTGGGTATTTTAGTAGCATCTGTAAGTTCTGGGATCAAAGGAAAAATCCATAAATAATTCAAGATATTTGCTTTGTACTGTTTGGCTAATTGGCCAAATGAAAAATGAACTTACAGTGGAAAATGAGACACTGAAGTACAGAAATATAGATAGATAGTTCAGCTTAGCACGTGTACTTAATGTCCATAAAAGAAGAGTGTAAGAACTTGAAATGTGTTTGGTATTAGCCAAATGACATTTTTGTAAGGGGTTCCACTCAGTCAGGAGTGCCACAGGAAGAATCTCCAAAATCACAAGCTTCCCTTAATGGTCTGTCCTAAAAACATCTTAGAGTAATACTGACCTTGGATGCAGCCTTTTCTTTCTGTCATCAAAACTTCCCAATGTCTGATCCTGGAAAATAGTCTCACCTTTTTTTTTTTTTTTTTTTTTTGGTCTCTCCTTCTTACCTTTCTTCTGTAGGTGGCATAATAAAGTTTTTAAATGATTTTTTTCACTCTACTTGTAGAGTCTGTATATATAATTCTACATTTAGAATGACCCTGGAAGATCTAGTCTAGTCTCTTCAAGATGAGAATACTGAAGCATATGATTTGAAGCAAAGGATTTATTAAAGGTGAACTAATGCATGTCAAACCAGGGTAAAACTTCTGGCTTGGGACAAATAGACCAGTATTCTTTCTGCTATGCCATCTATCTCTTTGGTATTACACAGTGATTGCACTTCTAGGGTTTGCTTTCAGAATTATTCTACCTTCTTCCACCTAAAAATGTTCAAACTAGTGTCTAAGATGCTCCTTGATTTTCTTTCCTTTTTGATTATAGGATTCCTAGAAATCACAATAGGTATATCATTAGTATGCATTTCTATGCACAGACTATCATGAGCATATTTATGTAAAATAGAGAAGTAAACTAAGCACAGGATGAAGTTTCTTTCAAATATACTTTTGGATCTGTGTTTTTATAAGTTACCTGAGAAATTCTTGATGGGGAAGAAATCAAATATAAATATTCAGCTGAGGCTTGGAGAACATCTGGAATAAGACTGTCTATATAGAAACTGCAAATAAAAATGGTCAGTCTTGTGTCTCCCTGCTTAGAATATCGCACAAGTCTAAGCAAATCAATATGAAAGTGTTGCTCAAAATGTGCCCCTGTTATCATCAATTAAAGGTCAGCAAAGATAATCTACATGAAGTGGAGGGGCAGGAACAAAAGGTATCTTTTGGACCATGAGACACAATTTTGTTTCATTTGCAGAGGTGTGCTACAAAGGTCATTGCAAATGGAAGATGAAGATCATTATTGTTGTTTTTCTTCGATAAAGCATTTTTTTCTAGGACTACTCTCTCAGGTTGTTTAATCTCTTGTTTGCACTGTCATTATTAGAACTGAATTATAGAATGACCTACACTGTTAGACTATTAGGCTGCTTGATTGAAATTATCTTTATAATGGAAATCAGAGAACACTTTTAACCTTGTTAGAGCAACACTGTACCATTGATTAATATATAAAGCAAGTCATAAATTTCACAGTGAGCGATTTATTTCCAGACAATCTTCTGAAAGCAGTTTGTGTTGTATTACAGAAACTTTCTTCATACGTTTGTCAGGCTGACACTAATGATCCTGATTATTTCTAGGACTTTCAAAGTGTCAGTGTTAATTAAACTAATGCTTAAAATATGGGTAGGAAAGACCATTTGAATATCATATCTTAAATGTTTGACAATGTGTATGAAGCCTCTTTTGTTACCTGCTTCATTTCAGAGAACTGACTTTACTTGATAAGATTTCTCTGCAGTAGCAAATGCTTGCCTGACTCAGTGGCAATAACCAATATTACCTATGTTGCAGGTTCATCCTTATATTCAATGAGTATTTGTTGAGTAGTTCAGATATGTTCTAAACTAGATCATGTGATATATATAGAAAGGTGAAAAAGAGCCAATGCCTGCCCTCATGTTCTAGTGAGGGATACAGTCACAGAAACAGATAGACCTATTCACAGACAACTTATGGATGCAAATTAAGAGAGTATCTAACCCTGCCTGTGGAGATCAGGGAAGGTGTCATAGAAGACTACTGCCTGAATGAAGCCTCTTCCAACCCCTGAAGAGGCTAGGGTAGGGTTTGTGGGAAGTAGATGACTGGTGGCTTCTGTTTCCAAACCTTCCATATAGGCAGGTTTGGAAACAGGAGCTTTTAAGTCTAGGAGGGCCTGAATTATTTCCAGAAAAGGAAACAAAAAAGGGTTTGGTGGGGAAAAGAACTGGTCCTGTTTGTAAAACAAAACAAAAACCGGAAAAAAAAACCCACTTTCTATAAAATTATACCCTTGTTCTTAGAATCCTATTAGGGAATATAGAACTAATTAAGAAACTTGAACATCGCCAATAATTTTTCTACTAGTGTTTCATGAGCAGTAACTTTTTAAAAAGACTATGAATCCAAGATGGCAGCATAGTAGGTAGATGTTGCACTCGCCTCCTCCCAGGACAAATTGGAATCATAATTAAAATATAGAACAATCAACTTGAATAATCAACTGAAGACTAGCTGAAAAGAAGTCTTATAAACAAGGATTTACAGAAGAAGGCACACTGAGACTGGCAGAAAAGGCAGAGATTTGAAAAGGGGTGGCCTCACTACCATGGGTGGCAGCACAGATTAGAGGGTTATCTCAACTCAGAAGCTTGCCCCTGAGAACATGGGGTTTCAACCTCAAGCCAGGCTTCCCAGACCAGAGCACTAGAGCTAGGAAGAGGCACCTGCATGACACATGGCTGTGAAAATCAGCAAGGATTCTTTCTGCCAGGGAAATATGTGAGTCTGCTAGAGACACAGGTGCCATCTTAAAAAGCACACAAAACCTAGTTCACCAGCAAGTCATCCTGGGCTCTGGCAGAGAGAGGGCAGAGCAGACTGGAGCCTTGTGAGGAGAGACTAGATTTTGTGGGTCTGGAGAAAGAGTTAAAGGGCCAGGATCCCTATCCTTCTCAAACTATTCCACAAATTCAGGGAGAGGGAGACTCTGAAGCTTATTTTACAAAGCCAGCATTATCCTAATTCTAAAACCACATAAAGACACTACAGAGGAAGAAAATTATAGGCCAATATCCGTAATGAAATACATGCTAAAATCCTTAACACAATATTACGAAACTGGATTCAGCGATACATTAAAAGATCATGCACTATAATCAAGTGGGATTTTTATTCTGGGGATGCAAGGTTGGTACAGTATTTGCAAATCAATAAATGTGGTACATTACATAAACAAAATGAAGGATAAAAACCACATGATCATGTGAATAGATGCAAAAAAAATTGATAAAATCTACCACCCATTCATGATAAAAGCTCTAAGTGAAGTGTGAATACAGTGAACATAAATCAACATAATAAAGGCCACATATGACAAACACACAGCCAATCTTATACTCAATAGACAAAAACTAAAAGCATGTTCCTTAAGATCGGGAACAAGATGGGGATATTCACTTTCACCATTCTTATTCAAAATAGTAGTAGAAGACTTAACCACAGCAATCCAACAAGAAGAACAAATAAGAGGAGTTCGAATTGGAAAGGAAGAAGTAAACTTGTCTTATTTGCAAAATGCATGATATGTTATATAGAGATCCCTAAAGATTCCACCATACAGTCATTAGGACTGATAAGTGAATTCAGGAAAGTAGCAGGATACAAAATTAATATCCAGAAATAAGTTGCATTTTATACACCAATAACAAACTATCAGCAAGGGAAACAAATAAAACAATCCCATTTATAATTTCATCCAAAAATAGTTAGGAATAAATTTAGCCAAGGTTGTAAAAGACCTGTTCTTGGAAAATTATAAGACACTGAAGAAAGAAATCAAAAAAGATACAAATAAGTGGAAGCACATATTGTGCTCGTGGATACAAAGAAATAATGTCATTAAAATGTCCATTCTACCCAAAGCAATCTATAGAATCAACACAATTTCTATTAAGATAAAAATGGCATATTCCCCTGAACTAAAAAAAAAAATTCCAAAAATTTATATGGACCCACAATAGACTCCAGATGTCCACAGAAATCATTAGAAAGAAACACAATGTTAGAGGAATCATGGTACCTGATATCAAACTATACTATAAAGCCATAGTAATCAAAACAGCATTGTGTCGGCATTGAAACTGACATATAGATCAATGCAACGGAATAGAAAGTCCAGGAATAATCCCACTTTTTATGGCCAATTAATGTTCAACAAAAAAGGCAAGAACATACAATGGAGTCATATTGTCTATTCAATAAATGGTCTTGAGAACATTGGAAAGATACATGCAAAAATGAAACTGACCACCTTATTGCAGCATGCACAAAAGTAAACTCAAAGGGATTAAACACTTAAAATGTAAGACTCAAAACCATAAAAATCCTAGAAGAAAACATAGGCAATAAAATATCGGATATTTCTCATAGCAGTATATTTTCTGGCATATTTCCTTGGGCAAGGGAAACAAAAAAATAAACAAGTGGGACTATATCAAACAAAAAACCTTTGCACAGCAAAGGAAATCATCAACAAAGTAAAATAACAACCCACTGAATAGGAGAACATATTTGCCAAGCATATATTTGATAAAGGACTAGCATTCAAAATTTATAAATAATTTATACACCTTTACACCAAAACAACAAGGAATCCAATTTAAAAATGGGCAAAGGACCCAAATATACACTTCCCCAAAGAGGACATACAGATGGAAAATTTATATATGAGAAGATACTCAAAGTTACTAATCATCAGAGAAATGCAGCAGATTGGAGCAGCCACTGTGGAAAACAGTATGGAATTTCCCCAGAAAATTAAAAATGGAACTGCCTTTTGACCTAGCAGATCTACTGCTGGGACTATACCCTAACGATCCTGAAACACCAATTGAAAAGAACCTATGCACCCCAATGTTCATAGCAGCACAATTTACAATAGCCAAGTGCTTGCTGGAAGCAACCTAAGTGCTCATCAGTAAATGAGTGGATCAAAAAACTCTGGTACACTTACACCATTATGAACAAACTGATAGTTACCAGAGGGGATAATGCGGGGAAAAGGGCAGGGTTGTCAAGGAACATGTACAAAGGACCCCTGGACAAAGCCAAAGTGGGGTAGGAATGGAGAGTGGGAGGTGGGGATGGTTGGGGTTGGGGGGAGTGGTGGTGGGGGAAATGGAGACCACTGTACTTGAACAACAATAAAAATTATTTAAAAATAAAAAAATTGAAGGTTAAAAAAGCCCAGAATGATATATCACCTCACTCCTGTCAAAAGAGCTATCATCAATATATTAAGAAACGACAAGTATTGGCAAAGATTTGAAGAAAAAGGAAGCCTAGTACACTGTTGGTGGGAGGGAATGCAGACTGGTGCAGCCACTGTGGAAAACAGTACAGAGGATCCACAAAATGTTGAAAATGGAACTGCCTTATGACCCAGCAATTCCACTTCTGGGTTTTATCTGAACAAACACGAAATACTGATTTGAAAGGATATCTGCACCCTTATGTTCACTGCAGCATTATTTACAATAGCCAGGAATTGAAAGCAGCCCAGGTGTCCATTAGTAGATGAGTAGATTTTAAAACTCTGATGCATTTACACAATGGAATACTACTCAACTTGCAAAGAAGTAGAAAATCTTACTTTTTCAACAGTGTGAGTAGGCCTGTGTGTATTATGTTAAGTGAAATAAGCCAGTTTAAAAAAGTCAAGTACCATATCATTTCACTTATATGTGCAATCTAATGAACAAAATAAGCTAACAAGCAAAGTAGAAACAGATTCATAGATACAGAGAATAATCTGACAGCTATTAGAAGGGAGGGCTTTGGGGACTGGATGAGAAAATGAATGGACTAAGCAAAAAAAAGAAAAAAAACAACCTCATAGTCACAGACAATAGTATGATGATTATCAGAGGGGAAGGGTGGTGTAAGGAGATAGAAGAGGGTCAAGGGGGATAAACGGTGTCAGAAAGAGACTTGACTTTGCATGGTGAACACACAATATACAGATAATGTATTATAGAATTATACACCTGAAACCTATATAACTGTATTTATCAATGTTAACCCAATAAATTAAATGAAAATTTAAATGAAAATATTAGGAATCTGTAGCTATAATTATTTCTTTTGCACCTGTTGAGCAATCTGGAAACATCCGTCTTGATGTGTAGATTTTTAGGTTATGGTCTTGCCAATTTATTGTCTAGTAAAGTAGTGTCTAACATTTTTTTTTAAAGACTGTGAAATCTCGGGTAGGAAAGCTAATGTATAGCTTTTCAGCACATTGCCCTTCAACACTCAGTTTATATTTAATCATAAACTTCATCCAATTGCTAATTGCTAACTTCCATAGTAAAATGTACTTATTGCCCCAAATTGGATGCATGGTTTAAAAAGTCAAGCTTCAGCCAATCTTTCATTTTAGAGAATATTGCTAAAGGAGAAACGAAGCTAAATGGCCTGGGTGGTTATGATGCTGAGGCCACAAGGCTGGATTGGTGTAGTTTAAGTTAGTAGGAATGTAATTGGGTAAGCTCATTCAGTTGAGGATGGTTTTAAAGAAACTTTGTAACAGCAAAATTCATATAATTACTTCTGCTTCTCATCTGAGGATAATATATCCTAGAAAATAACTGTTTCTTCATCTTCTACTCCTCCCTTTTGCTCCTTCCCTTCCCCGTGCTTCCTTCCCCTTTCTTCTCATTGTTCTTCTTCTTCAAAAAAAAAATATACTAGTGAAAACAGATTGCAATTTCCACTTAAGGAAAAACCTGCTACAGGGTGTTCCATCTCCAGAGACAGATATTTTACTGAAGAAATGAAGCTCATTGTGGCACAGACAGACCCCTGCCGTGGAGTGGAGTGTTTGCACGTGGGAAGGACCAGAGAGCTAGCCTTCTGCCTATCCCTTGCCTTTAGGTCAGGTTGCAGGACTCAAAGTGAAAACTCGATAAAACTTTCAGAAACAAATAAGTAGAACCTAGAAGGTTTGTTTCTCTAGGGATGGGGAGGTACAACATGTCAGTTTTATGTTTTTAGTCAAAAGGCCAAGTCTTCATCTAGATTATAGTAATAAACATTTCCTTTCCAGAGATTTTCATTGAGATGACAAACGTCTTTCCTTTAACTTTTTCTCACGCACTTTCTCTTGATCAGAGAAAAACCTAGTACAATGTATAATGCCCTTAAGAATTTTTATAAGACAGTTTCCTGTATGATGTGCTATCATTATCTAATCTGTTTATGGGGGCATAGTTATAACATTTGGTTATCTAAGAATCATTGGAACTATACTGTGGCCATAGTGGTACTGCTTGCAAGACCCTTAGAGATCATTTAGTCCAACCCTATTCTTTTAGCAATGAGGACACAGAGAACCAGATTGGGGAAGAGAGACACATGTAGAGGAGAACAGGAAGCTGGAGATAACCATGGTAAGAGAGTCAAGAAGAAGGACATAAAGTATGTTAAAAAGCACTGTGTGTTACTTTTCTAAATTTTAGGTGAGAGATGGTGGGCATGCAGTAGGGATTGGGGAAGGAGAATTGCTGTTTATTGGGTTCCTTTCATGTACCAACTTCATGCTAGATACTGTATATAGATTCTTTCATTTAATCCTCACTACAACCACATAAAGTGGAGCCTATTATTGCCCCATTCTACCGATGAGGAAACTGAGGCATAGAGAAGTGAAATCACATATGTCTTTCCCTTTGAAAAGAAACAGGAGACCTGGGACAAGATGTATGTTTATGTGCTAAAGGCAAGTACCTTGCTTCTTGGCCCAGGTTGCTAAGTCTGTAGCCTGGGAGCAAATACAAGGACTGACATGCCATTCATTGAAATCAACACACAGAGAGGGACAAATCAGAGTTAGGGAAACTAGGTATGGAGGGAGTTCTTGATAGGAATAGCACAGGGGTGCCCCAGCCTTTTCAGTGGACAAATAGAGGCCAACCAGATAGGCAGTGACTTTTCGGTGGGAGGCATATACATTTCAAGTTCTCATTACAGAGTAAACAGAAAGGTTTATGAGTGTAGATGTGGGTAAGGATAAGGAATATTTGAGCACAGAGGACTAAGAGTAGAAAGGTGTAGACGGATAGGAAAGTGACTGCCTGCTAAGAGGGTACCTTGTAAGAAGAGGATGGGAAACTTAACTAAGAAAGTGAATGAGGAGATCACAGCAAAAGGACTTCAGAGAATTCTTCATAGCCTGGTTTGCTCTTTGGACATTTGTACAATGAATATTTTAATGAAGTAATCAGACAACTGAATGCTCACTCCATGTTGTCTTTCTCCTTCTTGTGTTTTTATTATGGTTATTTGATTATTTGCTTTTAAATGTTTCTGTTGATTCCTTAATCCAGATTCCTTGTCTCAGAGTCGACATTTCAGGCAGTGTCCTAAGGGAGACATACCCAGCAGTTGTTTGCAAAGGATTAGGAACCTGATTGCCAGTGTATTCGTTTGTTGCCAAGCTGCCAATGTTGGGATCAAAATAACCCATTCTGATTCATGTATGTTATTAGGTTTGGCGAGATGGCAACACATAAGGCAGATACTGTTTTGTATTTTAGAGAAACCTAGATAAGCAAACAGAGGATGAAGAGATAGCCTTTATTAGAAAAGCAATCTTTTGTGATTTATCTTAGCATCAAGCAATGAGTTTTTAATAAAACCGATCAGAGAGAGCACTCATATCTCCGGTCTTGCTCCCCTTCTTTGGCTCCAGATATATATGATTTCATGACATTCGCAAGAGTCCTGCTGGTTTGTCAGTTATCAAAAGTTGCTAAAGGAAAATCAATACACAAGAAGCTAATCATCATCTTGTCTTTTCTCAGTGTTTCTATTGGACTTCCAGGGTCTGAGCTGCTGGTTCTCCATGGCAGTTACTAACGGTAGTACCTGTGCCCTTGTTGTTAAGGGTGAGAATCTCATTTTGTTTTTCTTCCTCTTGATGAAAGGCTGAGGGCTGACTCCTTGGAAAAGCTGGAAAAATTATTATCACCAGCTGTGTGTAGCCAAGTGTTGCTTTTCCTCCCTTCTTCAATCATATCCACAGTAACTCATTTCTTTGTCACACTTGCCGTCCTCTGGACTTATGTCTTTGAGGCCATGCTCTCACTCTGTAAATTGACTCCAATATAAAGTAATTTGATTTTTCTTCAAGTGGAGCAATGAGTTTCAGGTGTCCTAGTCCAAATGGGTTTGCGTAGCTGCCATGCAAGCTGTGGAACCAGCGTAGCGGTGTCCATCTGTGTTTTGTTATAAAAGTCACTAAATTGGTGGAAGTAATCTTCACATAGGAAGGACCTAGTGTTATAACAGGGATTCTTGCTGGAAACACCTTTCCTCCTTGGGACAAACTTGCTTTGCAAATCATTTATGCAGAAGTGAAATGATTTGTCCAAGGTTAAGTCAGTAGCACAGCTGACATTATTTCTCTTTACAATATTCTGAGCACCATAAAAGGGCATTTGGAATGAGTGGGAGACTTTCTGTGGCCTAACGCTCAAATCTTCTCTGAGACCCAGGTGCCCAAGGTAATGTGCTTTCCTGGCAGGTTACAACCTGTCTGATCTCATGGTGCCTACTAGGAGCCCCATGTATGACCCTAGACTATCATTAATTTATGTTTCATAACTGCTTGTAACAGAATTATGTGAAATTATGAAGCCTGTTAAAAGATCATGGTACAAGAAACAATGATCTTGTCCAAGTCTGACGTAACTTTATTATGGCTACTCTAAGACTTTCAGGGATGAAGTGGCAGAATGATGGGGAAAGGAGACAACCTCTGCCTTCAAAAGGAAATGGCTTTTCATTTTTTGTGCCACCTCTTGCTCTTAGAGCCATAGAATTTTAAGATTTCAGAGTCATCATTTTATAGGCAAGGAAACTGAGATGCAAAAAAAAAAAAGAGAGAGAGAAATACTAGTAGCAGGGCTAGGACCACAGCCATGGATATTTACACCCCTAATTCAGTAACTCAAAGAACAAGAGATGACTTTTAAAGTTCAAAATTGGGGCTCCTAAGATGCATTTCAAACAAAGTGCCCATTATTCTTCGGCATAAATTAAAAATAGGTCCAACTTTGTAATACCCATGCCCAACTGAAGATTCATGCAATATGGATATTACTTTGAAACCATTCATTGAGAAGAGAGAATTTAAAAAAAAAAAAAAAACAGTTGGCCAGGGCTATTTGTCTCAATATTCATTTCTTTTTCCATCTTCTTGAAGACCACAGTTTCTTAAGTACATAATTAACCTTCAAGTACCTGAACCTTTGATCTTCAGTTATTCCCAAAAGTTTTCCTCAAGTAGAGGCTATAAACACATTAGGGTTTGGAGTTCTAGGTCCTGATTTTAAGGTTCTGTTTTGTTGTTTACTAGTTGTGTGGCCTTGGGCAATCACTTAACCTCCTAGAAACTTGGTAAATAAAAATAGACATAATGTCTTACTTCACATGGCTGCTTACAAAGCTCCTAGGTGGTAACATAATATGGACTGGTGCTTTGTGAAGAATAAATGGCCATATCCAACCCAAGTGTTTGTTATGAGATTGCCTACCATACATATTTCATGAAACTAGTCTGAAATGCCCTTGGTTTTTGGATGAGCTATTGAGCAGTCAAACAGCTATCTCTCAATTATTCACACTAGGGATGGGGCAGCAGCACACAACTAATACAAAACGATACAAATAATACAAAACATCTAGATATCATTTCTTTGGGTTTTAGAATGTATTGTGTTTGGGAAGCTTCTGAAGTCTGCTTGCTGAGAGTGAAATTCAGTTGAGGTGGCATTCCCAGAGCACATCTAACACTTCCAGAAGCAGGCCATGTGCAAGTCCCTGCCCTTCTCTGGGCCTCAGTTTCCTACCTGTAAAAGGGAGAATTGGCCTAACATATCAGACTGTCCCTGCTGGCTCTGATGTCCATGTGTCTATGAGTCTAGACACATGGAAGGAAGCAGGGGAAAGAAAATTTTAGATGATGCCCAAAGTTTTGTTGGGCAGCAGGAGATGTACAAATACAAGGGAAAAAATTGCAAACTGCCAAAATTGTATTGCCTCATTAATAGAATAGTCAAAGAGAGAAGCCCATACAGGGTTTAAGAAATCATAACTGATATTTAAGGAACTAATCAAAAGAACAGATTGGAGAAGAGAGTGAAAACAGCATCTGTAGACAAAAGGGTTTGGAATGATAGCAATGTTCAGTGCTGCTGTCAAAGACGGGAATGTGCAAGACAGTTTTCTTTGTGCTATTTCTGTTCAGGGGTCACAACTCTTCTCAATTCACCTGATTTGTTCACTCCTTTCAATCATGCCCTTTTCAAAATTTGTCTCAAAAGTGTTTCTGAGCCATTCAGATTATAATTTTTGCTAAACCCAATCAGCAGAGGTCTGTCTACAGTGCAGTGCAATCAGCAGAGAATGAAGGGATTGGTCAGAGTCTATGTCTTTATTTTGATGGACTGTGACTACAGGTTCAACTGAAGTTGCACTCCGAACAATCTTGAAACAGTGCTGCTGCCTAGCAGGCACACGACTTCCTGTACACTTTCAGGAATGGTGCCTGGTTAAATACAGTGTTTTTTAAATATTTGCGCAATGGAGTATGACAATAGCATATGTTGCACTCTAATATTTTTTCCCTTTTAACCCATCTAGTACTCCTTCAGCCTGTCAGAATTTAACAACAGTGGTAATGACAGTGATTAAAATAAGATCCAAAATTGGGCTCTCCTGACATAAGGTGCTACGTGGTGGTAGCCTGCACTGTGAATCTTCTTGTAAATTGTGAAGGCAGGGACATGGTTGTATGTGACTTGGGATTCTGTATTAGTGTGGTGCATAATGTTGCATGGTAGTCAGCCCCAGTTTTATAAACTATACATTCCCAGAGACTACATCTTAAATCAGATTCAAGTTTTAATTGTGCATAATGAATGGAAAGAGACACATGAATAACAACAAGCGATACAAAAATGAAATATAGCGGCGTATCAATTATTATCTGATAAGGGACAAACTATAAAGAGACTCATCAGACTGTATCCATGCATATATTATTTTATTGGTGAGTTGTAAGAGTTCTTCAGATACTCAGAATACTAGACCCTTATCAGATATACATTTGAAAATATTCTCTCTCATTCTGTAGGTTGTCTTTTGCTTTCTTAATAGAGTCCTTTGAAGCATGAAAGTGTTTTAATTTTTATGAATTCTAGTTCATGTATTTTTTCATTGGTCACTTGTGCTTTCAGTCATATCTGATAAACCATTGCCAAATAAATCCAAGGTCACAAAACTTTACACCTATGTTTTCTGCTAAGAGTTTTATAGTTTTAGCATTTCGATTTAGGTTTTTGTCCCTTTTGAATTAATTTTTATATCTGGTATGAGGTGGGGATCCAAATTCGGGGATATGTTATTAGATCCAGTATTTTGGCAGTATTTTGTTAAGGATTTTTTTACTCTATCTTCATAAGTAATCTTTGTCTGTAGTTTTCATTTCTTGTGAGGTTTTTGTGTAATTTTGGTGTCCTTTTGTGAAGGAGAGGAATTTCCCATGTTCTTACTCTAAAGCTTTTGCTGATGTCCTATTATTAATATTTTAATACATATATTGCATAGCATTTTATTGCTTAATTTATCATTCATTCAACAAGTATTTATTAATTACCTACTCAGTGTAGTGCTTTGCTAAGCACTAGAAATACAATAATGAATGAGAATGGCATTTTTCTGTGCCCTTGTGAAAATTACAGTCTTGTGGAGGAAGACAGGCTAGAAGCAATTACAATGCAGTATGGTAAGTGTCATGATGAGGGACGAATAGAGAGCTATAGGAGATTATAGAATTTTAACTTACATTTAGCTCCCTTTTTTCTGGAAGGAGGTTAAATGTAAACTGCGACCCAAAGAACAAGGAGGTTGGTTGCCAGGCAGAAGTTAGAACATAAGTAAAGGCTCATGATGCTCTGAAGGAAGTGAGTATAGAATTTGATGGGAGGAGGGTGACTTGAATCAAGGAGTTTTGCTTTTTTTAAAAAAAGATTTTATTTATTTATTTTTAGAGAAAAGGGAAGGGAGGTAGAAGGACAGGAGAGAAACATCAATGTGTGGTTGCCTCTCACACGCCCCCTATTGGGGTCCTCGCCTGCAACCCAGGCATGTGCCCTGGCTGTGAACACTTTGGTTCACAAGCCAGGACTCAATCCACTGAGCCACACCAAGCCAGGGCTGAATCAAGGAGTTTTGAAGGAACAAGATTATCAAGGATCTTGTAAATGAAGTCAAGATATATACTTTATCCTATGGGCTATGGGAAGCCAGTCTGTTTTAAGTTGAGCAATGACATTATCTTTGCTATGAATCCAGCACTTGGAACACATAGTGACTTATGAATTAATAAATTATTATTCTTAAATATGATTTAGCCCATTATAATAATTAAATTTATTTATAATTTACTTATAAATTATTACTTTCAGATTTTTCTGTGTGTTAGTATAGAGCCCAAATTTTGGTATTGGGACTCTTTTATACTCCTCAAAATTGTAGAGCCTCCCCCTGAAGAGACTCATTTATGTAAATTATATCTATTCCTATTTATTGTATTAGAAAATAAAACTGAAGAGTTAAAAAACTATGTACCATTTCATTTTAAATTAATGTTAATGATAATATCAGCACACGTTCACATCTTTTTTTCTAAGACAATAGATATTTTTTCCAAAACTAAAATACTTTAGTGAGATGAGTAATATTGTTTTACATTTTTACAAATCTCTTTAATTACTGACTTAATAGTACACAGCTGGATTTTCATATATTCTTCTGCACTCAATCTGATTAAAGTGGTGAAAATTCAACCTCACACAAATAGACAGTTGGAAGAAGAAAGTTTTTTAATACCCTTTTTGATAATTAAGGCTAATTTTCTCTGATACTACACAAAAAAATTTGACAAGTGATAGTTTCTTAAAGGTTAGCTGTGATGTGGAATATGAAACCATATCAATTAACTTTTTATTTTCTGTTTCAATGTTTCTTGCACTTTAAATAGATCTTCAGCCATTGTGTGATTTTGTATCATGCTGCATCAGTCATTTGAAAATATTGGCTTACTGAGTTATGCTGATCTGCTAGAGGTAACAGCACTTTGTTATACAATATCAAAGTATTGTATACAGCAGGTCCTTGAATAAAATTGTTTTGTTCATTTGTAATTTCATTATAATGTCCATAAGATGCCATAGGAACTTTACTCTTACTTATATCAATTAGCCTGTGGTAAAATTTGTTTACTTATACATTATTTCCTTTAAAGTGTCAGAACCTATTGATGATGTTAGTGATGACTTACTCTGCATCAATTCCACCACATTCTCATCAGAAAAGCCTTTAAGTATTGGGAAGCTGTCAAGCTCATAGTGGAAGATATGTTTTCCCAAATTCTGACTTTTGCTTTATAATGAAAAAAATTATTTATTTTTAAAAGCTGCATTTTCTTAGAGCAGTTTTAGGTTCACAACAAAATTGAGAGGAAGGTACAGAGATTTCCCTTAGATCCCTTGCCCCACACATATATAGCCTACCCCATTATCAACATCCCTCACTAGAGTGGTTTTCTTTCTTTCTTTCTTTCTTTGTTTTGTTTTTCTAGGGTGCACCTACATCAACACTTAATCACCAGCAGTCCCAAAGTCCATAGCTTATCTTAGGGTTCACTCTTGGTGTTTTACATTCTATGGGTTTAGACAAAAGTATAATGGCATATATCTAACATTGTAATATCATATAGAGTATTTTCACTGCCCTAAAAATCCTCTATATCTGACTATTCATCTCTTCCCCCACACCTACCCATGGCAACCACTGATTTTTTATTTATTATCTTCATAGTTTTGCATTTTCCAGAATGTCATATAATTACAATCATACAGTCGTAGTTTTTTTTTTTCAAGTTGGCTTCTTACACTTAGTAATATGCACTTAAGTTTCCTTCACATGTTTCATGGCTTGATAGCTCATTTCTTTTAAGCGTTGACTAATATTCCAGTGTCTGATGTACCACAGTTCGTTTATCCATTCACCTACTAAAGGATATCTTGACTGCTTCCAAGCTTCGAAAAGAATGAATAAAGCAGCTATAAACATTCATGTGCAGGGTTTTTTTGTGGACATAAGTTTTCAACTCCTTCAGGAAAATGCCAAAGGACACAATTGCTGGATCACATGGGAAGAGTATGTTTAGCCCTGGCTGGTTTGGCTTAGTGGATTGAGCACAGGCCTGTGAAGCAAAGGGTCACCTGTTTGATTCCCAGTCAGGGCACATGCCTGGATTGTAGGCCAGGTCCCCAGGAGGGGGCACACAAGAGGCAACCACACATTGATGTTTCTCTCCCTCTCTTTCTCCCTCCCTTTCCTTCTACCTAAAAATAAGTAAATAAAATCTCTTTTAAAAAGAGTATGTTTTGTTATATAAGATACTACCAAACTGCCTTCCCAAGTAGCTGTACCATATTACATTCCCACCAGCAATATATGAGAGTTTCTATTTCTCCTCATTCTCATCAGCATATGGTGGTGTCAGTGTTCCAGATTTTGGGCATTCTAATAGCCAAAAGAATTTTAAGTCTATTCTAATAGGTGTGTGGTGGTATCTTGTTGTTGTTTTAATTTGCATTTTCTTGACGACATAAGATGCAGAGGATCTCTTCATATGCCACCTTTATACCCTAATTTGAGAGGAATCTGTTAAGGTCTTTGGTTCATTTTTTAATTGGGTTGTTTTTTTCTTGTTGAGTTTTTTTTTTTAAGATTTTATTTATTTATTTCTAGAGAGAAGGAGAGGGAGGGAGAAAGACAGGGAAACATTGATGTGTGAAAGAAACGTGGATCGGTTGCCTCTTGCACACCCCCAACTGGGGACCTGACCTGCCACCCAGGCATGTGCCCTGACTGGGAATTGAACCAGTGACCTTTAGGTTCACAGGCCAGCTCTCATTCCACTGAGCAACACCAGCCAGGGCAGTTCTCATCATTTTAATGAGACTTGGCTTCTGGACTGTGAACTTCACAAGTATTTCTAAGTTTTTTTAAGCCCTTAGATGGATCAGGATGTTTAGAGTGGGCCAAAGTCTGGTGTTTTGCTTCCCCAGGTAAATTAGGCTCTGATACTACCCGAACAGATTATGCTTTGGTTAACTAGTTTCTCCTGGGGGCAGACCTTGCTGAGAACAGAATGTTCTGGTGTGTTTAAAATTGGTTCCTTTTATCTACCCCATGCTGGAAGCCTGAGGGAATTTTTCTTTGATATTTACTATGGGAATCTGGTCAAGCTCCTGAATGTCGATTTCATAATATTGTGGGGTCTTCTTATTATGGGACCCTACCCTGGAGATCTTACCGCTCAATGTGGTATGAACTGAGCCTCCAGTGATTTGTGAATTACAGTTTTGGTTTTCCAGCATCGCCACTGGGTTCAAATGCTGTTTTTACTCCTGAATCTCTGCTCTTGTGAACCCAACTCCCTGTATTTGCCAGTCTGTCTGTCCGATCTTGGTGACAGTGTTTTACCCTCTGTCCTCCCTTTTCTTATGAATCCAAGAAGAGTTGATTTTTCAGTCTGTTTAGCTTCTTATTTCTTATCAGGATGGAGTGGCAACTTCCAAACTCCTTACATGTGGAACTGGAAACTCTGATAGTACAAATTTTATCATTGTCTACAAACACTGTCAGTTGTTTTCCTTGAAGTAACCATCTCACTTTGTTCCTTTCCAAAAAAGAAAAAATGCCTGACAAATACTCAAGTTTGAATGCCATTAGTTTGTTCATTTTTCAAGTAAAACTGTCTCCTGGAAAAAGTGTTTAGTTCATGTCATAACCACACATGGGTTTTTCCTTTCTTAAGTGAAACTGGCTGTTTTAAAAAAAAAAACTGGGAGTGTTTAGCATTCACAATTACAGTGACTGCTATTAGAGTTTGGTGCCATTATCCCGACTCATGCTAAGGCGCCACCAGTTTTACCTGCCATAACTTTTGCACTAACAATGTGAACGTGCTCGTATTTGCTTGAGGATAAACCATTAATTTCAACAACCTTGCAGAACACTGAATATTTTGACATGACTAATTTTCCCCCCAAGCTCTCATAGATATTCTTAAATGATTAGTTTGTTCTGATGTGGGGTGAATATGAGCAAAAGAGCAAATCCAGCCTATGTCTATAGATTTGTCCATTTGAAAGGCAAAGCCACAATTCTGCTGAGGAGATTTAAATTTGATCCTCATGTTTGCAGCTAAATCTTTAATTCATTGAGTTAATGTCTTTGGAATGTGGCATGACTTCGTCTCCTGACTCTCCATACTGTGTGCGTTCAGCAGTGTCAACTCGACAGTGTTTATTAGTTTCTCCACTACTGTGTGTACTTTTCCAGGTACCATGGCTTTGCCCTACACTGTTTCAGTGGCCTTTCCATGTGTATTCTGAAAAACTAATAATTTTTATCTTTAGAGAGCTTATAATACGTACTTTTGAGTATTCAGTTTCTTTTTCTCTAAACTCTGAATGACCAATATCAAGATGACTGTGCAACTTAGCTGACACTGCTACCACTAACTCTAAAATGTTCTATTGCCTCAGACACAGTAAGTTATTAAGTGTCTATAGGTCCAAAGGAATGATAGCTTTTGTTATATTTTTGTTTCTTAATTACAGTTATAATCTACTATGGAGCTTTCTTCTTCTCTGAGTCAGAAAACTCTGATGAGTAAGCTTCATACCTTTTTACCATTTTCAGACCTAGACATTGCAGATATGGGTTGATCAAGTAAGTCTTATAATTTCTGTTTTTAGAGCCAACTATCCATCCTTAAATATCAAAAAATATGTTGTAAATTATTTTAATTATATTATATAATAAAATATAAAATCTATAATAATAAAATGTATAGTTAAATTTAAACTTATATTTTCAAAAATATTTTAAATACTGTTGCAAATAGCACTACAAAGTATATTTACTTCTTATATTTTCACAATTTACTTCTTATATTTTCACACAGACATAAAATTTCTGGATTTCACAATAACAAATGATAATCAGGTTATAAAGATTATAGTAGGCATAATCTAAGTAACCAGTAACAACACTATACTGAGTACACAATTAACCTCTTAAAAATGCATATATCTGTACTCTAAACCAACTACCTTAGAAAATTCTGGAATACACTAATACATGCAATGACATCATTACATATAACGTACCCTCTGGAAATTTTCTCTATATATTTGTGAGGAAATAAGATTGAAAGGAACACAATAAAAATAAAGGGGAAAAAAAAACAGTGAAAGAGACAAATAAAGTCTTAGTATTATTATGAAAATGGGTTTGATCTCTAGGACCTCCTGAGAAAGTCTCAGAGAAATGCTGTTATAAAGAATGAATTGGAGGAGGTCAAACCTGGAGCTTGGGAGACCAATTAGGAGGATGTTAGGATGGTCAATGTGGCACGGTTCTTCACCTTGAGCAAGCATCAGGATCCCCTGGAGAGCTTATTAAAACACACGGCCAGACCCCTCTCACAGAGTTTCTGATTCACAAAGTCTATGGTCATCCCTTAAAATCTACATTCATAACAAGTTCCCAGGTGACATATGCTGCTTGTTTGGGGGCCACACTTGACATCCACTATACTAGGACCTTGCTGCTCATCTCAGACGCCACCCCAGACCTATTGTACATGACTCTACATGACTAAGATTCCCAGGTGATTTGTATATACTTTAAAATTTGAGAAACACTGCTCTAAGAGAGAATTAGTGGAATCCTGGACCTGAAGATAGAAAAAAGTACACAAGTTTAAAAGTTGTTTATGAGAGAAAAAAGGACTAAGTCACTGGACATAAGGTGGTCAGGAAGGTAGAAATTACCAGAAGTGCCTTGTTTCTCCTGGCTTGAAAAGCTGAGTAAGTGAAAACTCCTTTTCACTGCGACGAGGCACAAAAGCAAGGGAGTACATTGGGAGAAGCAGTATTTGAATTCAGTATTGAGTGTATTAACTCCATGAGGTTCTCTTTTTAACCCCTACAATATTGGTCACATATGATTAAGCAATAACGCCCTGAGGTCTTGGTGCTGGCAAGGGATTGGTGTTGAATAAGAAGTGTTAAACACATGTGCAGGATTGTATCTTCAGCAGAGAATCCATTTGTTATAGATATAAATGAGTAAAATGGAAGTCTGTTCTACAAAAGGATATTTAAAACCTGTTTCCTATTCCTATAGCATTCTTGCCCACAAACACAAGGATGCAGGTTGGAGAAACAGGGTAACCAGCAAAGATCATGTACTGCCTATCAGAAATCAGGGCCCTGAAGAACAGAAGAGGATATTTTAGGTATCCCAAAGCAAAACAGATTAGACTGCGTGATGCACAAACAACATGGGCAAACTTAGTGTGGTTCCCTTTCAAAGTGGGGGCCCAGTCTCATCAAACCAATTTTCTGTCTTTCAAAAATCCCCTGTTAAAGAATTCCTCCAGATATTACTTAGAGCTGGTTACATCCCTGCCAAGCTAAGCCAAGATTCTAACACAGAAAGAGGGCTATAGAAAGTAAGCAGTCCTCACTTAATGAGTTAGATTTCTCTCTCTGGACATGGGAGACATTACACTGTTATTTATTATTTCATTTGATCCTCACTACTCTCAGGTAAGGTAAGCTATGTTTTCTCCATTGTGCAGATGAGAAAGCTGAGTTTGAAGGAAATTAAATGACTAGTCTTGAGTTATTGAAGTGGAAAGAGGATGAGCTGGGACTGAAACAGGTCTCCTGACTCCACATTTCTGTGGTCCTCTCACCATATTACAGTGCTGTAGTGCAACTTAACAGCAGACCAATCTGTGGGATGTAAGTTCCGTTTTTTTGCATTGCAATTTATTTAAACAGCCAGCTTAAATGGAACGTTCAAATAATGGCACCTAATTTCTTAAAATATCTTGATTCATAATACATTACAGATTACTAGTTAATTTTCATTTTAATGGTCAGGTAATTGATGAGTCACAGTCAAACATTTGTGTGGGGGGGAACACTTACATTGTCACCAGGTCTATTAATTATCCTCTGTGCTCTATATCCAGGTCAATCAATAGCTAATTAATGATGATGTGCTTCCTGAAGTACAGGGTTATAAAGTAATTTAATGCTCATATACATATTTTCTGTAGGGAAAAAATGAATGAAAAACACTTGCCATGCCCATCTCATTTTAAGAAAATGTATGTAATGATTACCAGCATATAAGAATGGTTGCCCGGCCAAATGTTTGTTCCTTTCTGTTAATCAGTATTCATTTGAGCTACTTCCATGTAGTTTGTGGAAGCAATGCAAACAGATGAGTAGTGTGACAGATTTAAATCAGTAATAAAAGCCCTGGGGAAATTAACGAGACAAAACATTAACCACAGACTAAACATTAACATATATTAGCATTTTTATTATACCTGTAGAATTGTTAAATGGGCATGGTTACTACTATTAAAAAGTTGTCCTTATATATTATATCATTTCAATATATATTTTGTTTTAAGGCTTAATATTTAATTAAATGAAATCGAACAACAGTATAATAGAAAATTCAGCAGAATGAACTGAAGTTCATGATTTCATTTTAACTGGAGACCTTTGGAGTTCCCACCCCATCCCATTCCACCACACTCCTATACTGAAAACAAACACCATGGTCTATAGTCCTCCAGATCCCAGGATCAGAATTGATATTTAAATTGCATAACCTTAGAGAAAGTTTTATTTTTAATTCTGCAGGGCCCTAATGAGTCTATCAATGATTAAATACTAAATTTATACAAATTATGTAGCAACAGTTCTCAGAAAAGCACCCCTTTGGGGCAACAGTAATCAGCTGCTTTCTAGCAGGAAAGTTATATAATTAATAGAACTGAGAAGGCCCTCTAGATGTTCTCAAGTCTTGGTGGCCTTGGGTGCAGCTCTTAAGAGGGAAGTGGTTGTGCTGATCACGGAGTACAATTCAGTGGGAAAGCCATCTTCACTCTCAAAAGTGTCACATTTTCAAGGGCAGTATGATGTGTATGTGGCTTTTCTGGTGTCACAGACTCACTAATGGGAATGTTTCCCTTTCTGCCTCTGCTTCTCTTCACCCTCCACCTCCTTCTTCTATTATGGATATGGGAGACATTACACTTTGATCAATTATTTTATTTGATCCTTTCATGATTCTCAGGTAAGGCAGGCATATGGGCCATGTAAATTAAAACACACACTCAAACACCCCCTTTATATATTTCTTGAGAAAGAAAATGTAAAGGTTTTCATTCATTTGATTTTTAAATCATGAGCAAAATAAATCTATTAGGGCTCATTTAAGAGAAGGAGAGAGTCAGAGGTACACTTTAATTCAGTAACACCCTCCCACCCCCATTTTCAAATCTTTTAGGCTATAACAGCTAAAGGCTTAAAGGTATTTTTGTAGCCATAGGATTAACCTGGAATGACCATTTGGGAGGAAACTATAAAGCATATACTCAGTCCGTATATCAGATTAGACCTCGGTTTGATTGTAGGAATTACAGATTTTGTAGTTGATACAAGAATCTGATTTCAGGAGTCATCATCTGGGGTCATCCTGCAAGGAGCAAGGAAGACCTTGGAGAGTCACCTCTCCCACAGAACTTGACATCCAGTGCTTTAATATGCACTGGATAGAGTATGCTTAACTCACTCTTACCTGGCAGGTTACATTTAAATCACTCCACTGGAAATATTGCCTGTACCTCTTGTTAGAACTGAATGTCAGTTTTCTGTCTATCTGTAATAACTAGCTCTTCTTTGAAGTATGATTCTAAATTCTGCCTAATTATTACTCCACTCCAATTATGGATGAGATGTCTACAGCACTGCAGAGCTTGGCTACAGCCAATACTGGGAAGGCTCAGTATTACCCTCTTGACAGAAATTCGGCATGGACCCCTGGCTGGTGTGGCTCAGTGGACTGAGTGCTGGCCTGCAAACCAAAGGGTCGCTGGTTCAATTCCCAGTCAGGGCACATGCCTGGGTTGTGGGCCAGGTCCCCAGTAGGGGGAGCACATGAGAGGCAACCACACACTGATGTTTCTCTCCCACTGTTCCCTACTCTCTAAAAAATAAATAAATAAAATGTTTTAAATTTGTTTTAAAGAAATCCAGCAGTGGGGTAAGAGAATAAAAAACAGAAAGATATGCATTGGAGTCAGATCTGCGTTCAGGTTCCGGCTCAGCCATTTAGTAGCACCATGGCTTTGCTTAAGTTCCTTAACCTTTGTGAGCCTCCATTTCCTTATCTCAAAATTGGGGTTAATAATACCTGTTCTGTATGCCTCAGAGGATTGTTGTAGGACTTGCTGGAAAGAATGGAGAATCAATGTAGTTGTTACTTATAAAGCACAAGACAGAAATAAGGTACTATGTCATAAATGTGAAGTATTGGTGATATTGGGAAGCTTACAATATACTGTAGACTCTCTTTCTCTGCTCAGCCAACCAGAGGGCAAAATGAAGTCTGAGGTTGTTGTTGTTTTTTTGTTGCTGTTGTTTTTGTGGGTTTTTTTTTTTGTTGTTGTTGTTACCTGAGAGCTCCAGAACCAACTGCAAATGGGGGCCTGAGAAAGAATACAGTTAAATTTTAACTGATGGAGTATATACATTTCTTTACATGTCAATTTTGGGTTGCATGTTTGAAATACACCAAAGTGAATGCTTTTCATGGTTTCAAAATCTTTGAAAACACATTCTATTTGGAAAGTAATCTTCCCCTTTTTTTCAAGAGCCTGGAATAAAATATGCACTTCAAATATCACATCTTCCTCTTTTGTATGCAACTAGACTTACAGGTGGAGTCAACAAAACCCAGAGGGAAGGGGTGAGGGGTAGTAAAGAGTAAAGGGGGCCAATCTATGGCAACAAAAGTTGATTTGACTTTGGGTGGTAGGCACACAATGCAATGTGCATAGATCATGTATCATAGGGAAGGAACAAAATCCTGCTATATATGAGAAGTAGAATGGGGTTATAGGCCAGGTCTCTTGATGTTCAGTCTTTTGGGCTCTTCACTATACCTTGTTGGGCCCCAGCAGTGTATTTGTCGCACGTATGTACAAAGCCAGTGCTTCTGGAGCCTGGTTACAAAAGAATGGTGCTAAGGTTGACTAGAATGATCTGCTGGCCTGAATGTGGTCAGAGGCCCTGCCTTCTTATGTTTCCAATCTTATAACACTTCATAGCACTTTTGCTTTCCCTGTCACAGGTTCTGGGACATGAATAAAGGCACCATTAGAAATCACAGTTCATAGAAAACAAAAAAAGGTTTTATATTCCAGGTCTATTGCAGGAGACACTCGTCTGTTCAATAAATTCACTTCAACTAAGTAAATTAAAGGTAGCAGCATCCTTGACTAGGTACATTAGTCAGTGAAAGGAAATTGGATTGCACTTCTTATTTAAGAGTTTGAAAGTCTTGGTTAGAACATGGATTTCTAAAATGCCACTTGGGAGGCTGGCATCTTCAGCAAGTGCAAGTGCAGATTAACTCCCAGGGCTCCCAGCATAAGCTGATGTTTCCCGAGTGTGAAGATGAAAGGGCCTCTTTAATGTGAACACTGTATCTCTTTGTAAATTGGGTTTTCTTTTCATGTCCACATTTCAAAATAAGATATTCACTAAAGCTTACACATACAAAGTAAGATACTCACTAAAGCTTACACAGTGTGGAGGTGAAAGATGTGGGCAGAAGGGACCAAAGGTGGGGGGGATGCTACATTTGACAAATTCTTTGTATATGCCAAGAACTTGCTTCTTCATGAATTTGTGGAAGAAAATCCAGCTTGTCTGATAAGATGTGGTGAATTTTAGATCTCAGAAGAGTGAGTAGAGTGTTGGCAGGACACCACTGTTTGCCCCTTACCCCACACAGAGTCTTGGGAAGTCAGCTCCATAATGCCACATTGGGTGACTTGGGAAGAAAGGGCAGCTTGCAGACTGCCAACATTCTCATTTCATCTTAACCTTCCTGCTTCTGCCTCAGCTGCACACCTTTCCAGTAGGTTGGGAGGGGTTCAAAACTTTAAAGTCTTGCTGTGGCCCAAATAGTATTCACTGATAGTAAGGGTAGGCATTCAATGGGAATGGAGATTTCATAGCTGTAGGTTGCAAGTAAACAAGTTACTGTGAAAGATGCATGAAAGATTTTGATTTCAGTGCTAGATCTGGACCAGGTGTTGCTCAAGAGAATGTGTCATGTGCTCCTGAATACACTGACTAAGACTATTTCAATCGTGGTGGAATAGACTCTCACATTGATGTATGTTCACAGAATAATAAATACATATTTATGGAACAAAAATCAAGGTTTTGTTCCATGAATGTTTCCCCTGCAGTTTAATGAAGTAAAGCTGTATATGTCTAAGACACAATTTACTGATGCACAATCTACCCTAAGTTATTTGTATCTGCATTATGTGCTTTGGAAGTGATTGGAACTTAACTCCCCAGTCCAACCAGGCAGGCTTCTAGCCCAGCAATTTTCAACCGGTGAGCCACAAGAATTTGTAAAACATGCAGTACCTGACTCTTTATTCAGGTGCATGGACCTCTTTCCTCTTAGACTGTCAAATTAAAAAAATGACAACAGTCAACACAACAATAGCTGTCTGTTATGAATTAATCAAAACTATACCTAGTTTTTGTCAGATTGGCAAAAAATCTATTTTTTTGATGTGGTGCATAATTTTAGTAATAGTTTATATCTGTGTGGTGATATGGCAAAGATTGAAAATTGCTGTCTTACCCTAAAGCACCCTACCAGACTGCTACCAGTTAGGGCAAATTCCAAGAATGCAGATTCCTCATTTGAAATTAATATTAACCCGAGTCAAATAGCACTACATGAACACATCTGAAAAATTTAGTATCATATATTCCAAAGCCAAATGGAACACGGTTGACCCTTGACCAATGTGGAGGTTGGGGCAATGACTCCCTCTTGTGCAGTTGAAAATCTGTGTATAACTTTTGACTCCCCCAAAGCTAAATTACTAATAGTCTACTGTGGACTAGAAGTCTTACTAATAACATAAACAGACAGTTAACACATATTTTCTATGTTAGATATTTTTATTGTATTCTTGCAATGAAATAAGCTAGAGAAAAGGTTATTAAGAAAATCATGAAAGACTAGAAGGGACACTTACGATACTGTGTGTACGTATTGAAAAAAAAGCCACATATCCACATACAAGTGGATCCACACAGTTCAAACTTGTGTTATTTACGGGTCAACTGTATTTTTTTTTTAATTTTAGAGAGAGGGCAAGGGTGAGAGATAAATAGGGAGAGAAACATCAATGTATTAGAGAAACACTGATCATGCACCCCAACTGGGGACCGAACCCGTAACCCAGGCCTACTGTCTTGACCGAGTATGGAACCAGCAATATTTCAGTTTGCAGGATGACTCCCAACCAACTGATCCACACAGGCAGGACAAGAGCCAACTGTATTTTAAAGTGTCTTCAACTTTTGTTTCATTTGCATTAAGATAGACTATTGAGAATAGCTAGTATGAATATTATTCTCTAGGTAATGTCTTTCACAAATGAAGGTTATCTACTATTGATTCTAGATTTTTTTCTAATTCAATAATTTATTTATATATGGAAAACTTTCCCAAGCTATGCAAACTAAATGCCATTTATGCCTTTATAAGGAGATAAATAATTTAGTAAATATTATTGTGACCATCTTGAGAAATCCAGAAGCTCGGCTTGCCTATTAGTAGAACGGTGTGCTAATCCTGATATGAGGAGATTCCTTCCATTCACTTCAATTAATTCACCATTATTGAGTACTAGCAGTATACTAAATCCAGTCTGAATTCGACAAAGGTAGAATCCCTCTCTTCACAAGGTATTTCTAATATTTTTCCTAAAGTGTAGAATCTATGCATTCATGTGGGCTGTATTGACTATTTTTGAGGACTGGAAATCCCCCCATTAGCCAAAAAACATATATATACAACACAGAGGCACAGACACCGGTATGGAGGTAGCCAGAAGGAAAGGTGGGTGAGGACTGGGTAGAGGTAGGCAAACAAGAGGAAACTGGGACTGAAAGAGACTTTGCTTGGTGCGATGGACACACAGTGAAGTGTGCAGATGATGTTTTGTTGAGTTGTACACTTGAAACCTGTATGGTTTTGTGAATTTTGTGAATGAATGTCACCCTAATAAACTCAATTAAAAATATAGAATGTAAATAACTAGAAATCAAGCATCATCTTTTAGTGAGGTGATATTACATAAGCTTTGAAGTCTGACAACTGGGTTCAAAGTTAGATTGAATCCACTGCCCATTTGCCTTAAGCAAGTCACTTAACCTCTTCAAGCCTCAATTTCCTTACCTATAGAATAGGAGTGATAACATTCAGCATAGTATCTGGCACAGGGGAGACATATGGTAATATTTATACTTATTTTTTACTTTATTTTTATAGTTTACCCTTTTACAGATATCCCCACTCTCCCCAACTTTTGCCCACAGACCCCTTGCCCTTACAACCCCTTCCCTCTGGCCATCACCAAACTATTGTTTGTTTTTATGGGTTATGCATATGTATTTATACTTCTTCATATAGAAGTTTAATTAGGCTTCTGTCTGAAAGTGAAAATATATTAAATCTACAAATAAATTAACCAAATCATTTAGAATTAAGATAAGAAAGCTGGTTCCATTTTTATCAGTGCTGTATAAGTAGGAAAGAGCTAAGCTTTAGAGGGAGGCATCCAATAAGTATTTTTGAATGAACAAATGAATGGATAAAGGGAGGGAGGAAGAAAGAAAGGGAGTTAGGTAGAGAGGGAGGGGGGAAGAGCAAGAGAGGAAAGAAGGTAGACTCTCTAAAGTACCTATGAGGTCTGTCCAGAAGGCATACAGCCATGTAATATGAAAAATGGAGACATTTATTGAAGAAGATACAAGAAACATTGTACATAAGACAATGACACCTCAGTCCCCTTCAGAGTAGGCACCTTGGAGACCTCGCACAATTCTCCCACTCACCATCAGCTGCCCCATCATATTTTCCCAAATCCCATTGATGGTATGAAATCTCTTCCCTTTCAAAGGTGATTTTAGTTTTGGGGAAAGCCAGAAGTCACAGGGCACCAAATCTTGGCTGTAGGGAGACTGAGTCACCTGGGTGATTTGATGTTTTGCCAAAAAACTGCACGAGACATGATCATGCATGAGCAGGTACATTGTTGTTATAAAGCTGCCAATCAGCAGTTGCCCATAGCTGTGGCCTTCTGAATCATCCGAATAGTTACCGTGGAGGACTGTTCAAGTTTCATGCAAAATCTGATGCAGATTTGTTGCTCTACTTGCTCAGTCATTTTGAATGCAAGGACCTCACAATACACATGCTGACTCAATTGTGTCTACCCTCCCCACTGACTAGTACAGTGAAGTCATCATTGTTCACTCATGTGAATTCCAATCCACTCTCCTTGACTGCCAGGCTACATCGATGTCGTGCAAACCATTCTTGTTATATTAACAATGGCTGACCTTTTTCTTGGCAGACCTTGTATATTCTTTAATACTCTTAATCCTGAGTTTATTCAATAAGCTCTTATTTAGTTTATTCATAGCTACTGACACTGGCTATTGATTGGCGGGCTTGCCTTCTTCCTTCCCTCTGGCATTTTTAGGAAAGCCAGATGAACAACTACATTGACATATTTTTTAGAATACCCTAGCTTAGGTCTTATAACAAAATGCTCATAAGAATGGAAAGCATTCTGTGCATGGGAAGCTTCTCTTCTATTAACAGAATACTCTAAACATCTCCCTACACCTCCTCATTTTTTGCACTGGTTCTTCCTAAATTTTGCAATGCCCACTTGAGAACTTCTTTATACGTGTAAATACCAAGTGCCATTAAAAGATATCAATGGCATAAGTCCTGTGTAGAGGGTCCTCTCAAATATGCATTTCACTACAGAAAAAAAGCATGTTTTATCTAAGGGAATCTCTGAATATGCTGTGCTCAGAGTGCCCCCACCCATGGTGTTCAGCCTTCTTTTCCACACACGATCCTTTCTCTTAAAAGCATGTTACCTTTTTGGACTCCAGTAACAGCTTCATTCTGCTGTTTAAAAAGAAATTGGAGAAGAAATTGAAGCACATCTCAGAATTTGTTTCTACTATCGTATCTTTGAAAGTATCATATAATTATATTGCATTTCTTTTTCCAGATTGGCAAGTTATGTGCCCATTCTCAACAACGCCAATATAGATCTGCTTATTATCCTGAGGATCTGTTTATTGACAAGAAGGTATTAAAAGTTGCTCATGTAGAACATGAAGAAACCTTATCCAGCCGAAGAAGGTAAGAGTTTTTTTTTTTCTTTATTTTAGTGTACAATTAGCAATTGTGTTTTAAGGTCAAAAATCACTGGAGTGAGGCTTCTTAAATACATGTTATTTAGTCCTTCTGAGTAGAGTGTTTAGTTAATTAAATTCTGTCATCTGTCAATGTTAAAGGAAAAAGATATTGTATTATATCCAAGTCATATGTACATGTAATTTTACCATATGTAACTATTCAGTACAGTAAACCAGGGTGGAACAGACTTCTGTAATCAAGAATTTTATTGATAAAATATTTTTGTCATGATTTGGTCTCACAATGCTCAAATCAGAGATTCGATCTCTGATGGTTTGGTTTGTGGCTTTTCCCATTATTAACGGTGAGTCCAGGATGTGCTCACCAGAGAGAAAATGGCACACACACTCATGTGTATACACACACACTGCACCCTCTACACATTCTTTTAAGAATGATAAAATGAAGGAATTGGTTCCTATTTATTAAAATAGCAGGCAAGGGACTAAATTAACGTTTGTTCCTTATTCTCTTCATTCTTCCTTACCACATCCAGATTCCCTCCTTTCCTGTTCTTGTTTCATGTTTACACATAAATCACGGAAATTTGATAGGAAGCCCAACACAAATCTAGGAGAACTACCTTGCCCCAAAGCAGTGCACATGGAGCCAACCCTGCGACTGGCCCAAGAATAGCTAGACATGAGTTCTACTTCTTCATGACTTTGAGGACATAGGGAGAGACTGGCCTACAGATGGAAAATGAAGAGATGAAATAAGTAACGTCTCAGATTTGGGATAAATTATTCCATTCACATCCATTTATCACAGGAGGTTTTGATACGATATAGTTCAGAGTGAGAGAAGGCACAAATGCTGCTTGAGAGGTAGTCCTTCAAAGAAGCATATCAGGAAGTCCCATTCTCTTCTCTTGATTTCCAAACTAATGGATTCCTAGTTTCCCTGTAGCAGAAATTTTCAAGTGTGATTCTAGGACCCAAGGAGTCCCACAGACCCTTTCAGGAGGCTGTTGTGATCAGCCTTTTGCTAACTATATATATATGTGCGAAGCTGGCTTTTGTTCATATACTTCAACCAAAACAACGTCTTACAACAGATTAAAGGCAGAAGTCAATGGAAGAATTTATCTGTCTCCTATTAAGACAGGCAGTGAAGATATTTTGCAAAAATGCAAAAATAACATCACTTTTCAGCCCTAAGTGGTGTGGCTCAGTTGGTTGGGCATCATCCCACAAAGCGAAAGGTCACTGGTTTGATTCCTGGTCAGGGCACCTGCCTGGATTGTGGGTTTGGTCTTCAGTCTGGATGTGCAGAAGAGGCAGCGGATTGATATTTCTCTCTCACATCAGTGTTTCTCTCCCTTTCTTTTTCCCTCCCATCCCTCTCTCTAAAATTAAATAAATAAAATATTTTAAAAAGCAAAATTACTTTTTTCATTAAAATATTATTTACATTAACATATAATGTCTTGTTATTTTAAAATTAATACTAAAATTCTTTCTGTGTTTTATATATAAAACAGTAAATATCAATTGATATATATATTACATAAACAAAAGGTCTTTGAGGTCCTCAACAGTTTTGAGTGTTAAAGGGTTGTATTAGGTATCTAGTGCTGTATAACAAATTATCCCAAAACAGTGACTTAAACCAAACAAATTCATTATCTCACAATCTCTGTCAGTAATTCGGGAACTGCTTAGCTAAGTGGTTCAGAGTCTCTAAAGATATTTCAGTCAAGATGTTGCCTGGGGCTGGCAGTCATCTGAGTGTTGATTTAAGCTGGAGGATCTACTTTCAAGGTGGCTCACTTACACATTTAGCAAGTTCGTGCTGTTTGTTGGAAGGAGGCTTTAGTTCTTCACTACGTGGACCTCATGAGTATCCTCACAACATGGCCTCTGGCTTCCCCACAATAAGTGATCCATGGAAGAGAGCAAGGAGGAAGGTGTTATGTGTTTTATGAGCCAGTCTCAGAAGTTGACATACTCTCAATTCTGACATGCTCGGTTTGTTAAAAACAAGTCGCCAATTCTAGTCCACATTCAAGGAGGAGGGAAATTAAGCTCCACCTCTTGAAAGACATAGTATCAAAGGATTTGTGGACACCTTTAAAAACCACCACAGGTTCCTGGCACCAAAATATTTGGGAACCATATCCCTATAGCATGGGGTTCTTTGGCAAGTTTTTATTTTTCTAAAAAGACAAAATTAGGCCATTTTCCCAGGATCTCTTTAGCCCCTGACTGTCCTTTGTCTGTTGTTTGCCATTGCTTTCATTCTGTCTAAACCACCTGAGTAATTAACCTGCCATTGATCTTCAAGTGGTAGAAACCACTTGCACATTAGACTGAAGCAAATAGTTTATATAACATTATATATTAAGTATGTGTAAATAAAATATAAATTATAATTGTAATATATTTATAAATATAATAATGTATATTTGTATTGTATTTCTATCATTATATAAATGAATTTTAAGTAACACCTATTATGTGCCAGCATATATATACTAGGCACTGAAATCAAGACACAGTCTTTGCTCTCCAAATCAGTGTGATGTAAAAATGGACTTAAATGCAAATAATTTCCAAAACAGTTTTGTAAGTGCAAAAGAATGTCCAGTGTATATACAAGCAGCCTATGGGGAAAGAGAGTCTGCCCAGAGAGTTATAGTGAAAGCATCATGGAGGAGGCGGTATATGGATATGTAATGGAATCACACGTAGAGCTTTTTCAAAGTAAACACCTAATCCTGGTCCCATTTTGAGATTACCTTGTCAACCTGAATACTTAAAGGGTCTTTGTTTCTTTCTTTTTTTTAATAATTAGAGAGAGAGGAAGGGAGGGAGAAAGAGAGGGAGAGAGACATCAATTTGTGGTTACCTCTCGTGTGCTGCTTACTGGGGACCTAGCCCACAACCCAGGCATGTGACCTGACAGGGAATCAAACCAGAGACCCTTTGGTTCACAGGCCAGCACTCAGTCCACTGAGCCACACTGAGCCACACCAGTCAGGACAACCTGTATACATTTTTAAGTAAGAGATTCATCAAGGCCCTGCTGCCATGGCTTTTATCTTGAGCTCTGTGGAGGGACATGGAGGACTCTGGGTGTTCATACCTCCAGGGAAAAAAGGAATTGATCAACAGGTTCTTGGCGGGGCACCGAGATTTGACACTTCATTTATATTCATTTTTGGACTTTTTGTTAATCCCAAAAGAAAAAAAAAACGATAGTAAGAAAAATTACAAAACCTGTTGACTAGAGTAAGTAATAGTCAGGCAGGGCTCGTTTGGATGTTGGAAACGTGAGCCTGACCCATGATGCTTCTCATCTTTTTAGTAAAATGAAACATTAGAGTCTGATGTGGAGCCATTCTTTGTGAACTCTCTGGCAGAATAAGAAAACAAAACAGCAAAAGAGTGTCTGATTTCATTTAACTCCCTCAAATAGGCATTGTAAACCCTCTTAGGGAAAGGAAAGAACTGGAGATTAAGATGATCTCTGGCTAAATGCAGTGCCCCCTGCAATCTGATGATATTGGAGGGCTTGTTTTGGCAGTGTTAGTACCTTCGTAAATGTCTCAGTATGTTATGCACAGCATTTTACACTGTCCAGAAAAATGTATGTGCTTCCAGCAACCCTCACACCCATGCCCAAGCTCCATCCTCTGTGGTTAAAAATATGATAATTGGAAAGAAACCCTATTGTAGCATTCAGTCTGTGGAGGTTGTGAGCAAGCCGTCTGAATCTGATTATGAGTTGAAAAGCCCGTTGCCTTATTTAAAATAACAACACACAAAGAAACACAGGATTCCTTTGGTAGCACTCAGAAGCCATGTGTTTGTTTTGTCTGCCCCCAACTGGGTCGTTTGCAACACACAACCAATCTTAGAAATACCTTAGTTCAATTTAAAGGCAATTTTAAATTCAGCTGATGGCCTATGTATGAGACTCTGCATCTTTTTAAGGTATAAATATTTAAAATATCTGTCATCAGATTTAAAACAGGATAGGATGAGATGTACAATAGCACATTCAGAATAGAAGCAATGAGATTTCCATAGCCCTTTTCAACTCTAATATTTTCAGCACATCTCAGATATCAACCTTTGAATGTCTCTTTCACTACTTCCCTTAGGATACTGTTTACCTTGTCATTTGCATATCCCCCATAAAGTTCAGTAGAACACATGAGCAATATCTTTCTCTTTTCAAAATCTATATACCAAGCTTCTGGCCCAACTGCTGACCTGTGAGAAAGTCACATAGTCCCTCCACCCTTGTGAAATTACATCTGTGTATTCCAGCCTTCTTCTTCCTGTACTCCCCTTCCTCCGCTTTCCTTCTGGCTTGGTTTGTAGGGGCAATAGATTAGGTGACACTAGTAAATGACCTAGAAAGAAAAGAACAAAAGCTGATCTCAGCTCCCTGGTCCAAATCAATGGTAACTCCCACTCCCTCTCAGATTGTTGCTCTGGTTTGGCTAGGCAGCTTTGTAAGTTCAGTGGTGCTTTCCACCCTCTGAACAAAACAACAAAGTATGTCCTGAGTGAATCAATGAGTTTCGGGTCTGGTACAAGTCATTCTACTCTAAATTGGATGCCATTTCTTTCAACATTTGTCAACACCATCTATATGCTATGCATTGTGTAAGGATTAGGCTCTGATGAATAGGAGGAGCTCCTCCTAGCCTAGCTAGGAAGACAGACACACAAATGAATAGTTTTCATACATTAGAGGCAAGTGCCCAAACAGCTATGTACAGGATCATAGGCAGGGAAGTAGCAGCTCTCCTGTGAGTCAAGAAAAGCTTCTTGGAAAAGGTACCGTAACTTTTGAGCTGGGCCTTAAGGAACTAGTAGAAATTCAACAGACAGAGGGGGGAAAGAGCGTTGCTGGCAAAGGGAACAGTATAAGAAAAAGTACGGGCTAGTGTCTGCATTGGTAGAAAATTATGGTTTAGGGTAAGACTGTGAAAGGTTTACCGTTAAGCATGATCCTACATCATTTCAATTACAATTATTTTAGTTTATGTGCTCTTCTGTGTTTTCAATTTAGAAAAAAATAATGAACTCATATTACTTTATGTTAAGAACAAAGGAGGCTTAATGGTAAAGGAGAAAAGTTCAGGATCTGCACTAGGGGATGAAAGGCTGTTTTTACTTTTAGTGGTTTCCAATTAGTGCTGCTTTGATGCCTGCCCAAGCAAATCATTGCAAGAAAGCAAAGGGAATCCCCTCCCCCACAACCCCAAAACAGGACTCTCGAGAATGGTGAGAGCCCTCCAGGGAGGATCACGTGCCCGCAGATGCAATATTTCAAAATGGCTCATGCATGCAAAGGGGCCCCGTCCTTTAGTTCCACATTCAACACATTGAATGGAAACCTCTATGAAGAGACTCTTTTTTCCTGAGCAGACTGCTGTAAGCAAGTGTTTGGTTTGTCCTAAGTGAGAGCCATAGGCTCCACTATTTATATGTCAAATGCTTTGTTTGGTATGTATGTATTAGAATAAAGTGGAATTGGAATCAAAGAACATTCCTTCCAATGAAATTGTTTTTCTCATCCTGGGCACCTAATTATCCAAACTTTCTATCTTTTTTTTTTTTCTAGCGACAATTCAGTTGAACAGACAGCCTAAATTCATGGGTGGAGATTCTATTGTTGTCTGTCATGGGTTACTAGCACAAAGAAAAGAAATTGTGACTGAGTTGTATGTGGGTAATTAATATGTTACTTAATTTAGTTTTAGCTATCTTTATTTAAAGAGAGAAATAGAAATATTCAACTGACCTGCTTTAAAAATTGTAAGCATGGAGGTATAAAGCTCTATTTAAGAAAAGATAAAAATAAAAGCCACTAAATTCCCATTCCAGAACAAGTTTAGGAAGGAATGACAATGAAGAGGAGAAATGAGAGAGGCCCGGGAAACTTGGTAGGAGGTAAACTACTCCTGTCACACTCTGCTGCTTTCTAGCTGTGGTGTCAGAGGACATTATCACCTGTTGTCACTCTCTTTGGAAAAACCCATTAACTCTCCAACAGTTTAAGAAGTCTTTCTTCTACCCTGAAAAAATAGTATTTCTGGATTTCTTTTAAAAAATCACATTTTCTTTTGGAAAGCAAGGTTTATTTTCTAACAGTATGTAGAAGGTTTGGCATGAAGGAATGGGCTGCACTGTAACACTGCGCCTGGGAACTCGAAAGCACTGTCCAGTGTGCTAGCTGTGCCAGAACCCAATACTGTCTCATCCTGCAGGCCCTGGGAATTATTTCAGAACTTGCATTTATTTCATTAGTCTGAGGCTTTTCCATTAATTAAATCCACCTTAAATTCTAAGTAGGCACTAATGGGAATAATATACACTACAAATCAAAAACAATTCAGTGAAGAACACTATCAAGAAGAAAAGATTTTAGAGAAATAAATAAAAAACTTCACCAGAGAGAAAAGTCTGGAAGGCAGTATATCTAAATATGAACAGTGATTATCTCTGGCTGGTAGGAATAATGTTTTCATCCCTTTCTGCCTTCCTATATTTTCGAAATATAGAAAATATTTAGTGAGCATAGATTTGTTTTGTGATGAGAAAGAAAATGAACAAACTTCATCTGAAGGAAAAAATAGATTTTAAACACTGTTTATAGCTCCTGCCATGCTGCAGTTGCAGATCATAAAAATTTCTCTTCTCACCCTTCACCCATGATGTCATTTCATGTCCATCCAAACCTGGTTCTTTCCTAGCTCTCCTGTACTGTCTCCTTCCATTGTTCCAAGGGACATCCCTCTCTCAGTAGCCAAACCTCTCTTTCTTTGAGACATATTTCAATTCTTCTTGAGCTTTCTTTTTGGGGGGTGGTTATATGTTATAACAACTTTACTGAGATATAATCCACATACCATATCATTCATCCATTTAAAGTATACAATTCAACTGTTTTTAATATATTCAGAGTTGTGCAACTATCACCACAATCAATTTAGAACATTTTCATCACCTCACGAGGAAGTCCCATACTCTTTAGCTGTCATTCCCCAACCCTCATCCTTCCTAGCCCTAAGCAAACACTAATATACTTTCTGTCTCTATAGAATTCCCTATTCTGGATATTTGACGTGAATGGAATTATATAATATGTGGTAATTCATGATTGGCTTCTTTCACTTAGCATAATGTTTTCAAGGTTCACCTTTGGTTTCTTTTTAAGGCTGAATGATATGCCATTATATAGAATATGTATTTGTTTATCTTTTTATCAGTTGAACATCTCCTGTTCCACTTTTTGACTATTGTAAATAGTACTGCTATGAGCATGTATGTAACTATGCTTATTTGAGTACTTTTAAAAATTATTTTGGGTTTATATCTAGTAGTGTAATTGCTAGATCTTATGGTAACTATGCTTATCTTTAACCACCAAACTGTTTTCTACAGCAAGGGTACCATTTTGTATTCCCACCAGCAATGTATGAGGGTTCCAATTTCTCCATATCCTTACCACATATATTGTCTGACATTATTATTATTATTATTAGTAGTAGTAGTAGTATCATCATCAACCTGGTGAAGTTGTATCTCACTGCGGTTTTCACTTGCATTTCCCTGATAACTAATGACTAATCTACCCTTTTAAACTCAACTTCGACCCCACCAAGTAATATCCTTCCATACTAAAGTGGGAGGTCTTACTTTTATTGCAGCCTCTCACCCCCTTAACATTTAGATGGACACTGAATCCTGTCCAGTTTTTTGGTGATCTTTATGGTCAGCTAAGAAAACTTCAAGAGTTGAGAGGCTGGGAGAAGTCCTGAGTGCTTTTATTTTATTTTTTTAATTTCTAGGGAAGTCAAATTGGAAGGCTTTTCTATGAGTTCAATTTTTCTTGCCATGTGCTACATTAGTGAGAGAGAGTTGGGAGGTAGGAGAAGGCCTAAGGGAAACTCTTTCATTAAAGAGAGAGCCATCACTTCTTATAGACTAATGCCATATTCCATTTCCTCATGGAAAGGGGGGTCGAATTACTCAGTCTCAGCTTTTAGTCTTTCAGTTTCCACTCTTGGGAACCATATTATTACCTTGTAAAACAGAGCATCTCTCCTATTAGCGTTAATTGAACCCATCTTTTTCCTCTGTAAGAAACTATAATGTTGACTTTTATTTCCAGATCCCTGAATTCAGCCTCTTTACTTTGGAAATTGACGGAGCCCAGCCATGAGTAGTCCGTGAGGGGGTTTGAGCATAGCAGGAAACAACCGTTGGGGTATCAAGAGTTATATATATCTCAACAACCTTTCTTGAGTTGTTCTGTCCACCACCCTGGCTTTACTATGACCTGAACCTTTGTGAAGATGTGTATTATAAACTCTCTCTCTTTTAAATCATTAGTTGAAGTGAATCATTTTACGGTAATAAAATGGAAAGTGGCATTAAAAGCAAGAAAATAATTTCTACCAGTCTTCCTCTTTTGGCCTGATTTACGGACAACCTCAAGAAGGCATTTCTGGGCTCAGGACTCCCACAAGTGTCCAAATGAGATTCAGACCTCTGGCTCCTCCAGAGGCCTATATATCAAACCAATCCATTCTTAGCCTGGAGACAGAATTGAATAATTACTCCACTGCCAGGAAATTCCCTAGCAGAGTCTCCAAAAATTTAGGGGAGACTTAAGCCAGATTGGCGACAAAGAACTCCTTAACTTCCTTTCTACCAGAAACATTGCTTTACAAAATAAAAAGTCTTTATTTTTGTTTACCACTAGGCATTTATTGCATAAATATTTTAATATTTTTAATAAGAATATCTACTTCTCTTCAGTTTGTAATATTTTATTTTGTGTGTCCATGTATATCTGTAACAAGATAATAGGCCAGACATTTGGCTGGGTACTTATGTGTTTGTGTTTATACATATTTGCATACTTAATACAATCTCTCTTTCTGTCTCTTTCACTTTGTCACTCTTTCCCTCTCTCTCTCTCTCACACACAGAGACACACTTGTCTTATCATATATATCATTAAGGCCAAAGCAAATAAATACCATATTTTGCCATATATAATGCATACTTTTTTGCCCAAATTTTTGAGGGAAAATAAAAATGAACATTATACATGGGTAGTACTAATTCTGTATCTATATAAATGTTTTTAATTCTTATGCTTATGCATTAAAAGTGTAACTCTAGAAAGCAATAACAATATGTGTGTTCAAAAATAAGTGCTAAAATTCCTTTATAATACAAAAACCAAGTATCTAAATATAAATAAATAAATAATTCAAAGGAAAGATTTTTTTTTCCCCCTGAAAGTTTGGGCCAAAAACTTGGGTGCATATTATACATGTGAGTGCATTATAATATACTGGGATGCACTCCCACCTCCCTCCTCCCATAGGTACCATACTATACACGTAACAAAAAACTTCCTCCTCTAGCAGTTTCTCTGACTATATAATTAGGAGAATTTCATAGAGCTTATACTGCCCCGAGTGCCCTGAAGTTCTGATCTGCACCTATTAGCCAGAGCCTACATGGAAAGGGGTCATCTCTAGGGTAATAGCATTGTAAATTATAATCAATGCACTCAATTACACTCAGAAACCAAAAGATATGTAGTGCTCCGGTGTGCCTTGTAATCAGCACCTTTGAGAATGTAACTAACTGCATTTTGAACCAAAAGTGGAAGCTGAACATGTTAGAAAATGAATGTTGGAATTAAATCATCCTTCTGAAAGGAACAGTACCTTATATGGCAGGCAACTATTTTCTAATATAATTTTATTGATTTTTTTTAAAAAACGAAATTGTGGCCTTACAGCCAAGAATGTGTTTAAAAATCATTTATTGCTCTAATCAGTCTGTTAGAGCTGTTCTGTCATGCTGATAAGGAAATTAAACTTTTCTCATACTGAGTTTACTTGCTTCTTATGCACAGATGTTTTGTTTTTCTTTCAGGGAACTAATTCAGAAGCTGAAATCTTTCATCAGTTTCTATAGTGCTTTGCCTGGCTACATCTGCAGCCATAGCCCTGTGGCTGAAAATGACACTCTTTGCTGGAATGGACAAGAACTTGTGGAGAGGTAATCTTTTTTGAATCATAAATGGAGCAGTGTTTGAGGAATAATCATTGTATGTTCATCACAAGGATGGTTACGCCTTCTCTTGCCTTCATTAATTTCACAAGAAAAGTTCTAGGAAAAACATATAGAGTATCTATGATATGCCAGATACTTTCTATAACTTACAGCCCTCATAATTTATGAACTTTGAAGCTCATAGAGAATTATTGGCTTACTCCATCTCCTAATTATGTTGGTTGTTATTCATTGATTGTTTGGAAAAATCATATTTATACTAATAGCTATCATGTATTGAGAGTTAACTATGTATTAAATACCATATTAAGTACTTGTTTGTATTAACTCTCTTCAATCTTACACCCACCCTATGAAATAGATACTTCTGGGTTTTTTCCTGTTTTAGTGATGAAGGTGAAGGAAAGAAGACGGGCGGGGGGGGGAAGGAGTGCTGGTTCAGTAAGCAGTTTTACTGAAATATGTGATCATTTGAGTGTTTGTTAGCATAATCTGTGCTAACATTCTTCATCAATGAAGAATTTGCTCATAGCTGGAAAGTAAATAATATATATTCATTTATTCAGTAAATATTTACTGAGTACCTTCAAACTGCCAGTCATCTTGAAATAAAAAACCAGGCAAAATTCCCTGTCCTCACAGAGGTTTCATTCTAGTGGGCTAATTGGCTTTGCATGAATAAGGAATAGTTTGCAATTAAGGAATTAAATCTGGAAGGTAGAAGGCTTAGGAAACCCTATGGAGTTGATGAACATGCTTTCAAAAATTTTTGTAGTAGTGTGTTTCATTTATTTTTTTTAATCTTTATTTTTTTAATATTTTTTTATTTTTAGAGAGAGGGGAAGGGCAGTAGAAAGAGAGGGAGAAAAACATCAATGTGTAGTTGCCTCTCGCATGCCCCCTACTGGGGACCTGGCCAGGAATACAGGCACGTTCCCTGATTGGGAATTGAACCAGCCACCCTTTGATTCACAGGCCGACACTCAATCCACTGAGCCACACCAGCCAAGGTAGTAGTGTGTTTTAGAGGACAATACAAAAGAGACCTGAACTGGCATTTTGAATCTTTCATGGGTTAGTTGCCTAACCTAGGGCAAGTGACTTAATTTCTCTGGGCCTGGGTTTCCACACCTAAAAAATGTTATGGTTGGATTACAGCCCCTCTATGTCTGACAATATGTGTGATTTTCCTCATTCATACCTTCAACATTTATGTTTTGAGATACTACTATATGTGAGGCACCAAGCTAGATGCTAGGGATACAAGGATGAACAATACAGGCAAGTTAACTGTTCTGAGGAGTTTACATTGTAGTATGAACCAATATCAGGACATAGGATAATTAATCATGAATCAAAATGGAATTAAATAGTAAAGTAATGTAATGGACAGAAGGAGGCTTTCGAGCCAGATGAACTTGATTTTGCATCTCAATTCTGGCATTTACTGTATATGACTTTGGATGAGTAAGTTAGAAAGGCTCAAGGTCCTTCTCTGTAAGGGAAGGGTATTTCACAGGGGTGTTGTAACTTTTAGGTGAGGTCATAAATCTAAAGCCCATAGCAAATTGGTGTTCATTGGAAGATTGGTATATACTACAAGTTCAATTTGGGTTATTTGTCTTATTTTTTAAAAAGATTTTATTTATTTGTTTTTAGAGAGATGGGAAGGGAGAGAGGTAAGAGAAACATCGATCGGTTGCCCCCAACCAGGGACCTAGCCCAAAACCCAATCATGTGCTCTGACCAGGAATCGAACCATAAACCTTTCAGTTCACAGGCCAGAGCTCAATCCACTGAGCCACACCATCCAGGACAGGTTATTTCGTTTCTTTCTCCCTTTGCCCTCTATGCTCCTCTTCCCAATATAAGGTAAAACACATGCCTGTATATTGCTTGTTTCTCAACTAAGCTATTTTACTGATCTGGGAAAATGAGAACAAGGTGCCAATTAGATTGAGGTTGGACACTACCCCCTATGAGGCACTGAACTCACATGGACATAGACTTCCCTCTTGTAAATGCAAGTCAGGCTGGAGGGATTAATGGCCCCAGGCAGCCCACTTCACTCTAGAGGAATAACGTATATTTATCAGCCTATAAGCCCATCAGGTACTGAGTAGAATCATGAAAATGTACCTATTATGAAATATTTTTTAAATTGTCAGAGAAAAGCCTTTGATATTTGGCTTTATAAAAAGTAGATGCATTAGCCCTGAACTGTGTGCCTCAATGTAATATTTAAAAAGAAAATGCCCAAAGGTCAAATATATGGATCTTACAAAAACTTGATTAAAAACCATCCCAGTGACTTACCCACTAGTATGTTAATCAGGAAATATGAACAATTTCTGAATAGTAATTTGTTTTAAGCAGCATATTTTCTAGCCATGGTCTCTTATTTAAAAAGGAAATTTTAGTTTGCAATATGTATATTTACTAATACAATCAAACACTTGTTCATTTAACCAATATTTGAGCACCTAATATGTATAGGGTCTGGCACAAATAACACCCTTTTTATTATAAAATCATAAGCATGTAATTCTGTAACATGACAATATCACACTCAAGCACACCATATGACATTTTAGGTGAAATGTTCAAATTAAAACTATAAATTATTGCACCCATATTATTACTCTAACAACCACACTCAAAGAGGTGTTACTTCTTCTAGAATATATATATAAATAAAATATTGGATTCTACATTGTTATAATTACTGAGAGCAAATGTATCCTGATAGGATATATCTTCTAATATATCAGGAGACCGTGTTTTAGTTAATTCCAAGGAATTTCTGCCCATACCTACATCTTGTGAATTAGTGGGATTTTTTAAATTGAATTTTATTCACATAAAGTACTTCATATACAGTGTACTTTTGCGAAGGATGTTGCCCTAGAACCAAGAAAGTCTTCTCTCAAATGGTGGAATCCAAAACCTGCTAAATTTGTATGAGTCCCAAAGTTACCCAAATGTACTTTTGCACCATTAATAGAACCCCATTGACTGATTTTTTTTGTTTGTTTAATGTGCCAGCTTCAAATATTTTAGGGTATTGAACAAATAATAAAATAAGTATTATGGTATGGAGAAAAGCTATTATTCCAAATTTCTATTTGTGCTTCTGAAAAATCTATTTTTAAAAGACAAATTTTATTGTTGATATATATAATTCTATCCAGGAAAGAAGGAAGGGAGGGAGGGAGAAAAAGAAGGAGGGAGGAAGGAATGAAATCAAACATATTTGTAGACAGAATAAGGGTTATATAATCCAGGAAGTAACTTCTTGGTTAGTACCCTCGAGTTATAATTAACCCATACTTAAATTACTGACCTAATGAAATGATGGGACTAGGGAATAGTGTCAAACTAGATTTTTTTAATTACTTAGCAATATACATTTAATAATATAAAGTTCTATAGCCTGAGGACATGTGTGCCCTCTATTTGTACAATTTATAAAGATTAGCTTTGTGCTGCATTTCTCATTGATAGCTAAAACCTTCCACAGATTTTCAGTGAATCTCTAATTTAATTTAGTTTTAAGTAACAGTTGCAACTTCATATTGCCAAATGGGTTGTAACTTTATCTTTATGGGTTGAGTTTGCCTTCCTTTGAAAATATTATACTTTTAGTCAAGACAATTTATGAAGTTCAAGGACCCTAAAAGAGAATGAGACTTACCAGCGGAGATGCCTGACTAAAAGAAAAATACTGACACTGAAGTATCAATATCCAGGTCAGCTGCATTATCAGAACTGTTTATATCTTCCTACTCTGGATGTACAGATCTCTCAACTTGTAAAGGGTTAAACAAGTCATTGTCTCTCTAAATAAGGTCATACAATACATCTTTTCAATTTTTATCTCTTATGAGTCCAACCAATTGAAGTATGAATGAAGAGAGTGTTTTCACAGATCTAGTCTCAGAGAGTACCACATGAGCCTATTGCCCCATCTTGGCTTGAAATGAATGTTGTCTTCCAGAATTTAGCCTATATCTTTGAATTTGCAAGCTTGACTTATATGAGATTCACTCACGTAAGCCATCTCGTAACCTGGGGGCAAAGGTTTTCTATAACTGTCAAGACAGAAAATTCTCCATCTTTTCCCTTTGTGGAACTACAGAGAATTTCAATTAGAGAATCCCTGAAACCAAGAGAAAAATAAAGAACCCATGGAAGTAAGGTAACTGCATTGGCACAGAAAATACCAGTATGAAGAATGAACAATTTAGTACATACATTCTCAAGCACCTTTTTAGAACTGTTAGGTGAAATATATGGATAATTGACTGAAATTTTCATTCTTCTGGATTATTTGATACTGTGTATAAGCCCCATTTTATTGTTTATAGTTTACCGTTACATTGGTGTAATAGAGAAACTATTTAAACTTACACATGTTCAAAATTCATATTTGGAGACAAAAATGCTTTTTTATCTTTATTTTTAATTGAATTTATTGGGGTGACATTGGTTAATAAAATTATATAGGTGTCAGATACACAATTCTGTAATACATCATCTGTATATTGTATGTTCACCACCCCAAATCAAGTCTCCTTCCATCACCATTCATCCTCCCTTTTCTCTCTTCTACCTCCCCTGCCCCCTTTCCCTCTGGTAATCACCATACTGTTGTCTGTTACTATGAGCTTTTTCTTTGCTTATTCCCTTCATTTTTTTCACCCAACCCCACAACCTACCTCCCCTCTGACAGCTGTCAGTATGTCCTCTGTATCTGTGAGTTTGTTTCTATTGTGTGTGTTACTTCACTTTGTTTATAAGATTCCACATATAAATGAAATCATATGTTATTTTATCTATGAGTGGTTTATTTCACTTAGCATAATACTCTCCAGGTTCATCCATACTGTTGCAAAAGGTGATATTTCCTTTTTTATGACTGACTAGTATTCCATTATGTAAATATATCACAGCCTTTTTATCTGATGGGCATTTGGATTGCTTCCAGATCTTGGCTATTGTAAATAATGCTGTAATGAACATAAAGGTACATATATTATTTAGAATTACTGTTTCAGTTTCATTTGCATATATTCCCAGAAGTGGAGTTGCTGGGTCATACGGCAGTTCCACGTTTAATTATTTGAGGTAACTTGACAGCTTTCCACAGTGACTGCAGCAGTCTGCATTCCCACCAACAGTGTATGAGGGTTCCCCTTTCTCCACATCCTCACTGACATTTGTTTGTTGATTTATTGATGATAGCCATTCTGACAAGTGTGAGGTGATATCTCATTCTGGTTTTAATTTGCATTTTTGTGAGGATTAGTGACATTGAGCATTTTTTTTTTTTTGCATATGTCTAATGGCCATCTGTATGTTCTCTTTGGAGAAGTGTCTATTCATGTTCTTTGACTGTTTTTTTAATTGGATTGCTTGTATTTTTGGTATTAACTTTTGGGTATTAATTCCTCATGAGATGTATCATTGGTGAATATGTTCTCCCATTCAGTGGGTTGTCTCATTATTCTGTTGGTGGTTTCCTTTACTGTGCAGAAAGTTTAGTTTGACATAGTCACATTTGTTAATTTTTTTTCTTTTGTTTCCCTTGCCCAAGGAGATTTATCAGAAAAATAGTGTTACGAGAAATGTCCCAGATTTTACTGCCTTTGTTTTCTTCTAAGATTTGTATGGTTTCAAGTATAACATTTAAGTCTTTAATCCATTTTGAGTTTATTCTTGTGTGTGGTGTAAGAAGGTGGTCTACTTTCATTTTTTGCACATATCTGTCTCATTCTTCCAACAGCATTTATTGAATAAACTATCTTTAGCCTATTGTATGTTTTTTATGCCTCTTCTGTCAAATATTGACCAAAAAGTGCGTGAATTTATTTATGAGCTGTGTATTCTGTTCCATTGTCTATATGTCTGTCTTTATGCCAGTACCGTGGTGTTTGGATTACTATGGCCTTCTAGTATAGTCTGATATCAGTTTGCGTGATTCCTCCAACTTTTTCTTCTTTCTAAATGTTGCTGTGGCTATTTGGGATCTGTTTTGGCTCCATTTAAAGTTTGGAAATACTTTTTCTAGTTCTGTGAAATATGTCATTGGAATCTTGATAGGAATTATGTTGAATCAATAGATTGCTTTGGGTAGGATGGACATTTTAATGATGTTAATTATTCCCATTCATGAACACAGTATGTGCTTCTAATTTCCCTTTCTGTTACTTCTTATTGGCATATAAAAATTCAACTGATTTCTGCATATTAATTTTATATCCTGCTACTTTACTGAATTCACTTATCAGTTCTAGTTTCTTGGTGGAACCTTTAGGGTTCAGTATGTACAGTATCATTTCATCTGCAAATAAAGACAGTTTTACTTCCTCCTTTTCAATTTGGATGCCTGTTATTTCTTCTTATCTGATTGCTGTGGCTAGGACTTCCAGTACTATGTTGAATAAGAGAGGTGAAAGTGGACATCCCTGTCTTGTTCCTGATTTTAAGGGGAACACTTATAGTTTTTGCCTGTGTTGAGTATGATGTTGACACTGTTTCTGTCATACACGGCCTTTATTATGTTTAGATATGTTCCCTCTATTCCCACTTTGCTGAGAGTTTTTGTCAAAAATGGGTGCTGGATTTTATCAAAAGTTTTTTTTTTTCATCTATTGATATGATCATATGGTTTTTATCCTTCATTTTGTTTACATGGTAAATTACATTTATTGATTTGTGAATGTTGTACCAACCTTGCATTCCCAGAATAAATCCCACTTGATCATGGTGTATGATCTTTTTGATGCATTGGTCTATTCAGTTTGGTGATATTTAGTTGAGGATTTTAGCATCTGTGTTCATCAGGGATACTGGCCTGTAATTTTTTTCTTTGTAATGTCTTTATCTGATTTTGGAATTAGGGTAATGCTTGCCTTGTAAAATGAGCTTGGAGTCTTCCCTCCTCTTGAATTTTCTGAAATAGTTTGAGAAGGAGAGATGTTAGTTCTTTTCAGGATGTTTGGTAAAATTCACCTGTGAAGCCATCTGGCCTAGGGCTTTTGTTTGTTGAGAATTTTTTGACTACTGCTTCAATTTTACTAGGTGTAATTTGTCTATTCAGATTCTCTGATTCTTCCTGATTTAGTTTTGGAAGATTGTACGTTTCTAGGAATTTATCCATTTTGTTCAGGTTGTCCAGTTTGTTGACATGTTTATAATATTTTCTTACAATCCTTTGTATTTCTTTGGTGTCAGTTGTTATTTTTTCTCTTTCATTTCTCATTTAATTTATTTGGGTCCTCTCTCTCTCTCTCTGTGTCTCTCTCTCTCTCTTTTTTTTTTTTTTGAGGAGTCTTGTTAAAGGTTTGGTGATCTTGTTTATCTTTTCAAAGAACAAGCTCTTGTATTCATTGATCTTTTGTTATCATATTTTAGACTCTATTTTATTTATTTATTCTCTGATCTTTATTATTTCTTTCCTTCTACTTGTTTTGTGCTTTGTTTGGGTGTTGTTCTTTTTAAGTTCCTTTACATGTAAAGTTCAATTGTTTATATGATATTTCTCTTGTTTGTAGTAGTAGAAGACCTGTAATGCTATGAATTTTTCTCCTGGGGCTGCTTTTGCTGCATCTCATAAATTTGGGTTTTTGTGTTCTTATTTTCATTTGTTTCAAGGTATCTTTTGATTTCTTCTTTGATCTTATTTTTAACTCATTCATTGTTGTCTAGCATGTTATTTAGTCTCCTTGTGTTTGTGTTTTTCTGTTGTTTTCTTGTGATTGATTTCTAGTTTCATAACATTGTGTTCGCAGAAGATTCTTGATATGATTTCAGTCTTCTTAAATTTATTGAGACTTGTTTTGTGTCCTAACATGTGGTCCATCCTGGACAATGTTCCAGGTTCATTCAACAAAAACTGAGCACATACTACATTCTAGGCCCTATAGGGCATACAGTGTGATAAGTAGAATTCAGTGCCTACCCCTTCTGAGGAGTTTACAACTTAATGAGAAGGATGAAGGGAAAATAATCAACTAGTACCCTTCCTCAGCAGTCCAGGTATTTCCCCTCAGAGGCATCACAACAGAGGCTCTACCCATTTGTAGTGCACATGTGTGTGTTTGTGTGTGTTTTATGGAGGTTGAAATTTACGCAGCGTACAATTGACCACTTTAAGATATACAATACAGTACCATTTCATTCATTCACAATATTATGTAGTCATCACTTGTATCTAGCTCCAAGATATTTCATCACTCCAAAGAGAAATCTTTTACCGATTATTATTCACTTTCCATTTCCCCATTTCTCCACTCCCTGGCAACTCACAGTCTGTTTTCTGTATCTGGATTTACCTATTCTGGATTTTTTCATATAGAAGGTATCACACTTACCATGTTTTGAACCTTCATTCATGTTGTAGCATATATCATTACTTCATTACTTTTTATCAAATAATATTTTATTGTATGGGTGTAGCCCATTTTGTTTTCTGCCCATGTTATATGAACACCGAACAACTACAATTCTATCAGATTTCTTCAACCCCCTCTGGATTCAGCTTGGCTCACCCTTAACCTTGAGGACAGAAGAGCTGAACTGTCATGTCTACCATCTCCATCATACTTTACCACCACCTAAATGCTAGCCTCTCCTTGACCTGGCCTCATCTCTATCTATCTTTGCAACTATTCTTCCCTGAGTCTTCTTTTCTCAGTCCTGTGTGTGTGGTCAACCATCCTCTTCTACAACCAGCATTCCTCCTATAAGTGTTTATAATTCTTTGGTGGCTTTGAGGCTTATCAATTCTGCATGTAACAACTATGTGTACCTTACTTTGTGGCATGATGCATTAGTTCCCTTTGTGATTCAGTCCTAAGCAGGTCTTGATTCTCTTCTGTCATGTTGCTGGGTTGGATGGGCCTGGATTCTGATATCAGCTCCAGAATATTGCTGTTATGTTCTGGATTGTAGTTCTATGTAAGCACTCCTGTTGGTTATGAATTGGTATTCATTTTGCATTTTCTCAGATAACTCTGAGACTCTCAGTGGAGTACATGGTTCACCTGACATTAGAGAATAAACTCCATGAGATCTACAGGGGCAAATTGCAGTGAAGGCATCTCCTCTCTTTCCTGTCTTGCCTCCATGTCACCTAAGAAATAATGTGCAAATGCGGTCGCTGTAAATTCTCCCTTATTTCTACTGTTAAGACAAGCCTTCCAATGTTTATACTGCTCCTCCAGGATGTCTATATTTAAATGGAAAGGCAGAAGCAGACATATAAAAACAATTCTTTCAGTTCTTATATTTGTTCACATCTCAAAACCTTCTAGGTAATGCAGGAAAGTAAGGTAAAGAGACTGTTATTTTTCTCATCTCCTGTGTTGGAGGAGTAGACTGTGGCATATCAACAAATGGGAGTGATTGAGAGAACCCTTACCACCCAGTTCCTGACATAGACAAAATATTTTTTAAAGAGAGAGATGAACAAAATGACTTAATTCCCCCCCACCCCACCCCATAATCTAGGAAAGGTGAGAGAGAATAGTTGATTTTATTTTTATAATGCAGTTATTTTAAGAGCACTATGTTTTGAAGACTTGAGAGAGAGAAGGGCCAATTTCTAGCACCACCAATTCTTTCACTGGTACATATAGCCAAAAGGAAAAGACCTTCAGAATGTTCAATCTAGTGCTAAAGGAATTAAATAAGGAAATTACTTATACGCTGGGGTGTATACATATTCAGATACACATGAACAGATAATTCCAATCATATCAGAAGAGATGAGTGATATGCAGCAATTGCTATATATAGCTCCCAAGATCTCGTGCTAAAATAAGTCATTAATTATTTGTTGTTTGGGTTTTGTTTGTCTTTTAGATTTATGTGGTGGCTTTAGTCCAGAAATCAAGGTCTTGTATATACAACTTTAAATATAGAACAGCCAATGAAAACACCAATAGGGAAGTGAATATATAAGATAAAGAAACCAGGGCTGAGAGGAAGGGGCCATAGGAAGGAAAGCAAACAATGTAGAATAGAAATTGTATTCAATGGTGTCGAGTCAGGTGCGAAAGTCATTTGATTCCAAGCTTGTTTAGGCACAAAGCAGACTAATGTCATCCTGAAGCCAAGGCTCAGTATCTCTTCTGAGCTACCCTGTCATGGGGATTCGAGGGTTAGAAACTGAGGCAGAGTCTTCAACATCCCCGCTCATTCTTCTCGTGGCCAGTTCTTCCCTTGCCACTTATCCTGCAGGATGCTGCACTTTTAAAATGCTGGGAAGATAGAGAGAGTATTTGTTGTATCAGTGTGTCCACAGTTCTTGGCCCCACTCAGACCTTTTTGGATTTCATTTCATTTCATTTTCTTAGAAGTAGAAGCATGACGCTTCATTCTCTCTGATTTTGGGACCTGCAATGTTGGCCCGAGTGTATGCCCTAGATGCAAGTGCTGATGTATAATACTGCTTACTAGTATGGCAGTTTATGTATTCTGCCTATTTGAATAAGACAAGATTGTTCATGGAAAGGCTTTGAAAGAAAATGTATTATGTAGAAGATAACTTAATTTGGTATAACATGAAATATTTATGGCAGCTAAGGATTTTTTCCAATCCTGGTAAAGTAAGACAGAAGTTTGGAGTGTAACCCCATGTAATAATCCCTTTAAGGGCTTAGAATGGCATATTTTTATCATACACTTATCTCAAAAGTACGTGGCTGGTGTAGCTCAGTGGATTGAGCATAGACTGCGAACCAAAGGGTCACTGGTTCAATTCTCAGTCAGGGCACATGCCTGGGTTGTGGGCCACACCCCCAGTAGAAGGCACTTGAGAGGCAACCACACATTGATATTTCTCTCCCTCTCTTTCTCCCTCCCTTCCCTTTTTTCTAAAAAATGAAATAGAAGACAGGCTGAAAGTCACCAGAGGAGAGAGAAGAGGGAGTTTCAGGGGAAAATGGGAAGGGTTTACAGGAACAAATTTAAAGGACACATGGACAAAAACTAGGGGTGGGGGTGGAAATGTGGGGGAAGTGAGGAGGGATGGGTGGGTGGGCTGGAATGGGAGTAAAAGGGAGAAAACTGTACTTGAACAATGATTAAAATAAAATTTAAAAAATAAATGAGTAAAATATTTTTAAAAAATAGTCTGTAGTGACAGCCATCTTCAGAACCCACTCTCTGTCAATACAGTGACATTTACCCTTTAAGATTATGGTGTCACATATAGTAGCTCTACCTTCAGAATTGAGTGAGGAAAATCCAGTTCATCCTACTAATTGACAGCTTAATGTGCTGTTCCACATTTAGGATGGGTTGTATTTGTTGACTGTCATGTCCAAAATAGCACAAGGAGACATTTCCATGGCTCACCACTGATGTCTGCAGCTGTCTGTTGAAGGCCAGCTAGCTTATTACTTTAAGCAAATTTTATACTATTAGTACTTATGCCAGCCTTACCTGAATTCAGTAGGGTCATTTAATTATAAGGAGAGCCTTATGTAGTGCCTTAGGGATCTCCAAGGCAGGTTCTAGCATATCCATACCCTCAACAAATAAATATCACTTCACAAAGTCCTCTTTGAAATGTGGTTCAGAGGAGTAAGGCCCATTTCCCCTTACTTCCATTGCTCCATTCACCAGAGCTCTTCTATTTGAGGTGGGAAGCCTTAGGCCAATGGTGTCAAACTCATTTTCACTGGGGACCACATCAGCCTCACAGTTGCTTTCAAAGGGCGGAATGTAATGTTAGGACTGTATAAATGTAACTGCTCCTTCATGGTTAAGCAAGGGCTCGGCACTGCCACCACATAGAAACAAGGTGCAGGGCCAGATTCGGCTCGTGGGCTTTGCCTTTGCCACCTGTGCCTTAGGAGATGGGTCCATGAAGAACTATAATTGCTTCAAAAGTTATTAATTTAACATACTAGAGCTTCTATGTCCTTTAAATATTATTGTTTCCTTCAAAGCAGTTGCTTTGGTAGGTCATTTACTGATTTTACTGATGCTGCCAGTCCTCAAAAAGTTTTTCTATATGTTCTTTAGGACCTTCAGCCTTCAAGTTGTTGGTTCGCAACTCATTGATCCTCAGTGGTGTAGGCTGAGGATTATAGTGAGAAGACCCTGAGAGGTTAGGAAACATGAGCCAGGTGATTGGTGCACATTGGGAAGAATCCATCTTTAGAATGATGCTGATGGAGATTGTAATCCTGGTTCAGACTCTGACTGTGTAGTTTGGGCAGGTCATTTAACATCAACTTCTGTTACCTTATGTGTGAGGTAGGGATACTGATACTTCTACAGGGTTATTTTGAAGACATGCTCTGGCATGTAGGCACTACATAAATATAGCTGTTGCTGATGTTATCACATGAATGTAGTGTGGTTGAATAGGGCACATACCTACAGGATGAGGAGGTACAGGTCATTCTTCCTGTAAAGGTAAACTGCACTTTTGGAAATATATATAATTCTTTTGGAACCAAACTGTTGAATGGGGATGGCTGATCAAGCAGGTTTATACTATTGTACTTGGAGTCCATTTTGGGTGACAGGATGAAGTAATGGGGCTGTTTACTTCCTGTGATACTTAAACAGTCTTTTTTTCCCCCAAAGATTTTATTTATTTATCCTTAGAGAGAGGGGAAGGGAGGGAGAAGGAGAGGGAGCGAAACATCAGTGTGTGGTTGCCTCTCATGCACCCCCTTCTGGGGACCCGGCCCGCTACCCAGGCATGTGCCTGGGGAATCAAACTGATGACCCTTTGGTTCACAGGTCGGCACTCAATCCACTGAGCCACACCAGTCAGGGCTTAAACTGTTTTTAAATGAGATTTCCAAAGAGGAGTTTCATAAATATTTTAAGTAATGTCAGAATCATGGATGGACACATGATTTGGACTGTATACATTACAGGGGGTTGATAGATATTTATGAATTTGGAATCTGTCATTACTTTATATTCACCTCTCAGAGAGCATATTAGATAGGTGCAGAATTGATTGAAAAAAGGCTTCTGGGTAGGACAAGTCTCCTGACATTTTCCTGATAAGGCAGGTCTCCTTCATCCATACAAGTGGCACTTCATCATAATGCCTCTGTCCTACACAAACAAAACAGACCCGGAATCTTTTCATCCAGTTACTCTGACCCAGAGGAGTTATTTCTGGTAGTTGGTCACTGAGCATCAAAGAAAATGATCTCTTGAGACTTGGAGTTGGAAGAAAAGGGGGAGGTCTGTTAGGGAAGCCTCTTGGGAGCCTCCTGCCATAGCCCTGCTGTTAACCCCAGCTTCCTTAGTGTTTTGACCCTTGTGGTTGTAATGGTGTTTTTTCTTCCCTGCAAGCCACAGAAAATGGTTAGCAGATGCCACTTCTTTGCTCCCATTGGCTTCAGTTCCTCCTACAGGGTATAAGGTTTTGGGTGCTCTAAAAGTAATTCAGCTCACCCTGGCTGTGTAGCTCAGTTGGTTAGAGCACCATCCCAATATGTCAAGGTTGCAGGTTTAATCCTCAGTTAGGGGACATGTAAGATTCAACTAATGAATGCATAAAGTAGAATAACAAATAGCTTTCCTCTCTCTCTCTCTCTCTCTCTCTCTCCGCCCACCCGTCCCCTTCCTCTGTCTCTAAAAATCAATCAATAAATTTTTAGAAATATTTTAAAAATAAAAAGTGAAAATAGCTCAGCTCTCCCACTTTTTGCCCATTCCTCCTATACTTAAAAGTAAGTGCAAAATATTGATTTTCTTTTTTTTAAAGATTTTATTTATTATTTATTTTTAGAGAGGGAAGGGAGGGAGAGAGAGAAAAACATCAATGTGTGGTTGCTGGGGGCCACGGCCTGCAACCCAGGCATGTGCCCTGACTGGGAACCGAACCTGGGACGCTTTGGTCCACAGCCCACGCTCAATCCACTGAGCTATGCCAGCCAGGGCAGATTGAGTTTCTTTGATGATTTTTACTCATAGTAATATAACCAAGAAGTTAAGGGTTGGCAGAAAGCACACTGAGGCAAATTTTAAAGTTACATGGCAGTCAAAAATGCATCAGACAGAGTAGAGGGTTTCAGCCCACAAGTTTAGGAGATTTCTATTCCAGGGTGTATTAGCTTTCTCTTATCTGAGCCTCAGTTTCCCATTATGTACAGTGGAGTTATTAATTTCTACCTTAAAGGATTATTGAGAGGATTCAGAGAGATTGTGAAATGCAGGGTATAGTGCCTGGAACACAGTAGGCCCTCAAGAAATGGTAACTATGATTGCTGTTATCTAATAAAACAAGCCTAGAAAAACAGCTGTTGGAATTCTTTACTGGAAGATAGATGGAGTTAGGCCTGATTTCAGCTCCCCTCAATGATCCATTTCTTCATTCTTCAGGAACACAGCTTCACTCACTTCCTCTCACTTTTACTTCTCTTTTCTGCAAAATCATCAAAATCCCCATCCCTGGTTCAGGTTGGTGCAAAAAGTGGGTATTTTGGCCTACTGAGAGTCTACTGAGAGTTATTTGCATCTAAGGGCATGTACTGGCTGGCCTTCCTCCCTTCAATATCTTGTTTTATAGCAAAGAATTTTCAACAGTTCCTCATAGGACTTCTGAGTGATTAATGCAGGCAATCTTCCAAAATTACTTACATTGGAAACCAGAATGTGTCTAGTGTAGGCCAAATCTAGTCAACTTATGCTGTAAAGGCCTTTCTGTTACCCTTGGGTTAACCTTTGTGGAAAAGGAGAGAGATCATTAAAATCCGTTGTGATTTCCCAATTTCTCAAGCCAATGAATTTTATTCTTTTATGTGAGTTTCACTTTGATCATTGGGTTTGTCACCTTTACAAGGAAATTTTATCTCCATGTGAAGGAAAACTTATTTTAATTTGTTGCTCCAGGGTCACAGGAGCTTCCTACTTTTTCCCCCCTTTTATTTTCCTGATCCACATGTAAGATGGATTTTAAACCACTATGGTTTGAACCACTCACTTGCCCATTTTGTTCCCCCTTCTTGCTTTAAGGAACAGCTTCAGTCCCAGAGCTGTTCAACAAAAGCCAGAGTAAGCCAGCCTCTCCTGATACTGGGGTATACCAGCTTTGGTTTGGAGGACCATGTAGGGGGTGGTGCTACACAAAAACTCAGGTTGAAAAGCTAATTTCCAACTACTGCTAGGGAGGACTAAGACAAGGACCATCCTAGAAGAGGCCAGAAAAAGTACCATGGGGCTGGCTTACCCCTCTTATCCTTCATTCAGTGGCATGTCTTCTGAGGAACCTGAATCTTCTTGCTCTATGCCCTAGTCTGGGTTAAGGACCGCTCAGCATGTAGGTGTCCCTCTAGCATATCATCTATTACCCTGTATTACAAGTCCATCTTTCTTCTTCCACTTGCTCCTCCAAGACAAGAACTGTGTCTCCTATCCAGATTTACTCATAGTTAGTTTACCTGGCAGAGAGTGGACTCTCCATACATGTTTATTGAATTCAATGGAAGAACCAACACACATACTTGTTAGTAACAGACCCAAGTACTAGATCTAGCTTCCCCATGGCATGTCTGTGTACCTTTGGGCAGGTTACTTAAACTCTGCTTTGTTTTCTCCTTCTGTGAAATGATGAAAATAATGCCTCCCCGTCTAACTCATAGTGCTGTGATGAGCCTCCAGTATGAAAATGCATATGGCCCTGGCAGATGTAGCTAAGGGGATTGAGCACTGGCCTGTAAACCAATGGGTCATCAGTTTCATTCCCAGTCAGGGTACATGCCTGGGTTGCGGGCCAGGTCCCCAGTAGGGGAAGTGCGAGAGGCAACCACGCATTGATGTTTCTCTCCCTCTCTCTCTCCCTCCCTTCTCCTTTCTCTGAAAATAAATAAAATAAAATAAAAATACTGGCTTGATGATGCTGAACTCCTTTAGCTTTACCTTGTCTGGGAAGCACTTTATCTGTCCTTCCATTTGAAATGATACCTTTGCTGGATAGGATAATCTAGGTTTTAGGTTCTTGTTTTCCATCACTTTGAATACTTCTTGCCAGTTCCTTCTAGCCTGCAAAGTTTTCTTTAAGAAATCACCTGACAGTCTTATGGGAACTCCTTTTTTTTGTTGTTGTTATTTGTAGGAAAGTGTCTGCTTTTCTCTTGCTGCTTTTAAGATTCTCTCTTTTTCTTTAACCTTTGGCATTTTAATTATGATGTGTCTTGGTGTGGAGCTCTTTGCATCCATCTTGTTTGGGACTCTCTATGCTCCCTGGACTTGTATGTCTATTTCCTTCACCAAAATAGGGAAGTTTTCTTTCATTATTTTTTCAAATAAGTTTTCAATTTCTTGCTCCTCCTCTTCCCCTTCTGACACCCCTATGATGTGAATGTTGGTAGTTTTGAAGATGTCCCAGAGGCTTCTTATAGTATCCTCATTTTTTTAAATTCTTTTTTCTTTTTGCTATTCTGATTCAATGTTTTTTCCTTCCTTATGTTCCAAATCATTGATTGGATTCCCAGCTTCATCCCCTCCACTGTTAGTTCTCTATAAATTGGTCTTTATTTCACTTAGTGTAACCTTCATTTCTGCCTGGTCTTTTTTATGCTGTTGAAGTACCCAATGAGTTCCTTGGGCATCCTAATAACCAGGGTTTTGAACTGTGAATCTCATAGATTGCTGCCTATCTCCATTTAATTTAGTTCTTTTTCTGGAGTTTTGTTCTATTCTTTCATTTGGGCAATATTTCTTTGTCTCCTCATTTTGGCAGCCTCCCTGTGTTTGTTTCTATGTATTAGGTAGATCTGCTTCGACTCCTTCTCTTAGTAGCATAGCCTATGGTAGAAAAATGCACCGGTAAGTTGTGTGGGGTGGAGCCTTAGATAATGGAATGGGTGAGGCAACCTGTCTCACCCCTCTGTAGCTTTTTTCGGGGGGTGCTTGGAGAGAGGACAGTGCTGCTGCCTGGCCTCTGGGGTTTTGTCCAGGACGAAGCTGTCTCCCAGCACTTGCCCTGATGCCAGTCATCACTTTCTCTTTTTAAGATACTGGTGTCCTTCCAGACATTGCCTTCATGCTGCATCCCAGAAGGAGTGAGTCTGCATGATTCCTAAGTCCATTGAAGGCCCTTTAAGAGTAGAGTCCTAAGAATCCTGCAGTTTCTTCCACAACCCCAACCCCTACTGGGTTTTACAGCCAGAAGTTATGGGGACTTATCTTCCTGGCACTGAAACCCTGGGCTGGATGGTCTGGTGTGGAGCTAGGGTCCCTTGTTCCTGAGGTATCCCCCCTGATTTTTATTTACCACACATGGGTGTGGAACCTCTGTTCACAATCCACACTTCTCAGCACTTCCGTGCATCTCCACTCCCTCCTAACCATCTGGATGAATGTGACTTCTTTAAATCCTTGGTTATAGGACTTTCATACAACTCAATTTTCTGACAAATCTGGGTGATATTTGTTTTGTAGTCTAGCTGTATTTTTGTTGTGGTTGTGCAAGGAGGCCAAGCATGTTTACTTACACCTCCATCTTCAAATTCTTCAATTTGTTAAAGCTGTGTAACTCTAGTTCATATGTTACCTCCTCAGATTTCAACTCCTTGAAACATGTTAGTACAGTTCTCAAGGAATTCCATCCAGTCACATATTACATGTTCGAAGCTTAAATGCTGAAAATCGAGTTTTATTACTTTTAAACACATAAAATAACAGTACTGGGAATAGAACTCGGAGAAAGAGAGCATCAGAGAATCAAAGCAAACAAATAAGAATCATTGATAATTGCCTCAAATTGGCCAACATTCCCCTAGAGAACCCCGTTTATTTAAGAAATTCTCTTTTCTTCATAGCCATGAACTGAGTCCCATTAGAGGTTCCTATAATATGGCTTGTGGATAACCAGAAGCTTTCTCAAACCCCAGTGGATGACAACTAGCAACAGTGTTCTGTGCTCTTGCTATAACAGATAGTGATTCCGAGCAACAAACACCCTCTGGCCCCTACAGTGATCAGCTGGTCCCAGTTTGCCGAAGACTTTTCAGTTTGGACACAGAAAGTGCCAAGTCCTGGGAAACCCTTCTGTCACAAGCAGAGATGGTTAGTCACCTACTGGCACCTGTGCCTCTAGCAGCTCCTACACATGTGGAAAAGGTGCATTTGTAGAGAGTTTATGTGGGAAGAATGAAGAATTGCTGGGGGAAATGTAGATTACCCATTCTGTTAGTTTTTCTGCGTTTACTATTTAATTTCTTTTACCTTTTACTCCCTGAAATGTTCTGATCCTTTCTCTTTTCCCTTTGTTCCCCACCCCCAAATCCTGTCTAAGGGTACAGTGAAACTTCAGGGTAAAGTAGGACTGAAAGAGTAGAGGTGGTTAATGATGATAATAGCTGACATTTCTATAGTGCTTCCCATGAAAGATGCACAGTGCCAGGCACATTGTGTATGTTAACTAGGTTAATCCTCAGAACAGCCTTTTGAGCTGGACATTATTACCCCCATTTTACTGATGAGATGACTTACTAAAAGCCACAGCACTAGTAAGAGAGAGAGGTTCAAAACTCAGCCCATTTCTGCCCTTTTGCCCACTACACTGCCCTACTTGTTAAATACATGTCTTCTGTCCTTTATGGGTTCAAAGCCCTGCTGCCTTCTTTTAGTTCTTGATGGAAATCCTGACCTAAGCTTGCTTTCCCCTCTAGTCCAGAAGACTTGGAATGGATGTTCAGTCCAGGTTTTCCCTGACTTGTGCTACTAATTTCTATCCTTTCTTTGGTCTCTTCTTGGTCCAGGCCCACTAGTGTAGCAGTACTTTTCCTGCCTCTTATCATGTTTCTCTGCTCTCAGATCTTTCCAAGGCTATAAGGTGGCATCTCTTGGGAGAAAGCTGATGACCTTCACCCATCTCCAAAGCAAGCCTTCCATTAAATCTCTGCACACGTGGCTCTTGTAATAAAGCCATTGCCTGTGTATCCCTTATGGAGCTTTGAAGCTTATGCAAGAAAAGACCCCTTTAGCTTTAGATCAAGAGTCCTAGCTCTACCATGGACTGGTTGTGTGGTGTTGGGCAAATCACTGCCCTTCAGCCTTTTATTTTAAAAATGAGTTGGACAAAATGACCTCTAAAGTTCTTTCCAGTTCTAACCAGCTATGAGATCCTATGACAAGGATATTTGAGGAGGAGGGAGTCTGAAAGGAGGAGGAATTCCGTAAACCCGCATTCATGACTTTGAATTTCTAGTTCTTTCCCTGATAGCTTCCTAAACAGATCAAAGTGAAAGTGATTCACAAGGAGCCCTGGGGTATAATCATTCTCATTAGGACAGTAGTGAGTTCTTTCTTCATTTGACTTCTCCAGATATCTTTGGGGCTACAGAGAAGCAGGCAAGTTGGCTCTTTGAGATGTTAGAGTTGTGTTCAGTTTCTGATATTGGAGACTTTGGGGTGAAATTCATATAATTAAACCTTCAAGAAAATGCCTCCCCCACAGCACCACATAACCCCAATGGGCTCCTAAGCAAAAGAAATGGAATTCAGTGTCTATTGCTCCAAATAATATTTGACACAACCAGCCAGAATGAAAATTAGAAGCCCTCTAACCACAGAAATATATCAGTAAGGGGAGAGATACATCTAGAGAAGTGCCAAGGGCTGAAGGCAGCTAAGAGAAGAGAAATACAAAGTGCCTGAAACAACCAAAGTAAGGGAGACGATTTTCACTCTTTCTGAAGACCTTCCAGGCTAAGGGTAATTTTTGACCTAGTTGTCCTTGTGCGCATTGCTCTGAGCTTTTATTAAGTATTTATGTAGCAGTTTATATTTTACCAAGTGCTTTACAATCACTTTTATTTGGCTTAGTAAAGTTTTCCTGGAATCTCATCTACTTTATGATCAAGAGAGTCACTTGTTGTTTGCTTAGCACCTCCATGCACACAGCCTCACACAATAGGCCACTTGTTCCAGCAGGACAGCAGGTGCAAAGGGTTGAGGAGCTGAGAGCACCTGCAGCTACCAGGGTGGTTGGGGTAGGGGTGGTTTACACTTCAGTTCACCTTTTCTTCCCTCTGTTATTCTTTACTTTTATTTCATTGCTGGCAGCTAGAGAGTGACAGTGCCAGGCTTGGATCTGCCAAGGGCATCACTAGTCTGATAGTCAGATACTGGCAGTGATGGGCACTTTCCCATGTCTCTGTGCCAGCTACCATGCCCAGGCCCATGATCACCAATGTCTTACACTAGGCTGACTTGCCAAGTGTCTTTCCTTCTGCTACCTCAGGGCTCTGACTGCAGCCTGGATTCTGGGACTCTGGGAATGATTTGAAGAGAAGACACAGAAGTAGCATTCTACTTTCTGCTGACAAGAGCTTTCAGTGTTCTTGAGCAAATCTAATGCGGAGTCACCTTATTCTTGCTACTCCCTTCTTCCTCCTGTCAGGCACAATAGCACTCTCTGCCAGGGCTCTGGGGGTTGTGACGTGTAGTGGTGTGTCTGCAAAGGGTCATGAAGTAGTAGAGCTGTGTACAGTGCATCACAGGTTCGCAGGGGAATCAAACACAGTAACGAGATAAAGATTTCATTTTCTGAGGAGCAAATTTGCCAAAGCAAAACCAGGATGTGGTCACATTGGAAAATTTCAGACCTCCAGCTACCAGGGTCCTATGACTGAGCACAGGTTATGCAGATAATTGATTGGTAAGTATTGAGTAGAGAGCATTTGCATGATTCCTGATGGAAGACAGCGAATTCTTTCTCTGATCCCCCCAAATTGAGAAACTTCATGATTAGATTTGTAACCCTCTCGAAGTTATTTTGTTGATCATAGTAAATATAACACTTATGTCAGGAGATTTATTTTCACAACAGTAAAATCTCATTTGATAGACCCAGAAGTGGGCTGAAGTTAGAAAAGGGTTTGTGCCATGGCTGGGTTGCTCAGTTGATTAGAGAGTCCTCCCTATACACCAAGATTGTAGGTTTGATCCCCTGTCAGGGCACATATAAGAATCAACTAATGAATGCATAAATAAGCAGAACAACAAATCAATGTTTTTCTTACTCTGTCTCTCTCTCCCTACCCCTCTCTCTCTCAAAATTAATAAATAAAAATGTATAATAATAATAATAATAATAATAAAGAAAAATGTTTGTGATGCAAATCAGTATTACCAGCAAGTGTGTACCTTGGGTAGGCTCAGTGTGGGAACCCAGGGAATGGTCCATGGGGATGGCACAGGGGCTGGAATGTGGCTAAGAGGAACATCAGAAAACAGTGGCAGGAATTTTGAACTTTTTAAAAAAGTATTTCAACAGTCTGCATTCATATAAAAAACAGTTTCTCCTTTTCTCAGAATGTTTGGCAGCCCATTACAAGATTTAACTGGACATCCAAAGCAGCGTTTTAGGGGGGTTTCCTTTGTGTTGCCACATATATCTGAAATGAAGCAGAAGAAAAAAATCCACAAGTCCAACTTTTCCCTAACTCAGACTTACCTCTCTCTCGGACTAGCATTAAATCAGTGAGATGTGATTGTAGGTAGACTTTGAGAGTCCTATTTTTCATTTTAAAGATCACTTCATTAAAGTGTAGACCCTGCCGGTAGCTCAGACAAACAAAGCCGTGTTCTGAAGAGAGAGATTTGAAAAAGCATGTGGGTGTTTTCAAGAGCCATCTAATTCATTACTTGTGACAGTTATACAAAGTGGAAGCAGAATATTTTCTGTCATTGAGAGGGGGAATATTGAATGTGGGAGAGGAGAGAGTGAAATAGGCTTTTGACACCCAAAGTTAGCCACCTGGGAAGCTTAACTGTTTGCCCTGGGTGACGAGTAAATGATTTGTTCTTCAATGGACTGAAATTCATTTTGAACCATTTGAAGTCCCCTCTGGTAAGTTCCCTCCTCAGATGTCCTGTCACGTGGAAGCTTTGTGATTATATCTGTGCCAAAGAGTTCCTTACAGCCAGGCTTACATGCTTGGTGCTGCCTACTTACACAGCATTGCTCAATCAGAATACCAAAGAAAGCTCCAGTACCTGTGGTCTTGTTGTTTTTCCTAATTGTAAAATTATTCCTACCCTTGCTTCAACTCATACTTTATCTAGGACATACTTAGACAGTGGAGACTTTCATTTTTCAAGGTCTCTCAGTGTGAGTGTAAGCAAATTTGAAGCTTTCCCTAACTTTTCATTTCAAGATTTATTCATCCTCTCTGAGAAAGTCCTTTTCAAATAGCATGTATTGACCACTTACTGCATGTCTGACATGCAGTAAAGTTGGGCACTTTCACATAGTGAGGATAACAGCCTCAGGTAGTTGGGCTGGGCACTGTTCTAACTAAGCACATCGCCTGTGGTATCTCAATTTACTAATATTCCATGTATCAGCTAATCCTCAAACCAGTGCAGATGGCATTATCCCATTTTGCAGATGAGGAAACTTAAGCTCAGCAGGATTTATTTCCTTGTCAAAAGTCACAGACTAAGTGGTAGAACCAGTTTTTGAACCTCCGACTTCACCCCAAGGGCAGTGCTCTTTCTACCATATGACTCAGCCTTTCTAAAATGCCTTGTGTACTCGCTATCTCAGTAAACTGTGAATACCAAACTAAATTTCACCTCTTAAAAATTTAATTGTTGGCCATTATTTTGAATACCAGTTACTTTCATACAATGCTCTCATGTGTTGCTGAGGTATGTGACCTGTTCTCTGACCCCTTCTTCTTGGCACCTCTCTTTGGAGGGACTTACAGCTTCATTCATGTGCTACCAGCATCTATGCCAATAATAACTTGAATGGCTACTGCTTGGTCTCTGTGGGGCCTAATTTGCCCATCTGTAAGAGGACCACAGTGGACTGATTTCAAGGGTCCTTCCCAAGTCTGAAATTTTCATGGGTTAAAAATCTAGCTAAAAAAAAAAAAAGAACTTAAAAACAGGTAAAGATCATTTCCTTTTTAACTCCAGTGGGACAAGAAAACATCTGGTTTTCTGAGTTAGAAGGAGTTGGTAAATGAGTTTGGGCTGATTAAATAATAAATCCCCATCACACACTGTGCTCTGTTACACCCCCCTCTTCCCAATTATTGACCTTTTGAATTGATTTTTTTCTGTTATTGTAAGATTTAAACTGGGTAAGAGTCCTCTCTTCCTCATTGGTCTGTTCCCCTCCTGGACACCCCTCAGAGAACCCTATGCCAGGCCCATCTACCCTGGCCTAGTATCCTGACTGACCGAGGTCAGGGCTCAAAGCCCAGGAGGCAGTTCTTACCAGCGTTGCCACATATACTTCAGTTCTCACAAGAATTCCTTTACTTCCTTATGTACAATTCTGTCTCCTTGCCTCCTGGATCCGCTGCAGAGCTTGCTTTTTGAGACAAACATTCAGGTGATCTTGCCTCAGGCACTTTCTCTCTATCTCCCCTTCTCTGCTGGGGGCAGCTCCCCATGACCACAGACTCCTTTCGCTATGGCGGTGATATCAACTTCTCAAGCTTTCCTCACCATCTGGAAAATAGTCTTTGCTTCTCCCGGTTTAAATGACTTCTTGGTTACATTCCAAGAGCAATCTTCTAGTCCCTCTTCACAGCGAGGTTTGAAAATAAGCTAAAAACCTGTTCTAATACAGATATTCCCTTATATAGCTAATGTCCACTAAAGGAGACTTCATTGGTTTACATCTCCCTGGGTTCTTCTCTAGCTTTCGCTCCCTTTCAGTTGAAATCTATTTGTAATTTCTGAAAGTCTATTGCTTGAGAACAGAAGTATTTCTTAGAGTGTGGTGGATTTATTTGTTTGTAGCGCTCTCCTGGCTGAAATTTGCTTGGGAGTGGTACTGCTGTGCTAACAATTATGAAAACATTTTTCTTTAAATATGTGCATAAATAAGAAAAATAAATTGTTGCCATCTTTATTAAGGGTATTTTCAAAAGCTAGCTTTTTTCACCTTTGCTCTATTTTTCTGCTCTCTTATGTAAATTAAGGCTCTTTTAGATAGGAAAGGGAACAACTTTTTAGTACACTTAATAGGATGGCTTTTTTACCCTGTGTTCTAGTTTGGTTTTAAAGGTATTTATGCTCTTTAAATTATTCAATTTTCCACAGTGATTATTGCAGCCACAGTACTTTCCAAGGAAACAGTCTGATAAATCAGTTTGGATTAGGGGATACATGCAATACTACAATTTGTCCATTAGATGGCGCTCTGAGAATGTGAGATCAACTTATTTGTAGCCATTTATAACCGGTAGCAAATTAAACTTCGGTGAAATCAAATATTTTGGTGGTGATGGGTGTGTTAGTCCTTCTAAGATCTGCTCTCAAACTTTTTCCACCATTCTAATGCCTAAGGGAAGAAGGAAAGTGAATTTTCTAGCAGCTTTCCTGCCCTAAATCATTACTAGTAGTGTTTAAAATCAGCAATGTACATTTAAGGAACACTTTAAAGAAAGGAATTTCTTCTAAATGTGGGGGTTGTGACACTAACCACTTGTGCTGTTAAGAAAGTCTCTCTTTGGGTCTCCATTTTCATCATCTACACAATGAGTGGATCGGACAAGTTGATCTCTTGAGGGTGCTTCCATTTGGAATGGTCTACATTTGAATTTGTTGATTTCCTTCCACTACACCCTTGCTGCCTCAGCCAGCACAGAAATGGGAAGAAAAGATCGCCCATTTTACGCTTATTTGACTCTATTCCTCTTCTACAAGTGCTGTCTTTGCTTCAACTATCCCAAGACTAGCATGCCCAGATGTCCTGTTTTAATTAGGTTCCTTTTCTCTTTATGGCATTTACACAGGTTTTTCCCTCCGCCTTCTCCTTCCCCATGCCCAACCAATCTGCCTGAACAGAAACATGCCCCCCATTTCACTGCACAAATAAGGTTTTCTTGGTATTAGACCAGTCCTTTTTGTGCTAAACAGATACCGAACGGCACAGAGAAAGGAGAAAACACCATATGAAAAGCTTAAAGGTGGCTCTTCTAACATCACACACATGTCCAGTTAAGAAAATTTTAGATTTGGGAGGTAGCAACTTCCTTATATTTATTTTTCCTCTTGCACTGGCTGGTATTCCTCGCCAGAACCATTTCAGAGCTTTAGGAAAGAAGCAGTATTCTGAAGAGGAGAGGACAATTAAGCTAATTAGAGATGAGTGTTACTAAGCAGACAACCCATTATTAAAATCCCCCATGGCCAACAGTGTCCTCATTCCTGACACTCTGGGCAATCTGTAGATGAGGAGAATTATGGCTGTGATGGCTCATCCACATGCAAAGCCTGTCACGAACTATGAACACCAGTGGCACAGAGGGAGTGAGTGGAAAAGAAATACTGAATTAATTAACACAAAGCTACAGAGGCACCCTGAACTGGGTCCCTCTGGGCTTGAAGCTCGGAGCATGCATGTTACATAAAATTCACCAGGGACACATCATATATGACACATTCTTATAGACAGAGTGACAAAGGCATCAAACACGATTTTTTCCTGAATTCATTTTTCTATTGTCCTTAGAGATTTCAAATCACTTTTGGTGTTTGTCTAGTAGCGTGGTGGTGGTGGTGGTGGTGGTGGTGGTGGTAGTGGGTTATTTATTTCTCTAGCTTCAACACCTTATCTCCCAAGAATGCAAATATTTCAGTAAATAGCAATACTGTGGACCTCTCTGTTTGGGAGAAGAAACTCCACACACAGCGCTCTTCCCAAGGGCTTTTAAAGGGCAACCCCAGGAATCTGCTGAGTAGGTAAAGAGAGATATTGCTCCAGGCACTGTTATAGCTTGCAAATTGTCTCATACAATGGAGTAGTGTGGTAAGGAAATGTCAAATGTTTAGTCAGCATGGATTATTTCTAAAGAAGCAATAGTAGAATAGTGGTTAAGAACAGAGGCAGCATGGAGGTACACTCACAAAATTCAAAGTCCAGCTTTGCTACCAACTTAGCTGTGTGGTTTAGGGAAAGTGATTTCACTTGTCTGGGCCTTAGTTTTCTGCAAAAAAAAAAAAAGCTGATAATAATAGTGCCTATCTCAGAGAATTGTTAGGAGGATTAAGTAAGGTAATAGATTTTTTTCTCAGTGCTTAGGACAGTGGCACAGAGAAAGCACTCAATGCTGATAGCTATTATTATTATTATAAGTACCACAGGGTGCTTTGGGTAGTAGAAAAGGAAACTAACCAGGCCTCGTTCTTGAAAGAGATCACATACTCGATGAGCTGGCACATGGAATGTACATAAAAGAAGCATGATGAACTCAGGACCATGTCCATGATACATTTAGATGCAAGGGAAACAGGTCAGGATGCATCAGAGTAGTTCAGGAGGCCCTCAATTCCCATCAGGAGAGAACTTTAGGCACCTACAGGGAAGGTAAACTTGAATAAGTTTTTTGCAGTTTTGAGGGAGGGTCCTCCTCATAAGAATGTATACTCATATTCACGTCTCACTGATACACTGTTCATTTTGAAATAGGCGGGTTGGAGTTACCTCATTGAAGAGTAGAAGACATAAAGGTTGTGTTTAACCTAACAAAGTGGAGTTTTTGACCTGATACCTATCTGAGGTTAGAAGGGTAACTTTGTGTATATTGGCCCAAATATGCATTCTGTCATAAGAAATCCCCTTTAGCCTGGGGCACTAGTGATGGCCAACAGAACTCTTATTAACAAGTAAGATTTCCCACAGGTCCTGTGACATGCATTGTGTTGGCCCTGCTTTTAGTTTTTCTCTTCTTTTGATTTTAGCTTTAGTCTTAAAAAATTAACTACTATATAAAATTTCACTTATTAAAAAATAAACCATTATAAAAATAAAAAATATAAAAGATATGGAAGGACATAAAAGAAAAAATAAAACATCCCCTCCTTACTTACCAGAAGTAATTGCTATTAGTATTTCTTAAAATTTTTCTGCGTATATTTGAACTCATATGAAGTATATGAGAGTGACGTATGCACAGACCTATTTTTGACCTCAACAGAATCACACTGTACATTCATCTTCACTACTTGCATCTGTTACATTGTATCTTAGACTTGGTTCTATCCCACATACAGATCTACTTGATTCCTGCATAGTATTCCATTATAACATGGCTTTTAAATTCCATTCTATATTTTTTCTGGCTAAGGAGGAAAGGATAGAAAGGTGAGAAACAGAAAAAAAAATTGAGGTTTAGCAGTGAGGTATTGAAACACCTAAAGGGATTGTGTAAGAACACAGAGTTTTAAAATTGTACCACTGGAGACGTCCAGCCAACATGGAGGCACAGGTAGATATGCTTTGCTTCCTTGCACAACCCAAAGAAGGATAACAATCAGTTTAAAAACAAACAAACAAAAAAAACAACCAGAACTGCCAGAAAATTGAACTGTGTGAAAGTCCAACAACCAAGGTGTTAAACACGAAATATTCATCCAGACTGGTAGGAGGGACAGAGACAAAGAGCTGGGGTGCAGAGGACATTCGGCAAGGTGGTGGCTGGTGGACGGGGTGGACAAGGTGGTGGCTGACAGAGCAGGCAGTCTTGTATTTGAGTGTGGGAGATAAACCAGGAAGAACAACTGGGGAGCAAGACAGACCACGCAACCCAGGGTTCCAGTGCCAGGCAAATAAAGCCTCAAAACCTCTAGCTGTAAAAACCTGTGGGGGTTTCAGCAGCAGGAGAAACTATCAGTCTCTTCGAAGAGTCTGTTGGAGGGCCCCACGGGTTCCTACAACGTACACAAGCCCACCCACCCAGAAAAAAGCAACCAGGGCAGCACCAAACAGGGCGTGATTCACTTGGGGGAAGTGGGGGAAGTGACAGAAAGTGGGGCGAGAGCCTAGCAAGCAGCATTGTACTCTCTCGGACCCCTCCCCCACATACAGCACCACAATGCAGCAATGCAAGTTGCCCCGCCCTGGCAAGTACCTAAGGCTCCAGCCCTTACTACGTAACAGGTATGCTGAGACAAAGAAATATGGCCCAAACAAAAGAACAGATAAGCCAACCTATCAGATGCAAAGGTCAAAACACTGGTAATCAGGATGCTCACAGAAATTATTGAGTACATCAAAATAAATGAAGAAGTGAAGGCTATGAAAAGTGAAATAAAGAAAAATATACAGGAACCTGCAATGAAGGGAAGAAAATTGTGACTCAAATTAATAGTTTGGGGCAAAAGGAAGAAAAAAACATTCAACCAGAACAGAAAGAAGAAACGAGAATTCAAAAAATGAAGAGAGGCTTTGGAACCTCCACGACAACTTTGAACATCCCAACATCCGAATCATAGGGCTGTGAGAAGGAGAAGAGGAAGAGTAAGAAATTGAAAACTTATCTGAACAAATAATGAAGGAGAACTCCCCCAATCTGGTGAAGGAAATACACATACAAGTCCTGGAAACTCAGAGAGTTGCAAACAATTTGGACTCAAAGAGGAGCACGCCAAGACACATCATAATTAAACTGCGGGCGGGGATTAAAGTAGGGAGAGAATCTTAAAAGCAGTAAGAAAAAAGGAGACACTTACCTACAAAGGAGTTCCCATAAGGCTATCAGCTGATTTCTCAAAAGAAACCTTACATGCAAGAAGGGGCTGGAAAGAAGTATTCAAAGTAATGAAAGGCAAGGATCTATATCTAAGATTAATCTATCCAGCAAAGCTATCATTTAGACTGGAAGGGCAGATAAAGTACTTCCCAGATAAGGTCAACTTAAAGGAGTTCATCATCACCAAGCCCTTATTATATGAAATGTTAAAGGGCCTTATCTAAGAAAAAGAAGATAAAAAACTATGAACACTAAAATGACAACAAAGTCACAACTATCATCAACTGAATCTAAAAAACTAAACAAAACAAAAACAAACTAAGCAAACAATGAGAACAGGAACAGAGTCACAGAAACAGAGATCACATGGAGGATTGTCAGCGGGGAGGGGGAGGAGGGAGAGTTGGGGAAAAGGTACAGGGAATAAGAAGCATAACTGGTAGGTACAAAATAGACAGAGGGAGGTTAAGAATAGAATAGGAAATGGAGAAGCCAAAGAACTTATATCTTTGACCCACAGAAATGAATGAGAGTGGGGAATGCTGGAAGAAGGAAATACAGGGGAGAAAAAAATGGCACAATCATAATAGCATAATCAATAAAATATACTTAAAAATAAAAATGAAAATAAAATAGTGACACTAAATTTCAGCAGCTATCAGCATTACTTGGGTCAGTACTTTTGGTTACTACTTTGTGTAGTAAATAAAATAATAGCAAGTTTTAGGTCTTAGCCACAGGCCAGCTCTTCCCAACACTTCTGTAACCAGAAACCATGCTTAATTTACTAGAGTACTTTGAGGATTTAAATAGCACAGGGAGAGAGTGGAACAGTGTATGCTATTTCGACTTTCAAAAAGTTTGGCAAGCTTTTAAACCCAAACCTGTTTTTAAAAAATTGAGTCACCGTGGAATTGAGGAGCATTGTTTAGTCGTGGTTCCTTATCGATGGCTTGGAGATAAGAAACCAAAAATAGAGCTAAAGGGACACTCTTCTGAATGGCAGAAAATACTATAGTAAGACTACAAGAAATCATCTGTGGGACTAATTTGATTTAATAGTTATAGATGAGTTGGAAGAGGGAGTATAGTACAAAATCCCTAAGTTGGCATATGTCTTTGTACTATTCCAGTGAAGATAACGAACTTCAGGAAGATGTTTATTTTGTAGAAGTGGGCATAAAAGCGGCCAGCAAGCTTCAATATGACCAGGGGTCCAAAAAATGTCTGTAGGTACACATTCCTTAAGTTTGTTTGAGAAGATTTATAATGATCCTTTCCTTCTTTTCTATGAACAGGGTATCTGCTTCAGACACCAGCAGGTCAAAACAAAAAGAAGATAGAGTTAGTGGCATCATCAGAGGGAGATGATATTTAAACAGACAGCATTATATGAACTAAAAAGGAAGACTACATCGCTGGTGTTGCTCAGTGGATTGAGCACCGGCCTACAAACCAAAGATCACAGCTTCAATTCCCAGTCACAGCACATGCCTGGGTTGCAGGCTGGGTCTCCAGTAGTGGGGGCACATGAGAGACAACCACACATTGATATTTCTCTCCCTCCTTTTCCTTTCTCTCTAAAAATAAATAAAATCTTTTTAAAAGCCACTAAAAATAAATTTTAAAAAAGGAGACTAGTAGCAAGCCAGTTTCCACCACATTTATTATATGTATTATAGTTAATACAACCCCCAAAGGCAATTGATATGTAATAGTTGGTGATTTGTGTATTTGCTAGCTTTTGAAGTTAAATAAGATGAATATGTTAAGCTACCATTTTAGAAGAAATGCAATTAGATATTCTCTTCAACTTGACTACAAAATATTTTCTTCTTCAGAGGATGACTTTTAATCATAAGAGTCAGAACTAGATTTCCTGATATCTTCTGCTACCATACATGTTTTTCAAAACATGTCCTTAAAATTGACAGATACATTTTGTCTTGGAGGGGAAAACCTAACAGAGTCAGATCAATATGAAGTTGTGAGATTTTCAGAAATGAAGAGACACTGAAGTCTGCCGTATCAATCTCACAGTGTCCTTGAGCTTCTGCTCAAATGAGCTGACTGATACGAAACTGTTTTGTAAAGTGCTATACCAAAATACAGTAGTATTAATTATTCATTGAACATCATAATTTGGGATTAGAAATGTAAATTGATTAAATTCTAGGAATTTATCCTTTATATTCTTGCAAATGTGCAAAGATTGGCATATAAGAATGTACTTTGCATCATTGTTTATTTTAACAAAATATTAGAAATAACTGAATTGCTCGTTAGTAAAGGATTAGGTAAATAATGACAGAGCCATACAGAGGAATAAAGAAATAACAACAAGGAAGTTCTTTATATTCTGACATGAAAATATGTATATTAACTAATAAAAAACTGCAAATCTGTATGACTAGTATTATTCCAACTTTGGTTAATATTACATGTTAGTACATGCATGTGAATAGCCCTAGAAGAATACATATCCAGCCATTAACCATGGTTCTGTCTTCAAAGGGTAGGATGATGGGGGGACTTTTACTTGATGCTTTAGTTCTATGTTGTTTGAATTGTTTACAATGCACATTATTATTTTTGTAATAAAATAAAAATGTATTCTTAACCCAACTGACTATCCTATTTTAATTGAAAAAAATGTATAGCCCTGGCTGGTGTTGCTTAGTAGAGTGAGCACCAGCCTGCGAACCAGAGGGTCCCCAGTTCAGTTCCCAGTCAGGGCACATGCCTGGCTTGCGGGCCAGGTCCCCAGTGGGGGGCATATGAGAGGCAATTACACATTGATGTTTCTCTCCCTCTCTCTCCCTCCCTTCCCCTCTGTCTAAAAACAAATAAATAAAATCTTTTTTAAAAATGTACAAAATAAGGGCAAATTTATGTTGCAAATGACTTGGGAAAGCCTTCTGAAATGAAACCCAGCTACAAGGCCTGACAGAAATTGTGGAAGGAGCAATTGGAGAAGAAAGAGAGGTAAAGAACATGCAAGAGTCTTTCTCCTTCAAATGAATGGAAGGCACACTCAGAGTTAAGACCTTTCCTTTCACTGGCCAAGACCCAGGACCTCCCTTAGCATAGCTCTTATCACTCTACATTTCGGTTGACCCTTACTCTTGTGGACTATGCACTCGACTGAGGGCACAATAAAGGCTTTCTCTGCCATGTTCATTGTTGTGTCCTCAACACCAAGGGAGGAAAATAGGATGTTGAATGAATGTTTGTTGGCTGTTAAATGAATGTTTTCTACTGTGAAAAGACTCTATCTAGAGTGATTTACTTTTGCATTGTGGGGTCATACCATGGTCTAAAAGGCTGGAGAGAGCTTGAAGTCAGTTTGACCATTGGTGCCGAATACAGTCAGCTTTCACTTTGCTTCAGACTCTCTTGTGACAAACCTTTTCTTTACCTTCACCTTTCCAGATACAGCCAAAAGGCCGCAAGGAATGGAATGAAAAATCAGTTCAACCTCCATGAGCTGAAAATGAAGGGTCCTGAGCCAGTGGTCAGTCAAATCATTGACAAGCTGAAGCACATTAACCAGGTATGTGGAACTATATTCAGCACAAATGAAAGCGGCACAAAAGTGAGGGATGGGTGATGTCCATTGTGCAAAGCTGTATTTTTGCTTTTTTTTTGAAAGGCAGCCATTGTTCATTTTCTTCAAAGTTTCTCTCTGCTAAAAAGAACTTTTGGCCCTCATTGTTCACCCCACTTTTAAATCATAAAGATTATATTGTAATATTAGAGAAAACTTGGAAAATAGATGGAACGATGTTTTTCACGATGGCATTACTGTATCCCAACTCAGACTTTTTCCATAATTGGAAGTATACAAGTGATTTACAGTTCTTAAAATTTACACTGTATTGGAAACACTTTTTCATGTCACCATAAATCTTCCAGCTAATCATTTTTGTGGCCATAAGAGTCTTTTAAGTGTTTATCATAATTAATTGTCTGCTTTTCTGCGCATTCAGATCACTTCAACTTTTTTACCATCATAAATAAAGCTGCCTTTTCATATACAATGCCTTCTCCTCATCTTAGATCATTTCCTTAAAATACTGGAGTTACTGAGTTAAAGGATGTGAGCATTTTTATGTGTATTTCTAAATTGCTAGCAATGGAGATGTACTGGCTTTCACTGCCACCCGAAAGATGTGAGAGGAACAGCTTCACTATGCCTGTAGCAACTTTTGATTCACTGCCACCCACAGAGATGCCCACAGATTCCCTTGACCTATACGCAGAGTTTTCCCTCTCATGAGTTTAGTAGCTAAGACAGAAATAGAAGTTAGTTGTACCATCTGCTTGTGATTGCTTTGTGGCCACAACAAAAAAAAAATGCCACCATATATCAGAGTGACAGTGTTTTTGCCCCATGACGCATGGGTGGGAGGGCCCTGGCACCACTGACATCTATTTGTGGCTTAAGAAGAACTTAATGAAGCTAAAATCCTCATGCAAGGACAGAGGTTTCTATATGAAAATGTTGGCATGATTTTGTTTTTTCAATATGAAGTATAGCAGTGAAATTTCTGTGGTTCTTAGAAAATGTTTAGAAAGGCTCTCTAAATAGCAGTATATTTCACTGCAGATGGCGTTGTAAAAGTATTTACAACACACTTGGGTGTGACTCCTCCAGTGCCTAATAAAGTGTTCTGTACTCAGTGAGCACTTAATAAATAGTAGTTACTGCTGCTAAGCACATGATAATGGCAGTATGTGCATAATTAATTTTTTTCCCGTGAACTCACAGCCTCACTAAGCTCTATAAAGCCTGATTAGATATAGTATGATTATTTCAATATGCATCTCTGAAGGATTCAGAGCACAATGTAAACCACTAAGGGCTGAACTGAGGGCATAGTATGTTTCACCTGGGGAAAATGTCAGTATTTGTCCTCTGAATTATTTGCAAATTACCTCAAAGCAATTTTGTCTGGGTGGCTCCACTCACTTGACTAGCCCCAGTATTGGTGAGGCCAAAATCTCAGGGTCCATCACTGTGCCCAAAATGGCAAGTGAAGAATACTGTCAACAGAACTATTTGATGAACAGACCTTAAGGGATACCCACTATGTGTTCAGCCAGATGCCAGGAAGTTTAAGGGTTCAAAAGAAGACTAATCCTCTGTTTTCACAGCCTTCTTGGAGGGGAAGCATAAGTGTAGAAAGTGTTTAAATACAAATAAGTAAATAAATATAAATAAAGATGATGAAGAGTCAGTACGGTGATGCTGCTCATCAGTTTTGGGTGTTTTCTTAGGGCTAAGGTGAGCTAGTAAGAGAAGCACTCTGGAGAGAGGCAAGTGTTAAGATCTTCCATTAACAATGAGTAAGTAAAGACAAGCTGGAGAGTGGCAGTCATGAGAAAGATTAGACAAAGACCTGCGAGTGGACCCCCCCACACACACACAACCCTGGAAAAAAAAGGGAAAGCTGTATCAGACATGGGCTTCTGTATGATCCAATGGTCACTAAAAATATGTATAGCAAGTCCTTTCAGCAAAGACTTAGTTAGGTATTTGATGTTGATACTGTGGGAGACCATGTGATACAGGGGAAAGAATAGAGGATTGATGCACCTGATTTCAGGTGTAGCTCTTACTGGGTATATTACCTTGGGCAAATCACTCAAGCTCTCTGAGCTTTAGTTTCCACATCTGTAGTACATAGAGATACCAAAACAAGGTTATTGTAAGGATTAGAATATATATTTTTACATAGCCACACACACCTCCATTATATAAAATTCATATATACCATAATTAAATATGTAGTATATTTTCTATATTATATATACAAATATAGGCAAGCACATGTGCATGACAGATACTAAGTGGCAGTTAAGATTATTGTAATCAGAATTTTCTCTATAGGCAGGACCAGAGTTTGAAACAGAACAAAATTGCAGTATTTTTTACCAGCCTAATTCTGCTCCCCCAATTTTATATAGTTGCAGATTCTTTTGATGCATCTCTTCATTTGTCTTTCATACTGTTTCCTTATTTCACTTTCCTGTAACTTCCAGCCACAAAAGCTTTTCAGCTTCATATTAGGGAGGTGTACATTGTCAGAGTGGTAAAGGTCACAATTTACAACTTCTTTTTCTTACCCCTGTCAGTGAATGTGTGTGTGAACATTTTTTGTTCCCTTACAAATACAATTAAGTAACCAATTACTTCATACTGATAGACCAGTTTTACCTGTTTAAGTTGAGCTATTAAAATTGGTTGGCAGGTAACACCCACATTGGTTTTTTTCTCTCATCTGTGTTGCTTTCCATAGCAAAGGCACATATTTTCTCAGATCTTCAATATAAAATTTATATTTTGGTCATAAAGAAGAATGTTGTGATGATGATGATGGTGGTGGTGATAATAAAAATAATATATTTGTATTTGAGTAGCATTTAGCCATATTTCAAAAGGAATTTTATGTCCTAAAAGTCTAACTGCTTGTATTGGGGAACATAGCCACCCTGGAAGTGTGTAAGATACACTACTTTCACTAATTCTTTTCAAGAACTCATTGTTTGTTTCCCTTGGACACTGTGTCATCCTCACTGCCCCCTGGAGGTAAGTGATAAATAAAGTTTGTTCCTTTTTATAGCTAGAGAAACTAAGGCAGAAAGCCATTAAGGCTATGTAGGCATACTGCCAAAACATCCAGTGAGTTCAGTTGAAAATTTGATCAATCATCCACATGTTGTTTCCTATATACTGCCAAACATCTGGATTTACTGAATGCCTGACTAAACTGACCTAAAGTTTTCGTGATGGGAAGACAGAATCAACTTAAATTGCCCAACTTCACATGCACATGAGTGGTGAATCCAGGAGTGTAATATGATTTTCGTAAGCCCCTTACTTGGTGATGTACCTATTAAACTGCAGTTTATAATAACTGCAACATATATAATAAATACAGAGCTATTTCTCTCTATTTATGCCTATATACCCATGTTTTTCCATCCGCTTGGGCTGTAGTTAGACCATTTATGAGTACTTCCCAAAATAACTCTTCACTTTCTTCCAGGGAAATTCTCAGCTGCCTACTTTCAGGTTATAGTTGCTGTTGATAGCACTGGAAATAATATACTCACTATGGGAATAAAGTAACATTATTTACATATTGACAATCCCATGGTGTAATCTTGAGGGGATAGGTTCAGGGTCAGGCCCAGGGCCCCTTCCATGGGAAGGACTGCAGGTGTGGAATGTCCTCCCCTCCTCCTTCCAAGCCAGAGTTCATGTGTAACATTCCCACGATTGGAAATGAGGACTTTTTCTTTTATTTCCTTTTCAGTTTCTAATTTGTTTGAGGATTTACTATCTTGTATTAGGAGAGGAACTGAACTCTTTAAAGTTCTCAATGTCAGTATTGGAATTTGCAGGACCATATTCCTTTTTTAATTAAACAGTTTGATTTTGTTAGTCTTCTGCTCCAAGGCTCCTGCATGGAGAGAAAGCCTCACAAATACCAAGAATGATCATGATACATTCTCACCCACATGATACTGTGGGCCATTTGTCTTCCAACCCTATTTTGTTTGGTAACATTTTCTGTCTGTGGAAGAGTTTGCTATGTACTTGGTGCAAATTTAGCAGTCCCGAAACTGCTCTGGGAGTCACTGTTCCCAAGGAAAATCTAGCTGTTTATTGTTTTTCTGCAGCTTCAGTTCAGGTTTAAATAAAATTCCAGAAATTGTTTCCCTGCCCGTTGTAAACAGTTGATGCCAGAGCAGTCAATACCTGCCCATTTGGCATCATAGCTTTTCATTCAAAGTGGGATAAAGTCTCATCTGTTTGGGATGGTTGAAATGTGCTGCTGAATGGTGGGGGAGTGGACAAGATGGCCTCTTAAGATTCCTTCCAGTTGTCTGATTCCTTGATTGGTCGTCCGAGGTCAGGCATTAACCCAACACCCTCTTGTGGACAAGTCTTGAGACTTTATTCTCTGCCCTGCCCCTCTTTTTAAAAGACCCTGTTCCCAGGTCACTCCTTTCTACTTTCTACCCTGTCATCATTTCAGAGATTATTCCTGTCCCACCAGTCTTCCAGCCTGGACAGATGGCACTTGCCCTTCCCCCCACCCAGTTCTTCTGTTCTTCTGTCTTGTTCTCATTAGGCTATGAAAACGTTATACTATAAAAACACATTTGTATTTATTTCACCCCTAAGTTTCCCTCCTCCAGGGCCAGATCTTGTTAGTCATGTGACTCCATAGGAATAATAATTCTACCATACATTTGCATAACACAATTCAGTTTGTAAAGCTCTTTCATGTATACTAGAAAGATTGACCTTCGCAAGGGCTCTGAGAAGCAGGTATTATTATCTACATTTGTCCAGTGAAGAAACCGTGGGCACGAGAAGGCTAAGTGACCTACATGTAGTAAATAGTGGGACTATACCTACAACCCAGGGCTACTGATTTCAGTGTCTGTGCTCTTTCCTTCAATACGAAAAAGACATGGCACACCTTGTTATGATTAGCAAGATCCGTATATAAAAGACGTGCAGAAGCACAAATACCAGACACTACTTAATTTGTCTAATGATTTCCAAGTGCCTAAAACAGTCATTTCTATGGTCTGAAGCTCTAAAATCAGCAGCAAAGAAAAAACAAGCATGCTGTTTATTAAATGTCAGTTGAATATTCTTAGAAAACTAACTACCACACTGTATGATGTGGAAATGGAGGCATTCTTTGGCATGGGTTTGAGTTATAGATGGCAGATAATCTGTCTATTACCTATCTCTAATTCATAAAATGATGTTAAATGGTCAAAGAATATTAAAACATGTAGAGCAGACAGTGGAATGTCTTTGCTCCATCCCCATTTGTGAACACCTGAAAAGTATTTTTAAAATTCCTGGCAGGCTATTTTGGCATCATGAAAAGACACTAACTTTTGAAACAGAAAGTTAAATTTTTAAATAAGTTAGTTAGTAAAGTTGTTAAGTGCCAGAGAAGTACCCAAGACATTCCTTAGCATGTGGTTAAAAAGAGAATCTTTAAACAAATCTCAGACATGATAAAAAGATACTCTGAATCATTTTTCTCATAGTCTTCTCACAATAAAACCAGTGAGAATCAGACCTGGCAGGTGTGGCTCAGTGGATTGAGTACTGGCCTGTGGACCAAAGGGTCACTGGCTCAATTCCCAGTCCCGGTACATGCCTGGGTTGTGGGCCAGGTCCCCAGTTGGGAGCATGAGAAAGGCAGTCGATCTATATTTCTCTCCCACATCAATGTTTTTATCCCTCTTCTTCTCCCTCCCTTTCCCTCTCTCTAAAAATAAATAAAATCTTTAGAAAGAATAATGAGAATCATAAAACACTGCCCTGGTCCAATAGTTGCTAGAAAAGCTAACACTGATGTAAAATTTCTAAATAAAAGAAAAAAATCTTTTGAGGGTCAAGTTTAAATGAAAGACCTTTCCAAATAGAATTATGTCTCAGTGTCTGTCACACTTCATATATGAGTAGCATGGCACAACTCTAGTAACTGCCATTTCCACATGCAGCCAGAATGTGTGTGTGTGTGTGTGTGTGTGTGTGTGTGTGTAGATACTGTGTGAAAGACAGTATCTCAATAGCATGTTAACAAGGGCCAATGAATGACTTCTGAGTTACAAAAGGACAATGCATATTGGCCTTTAAATACCAGACTTGGATTCTGTAGAGCTAAACATTAATTCATGAAGTAAAAGGGAATTAGCTGATGCATTCCAAAACAGATTTATCATTAAAAAATCTTCTGTCATTTTGCTTAATAGCCTGAAAAATAATTACTATGTCTGGTGGCTTTGGGGAACATGTGTTTTTAATATCTTAATCACTGTGTACAGTTTAATAACACTGCACCAAGAAGAATTCCCAAGTATTGCATATTAAATTTCTTGAACTATTTTCTATATTTAGAATATACGGGATTAAAGACACTTAGATCAAGTCATATATTTTAGTGCTTGAATATTAATAAATTTCTCAAAAGTGGAAGGTGAGTCAAGAGTGGCAAGGGAAAATGTTGATAAAGGTTTTGTAGTAATCTTGATTTAACAATGAAAAGAAATAATTATTTTTTATTGCAGTATTGTACTCCTTCATGAATTTTGTTGTTGTTGTTAGAAGTATTGGAAGTGTTAGCTATGGAAAGACAAGTTCTACATATGAAAAGTGAATTTTATTATACTATAATGGCTAACCAGATTTACAAAGGTAAAAATGTATTTCAAAAATAGCCCTGGCTGGTGTAGCTCAGTGGATTGAGCATGGGCTGTGAACCAAGCATCGCAGGTTTGATTCCCAGTCAGGGCACATGCCTAGGTTGCAGGCCATGTCCCCCAGCAACCGCACATTGATGTTTCTCTCTCTCTCTTTCTCCCTCCCTTCCCTCTCTGGGGATGAATAAATAAAATCTTTAAAAAAATGTATTTCAAAAATATCTATGAAAATTATAGGGTCTTATATTCTAGTTATACTTACCTACTGGTAGAATGTAACACAATGCTTTTTAAATAAATGGTTGCTGCTCTTTATTGCCATAAACCTTTACTATAAGCAGTATTTATTTCCAAGTACTATTTGAGAAATTCAGAAATAACTTTTTACCTAGATGTATTTATGAATTTATATTTTGCCTGTGGACTGTCAGCTCCTTAAGTCTGTGATTATGCATGTTGTTTTCTGTTTCTTATAGTACCTAACATATATACATTATGTTCTCAATGTTTACAATATTTTATTGATCAGGTCATTCAAGGATCTCAACCTTCGCTGCCCTCAATTTATTTTTAAATTTAGGTTCAATTTAAGGTGCTTTTCCCATTCAATTTTAACCAGTTACTATGCTCAAGGAAAGGCTACATAAGTACAGAGTTATAATTAGCAGAGTATTTGAGGTTGCAGGGTCCAGTCCTCTGGTTTTACAGATGAGGAAATTATGGCCAAGAGAAGGAAATGACTTGTCCAAAGTCATATTGCCAGTAAATGACAAAGGTGAGACTGGGAAATGAATGGGTCAGTATTCTGTAAGGCCACTGTTGTGCTTGCAGAGGTTTTTGGGCAATACAAAACATGCTGGCAAACATGCAAGCTCATGTTCCTACACTGTACTCCCCATCATAGCAGAGGCCCATTCCTGATCAGTTCACTTTAGGAACAAAAAGCAGTACAGCATGAACCATGATCTTGTTAATTATTTGTCTCTTGTTATGGATATTAACTAGTGTTTGGTCACAACAAGTACACCTCAGTGCCTACCGCCTCATTAAACCCATTGAACAGTTGTTGCACACAGGTCAGGGGGCAGAGGGGCGTTGCTGGGATCACCGAACCAAAAGCAGACAGTGTCAGCAGGACCTATTGCTCATGGAGTTATACCCACTCACCATCTGACTTGGGCTTCTGTCACATTCAGGAACAGTCATCTTTCACTCTCATGTTCTGATCTCAACTCCTCCACCTTCCTGGACAACCTATAATAATCTATCTGGTGCCTTCTCCCTCCTTCCAGTATGGCAAAATTACCATCATATTAATCAGTGGACTTACATGCCAGTTAGCTTAGTTCTTTGGACAGCACATTCAGATTGTGTTCCACAGGGAGTAGAGAGGTGGGAGAGGTGCTGTGCGGTTGTTCTGAGTTTCCCATTCCTATTTTAACCAAAGCAGCTACATTTTAAAAATATGTTCTACATATCAGTCTTTCACATAAGATTACACTTAAACAACGGCTTCCAATCTCTAAAAGAATAAAAATCTTTGCCTGACTGATGTGGCTCACTGGGTTGTGCATCATTCTACAAATGAAAGATAGCCAGCTTGATTCCCCATCATGGCATGTGCCTGGGTTGCAGATTCTGTCCCTGGTCCGGGTGCATATGAGAAGCAACCGATCAATATTTCTTTCTCACATGGATATCTCTCTCTCCCTCCCTGCCTTCCCCTCTCTCTGAAAATAAATATGTAAAACCTTAACAACAGCAACAAAAAAGAATGAAAATCTCAGGTTGTCCTTGAAGCTCGCATTAAAGGTTTAATCTCATGTGAACCATTTTTGTCATTTCAGCAGTTACTCAATGAGTGTACTAAATATCTGCAATACACAAGGCAGTCACAGAATGCCTTCCAGTTCCTATCAGCCACCTCCTAAAATGAACTGCTAAAATGGTGGCCAAATGGCCCTGGCTGGTGTGGCTCAGTGGACTGAGTGCTGGCCTGCTGACCAAAGGGTCACTGGTTTGATTCCCAGCCAGGACACATGCCTGGGTTGTGGGCCAGGTCCCCAGTTGGGGGCGAATGAGAGGCAACCACACATTGATATTTCTCTCCCTCTCTTTCTTCCTCCCTTCGCTTTTCTCTAGAAATAAATAAGTAAAGTCTTTTTAAAAATGGTGAATGGCTTGATGTAGACATTATTCCTACTGGAAGTGAGGTTCTAAAGTGATTTTGGAGGGCCTGTGTTTTTGTACTAGTGAGCCAAAGTGTCTTATTTGAACTTGCAGTCCAACACATCTAAATTTTCCTTCTCCAAGTCATTAGGATTCTGACAAAGTCCAATGGGAATAAGTACGGAACAATTTGTCCTAAACTAGCTTGTCTATACAGAACAGACAATTTTGCCCCTGGATGGTAGTCCCATGTTAATTAGCTCAATTAAATGTTCAGCTTCTGTCTTGTATGCCTATGGTTATTTCAGATTAAACCTTCAACTGCAAACTTATTTGACACATGACCAGGGATAGTTCCATATGCTGTGTAGGCTCAGTGTTAGTGCTGAGTGAAAGCAAAATACTAATAATGGGATCAATTCTGTATCTTTAACTGTATGGTTTCTTCAGATAACAATCACAGTGATTTTGTATAGCAACTGTTAATTAAGTTGAACATTTCCAGCAGAGTTCTAATTAATGTCCAGAGTGGGAATTACATTATTATTGGATTTTATTGGATAATTTCTTAATAGAGTTAAAGTATGATCTTTTTCGTTTAATTAGTTGATTTAGATATTTTTCCCATAGTCCATATTTTGCTAGAGCATCACTTTCATATTAATATTTACTCTGTATTATGGTCATGCAGTTAATAAGACCAAAGAAGCTATGAAAGTTACCATTATAGTCATAAATAATGAGGCCCAAGTTCAGATCAGTTATATTCCAGGTCACTGAAGAATGTTCTGATTATTATCATTGTATCACTGTTAGGAAATTTGGGTCATCACAACAAATGGAAGGAGAGCCAAAAGACTAAAGACAGGCACGTTTTATCCTCACCTTTAATAAGTGGTGGAAATTGGATTGTGGAAACAACAAGTCAGGGATACTGATGTCACATCTTAGCAGAATTCTAGGCTAGATTCTTGGAGAGCATGAGCTTTCAGAAGTCACCTTTTCAGTCATCCTTTTCAGGATTCTTGGAGAGTCAGATGCTTACTAGAAGCCGGTGTGGGCTCACTGAGAAAAAAATTCCAGAACCAGGTGACTTCCCCGTGTGTATGTGTGTGTGTATGCACGTGTGCACATGACTGATGTTACTAGATCAGAGGAATGGCACAGATATGGTATGTCTAGATTTCAGCAAAGCGTTTGACAGACATTCCCAGGATCATTTTTTCAACAAGTAGAAGAGAGAGGTGCTGGCTAAATAATGATATGGTTTTGTAAAGTGTAGCTAATTTACTATCATCATATCTGAACAGTGTTTTCTTTTTTTCCATTTTTATTGTATTTTTTCCATTATCATTTAGTCCCCTCATACCCCTACCCCCTTGCAATCACCACACTGTTGAATATATCAATGTCAGCCTGGAAAGAGACTGAAGACAGAAAGAGCATGCATCAATATGTAGTGATGGCAAGAAGCTAGGCGGGGTTAAGCTAAATACATAGATAACACAATCAGAATCTAAAAATATCTCAGTAAACTGGAATAGCAGATAAAGCTAGCAAAGTGAAATGTTACAGACATAAATGTAAAGTATTACATATAGATTCACAAACATGACTGTAGAAACAGTGGGGGCACCCAACTCAGTACACATAATTGTTTTTAGTCATGATGAGAACAGCAATGAGGAGCAATGAAACCTTCACTAACCCACCAGACTGTCTCTCATATGTGGCCATCACTTAACAGCTCTTTCGATGTTGTGGCCAGGAGGGAAGAGGTGGGTAAATATGTATATGTGTGCCTTTATCCACCCTGTTTAAACACTCAAAAAGTTATTTTGGGATTGAATGTTCACTGCTCCATAGCAGTCTTTGTTAGGTCAGTACTACCTGCTTTTGTTGTGAAGTCGTTTTGTGTGTGATTTAGAGTCATAGTGAGAAAACTGAGAGCTATAGCACTATATAACGTAGTTTGAAGGAAAGTACAAAGATTCTAGAACCAAACGTAGCTCTCGGTTTAAGTCCCAGATATATCATTTTGTAGTTGTCTGGCTTCAGGCCAAATTATTTAACCTCCCTATACTCAAGTTTCCTAATCTGTGAAATGGGTATACTACAATCTCTCTTGAAAGATTAGTACAAGTGTTAGAGATAATGTGTAGTACGCAGTGAATGAAGTATATCTACTGTGTAGTACACAGTGAATGAAGTATATCTACTCTTTTTTCTCATATTATAATAGTAGGAAAAATTAGCACAAGAGAAATTCAGGAGTGACCTTTCAAGTGGCTTGATTTTTCTGTGGCTCAGTTTATCAATTTTGGAATGGAGAGTCTACAACTTTTCTATCTTGGGTTGCTGTTTAAATAGTTTTAAAATTCTAAATATTATAATCCAAATGCTGAAGATTCTTGGAAAAATGTCTCTAGCCAAACTTCAACAGATTTTTGAACTATTTAAAGCTAAGTTTGGCTCAAAGTAACTGAATGGAAAATGAAGATGATAAATTGAAAAAAAAAAATATATATATATATCTGTGGGTTTAAATGAAGTTCTTCACATTTTCCCAGGTTTGAACTCTGCCCTAAAGTAGAGGATCTATAAATAAGCAGGTTGCCCTCACAGTACAGCTTAGAGATCTTACCACATGATTCAGAGCCCCATTTTAATCTTCAGCTCCACCAGGACCTTTCATGGAAGGGTGGTATCAAGTGAAGAGACTTCAGAGCTATAAAGTTCAGGAGAAGTTAATCTGCATTCCTTTTGCATTTTCCTCTCTGGTTGAAGATGGTGAAAGGTTCCTATATTTAAAACCCGGCTGACATGATATCCTTATTGGCAGATGTCTCACAGGAGGTATTTAGAATGGTTTTGAGTGCTGTATAATGTGTTCATGAGTGTGTGTGTGTTTCATATGCCAACAGAGCAGAAAGAATTCACAGGGCTTGGGGCTACGAGCTTTCTTGAGACATCATCACTCTCAGCTGTTGGAGTGATGTCACAGAGGCCAAGAGCACTGCCTAGGCCAAAATTCTCAAAGCTCTAGTTGCCATTGCAGAGCCTAAGATACAGAAGACCCATTCCATGGACTCTACCATCCAAGAACTATGGGATTTGTTAGCAAAAATCTGGGACCAGTGACTACTTGTTGTCCAGGAAAAAAAAAAAAAGCTGTCCCCTGCTGCCTGAGCCTTTGTTCCTGCCTGATATACCATGGAAAATGGGGAAGGAATCCAGACTCATTAATGAACTAATACAAAAGATTAAGCCAAGCTAGCTTTTTTTTATAGCTGCATATGGATTTTTTAAGGTGTTTGAGAGCTGGAAAGTTCCACAGTGTAGAACCCAGTAGTGCTGTTGCCTTTGTTCACCAGACCCAAGGATAGGATAAGGGAATCTCTGTGGGAGAAATTTTCTTATTGCTGATTTGTTTTTGAAGAAATGCCATTCCCTGAGCTATTGTATGGCTAATTGATTGATCAACAATTGCATTCTGTACAAATTATTGTTAAAGCTATGGGTTCTATTATAAGATACTGAGATGTAGCTTGACTCTGAGCTTCTGTGTGGCTGAACTGCTTTTATTTTTGTCTATTGGTCTTGGAACTAACTTAAACCATGACTGCTCACGTGCTTCCATTTCAAAATGACACTCATCAGACAATAAAATAACATAAAATTGAAAACTAGATGTCTTTCCAAATAAATGTTTTTGAGTGTGGTTACCAGAGGGAAGGGGATGGGAGTGTAGTGAAGTGTAGAGGGGACCAAATCTATGGTGATGGAAGATGGTATGACTATGGGTGGCAGGCACACAGTGCCATATACGGATCAGGTATCATAGACATGTGCACTGGAAATCATATGACCCTATGGACCCATGTCACCCCAACAAAAATAAACAAAAAATAAAAATATATGAATATAATCTCATCATGTATTTATAAGTTACCCATTGAATGCCCATGGGGTGTAGTGCTGAGTTTAGTGGACTCTGTTGATAAAGACATGGAGAAACCCACTATGCATAGTTATCATCACTAAACATATACCATTACCATTTGAATTCATCTGTCCAATATTAAGCAGCTCTGTGTGACAAGCATTGGGAACAGGGCCTGTGGACAAGGATAACAGAGATAATTTAAGCACAATCTTTGCTTTCAAGGAGGGTGATGAAAACATACTACACAATAACTATAACCCAAAGCATAGTTTAAGCGTCAAAAGAGAAATATAAACCAAGTACTATGTTAGCCCAGAGAAGGGAGGGATTAATTCCTACCGAGGGAATTAGACAAGACTTCAAAAATAGGTAGCCTTTAAGCCAGGCTTTGAAAGATGAGGAGAATTTTGACAGACAGAGGTAGGAAGGAAGGATCTTCCTGGCAAAGGAATTTGGAATGAACAGTGACACAAAGACATGAAAGTACATCAATAGCCTTATGTGGCTGGAGAGCTGAGGGCACAGGGCAGAGTGGAAGAGGACATGGGCAGTGAAAGACAAGACTAAAAAGGTGGTACAAAATGGGGGGGGGCAATGAATACTATAATAAAGACACTGAACTTCACTCTGTTAGTAATGGAGTGCTGGCGAAGGGATTAGAATGAAAGAGTGACATGGTCAGATCAGTGTTTTATGATGTTTACTTTCCAGGAGCGTAAAGGGTGGTACAGAGATCAGAAATTGAAAGCAAGGAACCCAGTTAAAGTTGACACAGTTTCTGAAGCAAAGGAGTGAAGTTCATTTGAAATTTATTAACCTTCCTTTCCAATGTCTAATGGAATTGTTTAGGGGTTGACAAGTGTTCTGTCTTTTTTTAACCTTTTTCCTACATTTTTCTTACTGTTGTTCAAGTACAGTTGTCTCCATTTTCTCCGCACCACTCCCCCTGCCCCACCCATCCCCACCTCCCACCCTTGATCCTACCCCACTTTGATTTTGTCCATGTGTCCCTTATAGTTGTTCCTGAAATCCCTTCCTCCCATTATCCCCTCCTCCCTCCCCTCTGGTTGCTGTCACTTTGTTCTTTATTTCTGTGTCTCTGGTTCTATTTTGCTTGCTTGCTTGTTTTGTTATTAGGTTCCACTTATAGGTGAGATCATATGGTATTTGTCTTTCAAAGCTTGGCTTATTTCACTTAGCATAATGCTTTCCAGTTCCATCCATGCTGTTGCAAAGGCTCCTTTCTTCCTGTTGCATAGTATTCCATTGTGTAAATGTATCATAGTTTTTCGACCCATTCATTTACTGATGGGCATGATGGGCACTTAGGTTGCTTCCAGCACTTGTCTATTGTAAATAGCACTGCTATAAACATTGGGGTGCATAGGTTCTTTTGAACTGGTGTTTCGGGATTCTTAGGCTATAGTACCAGCAGTGGAATCGCCAGGGTCACAAGGACAACTGTTCTGTCTTTTTTTTTTTTTTAGAGAGGGAAGGGAGAGGGGGAGAGAGAGAGAGAGAAACATCAATGTGTGGTTGCTGGGGGACATGGCCTGCAACCTAGGCATGTGCCCTGACTGGGAATCGAACCTGCGATGCCTGGTTTGCAGCCCACGCTCAATCCACTGAGCTACGCCAGCCAGGGCTAACTGTTCTGTCTTAAAGTCAAGCCAGTCATCTTTGACTGTTAGCCAGGACACTGGAGACAGTGTAGCATGCAGAAGTTTGGGTCTCAGAAGCAGAGGCCTGAAGTGACCTTCTCACAACCAGTACCTTATGCGGGTCCCACAGAAGAAATTAAAAAGAAATTCTAGTACCCCTAGAAATTGTCCTTCATTGAACCTGAAGTAGAAGTTCTCACAATGAAGTATTTAGATTCCCTAATGAATGTGTTAACTATTACTTTTTAATCAATTTGTTACACATTTTTTAAAGTCAGGATTCCAATTAAGAGTGACTCCTTGGCTGCTGAATGTTGAGTGTCATCCGTTCACTGAAGTCTCACAAATTACCAAAACTGTGAGAAAGATTGAGAGAGATTATAGCGTTTTTCTTCAGCTGCCACTGTGGGTGCTTAGACATGCTGGAGAGACTACTGTGTTTCGTGACAGCCTCACAAAGAGGAGTGGGGGAACCCGAGGGAAGCAGTGACTGTTCGCCTTCTTCAACCTTCTTCGAACACATTTTACCATTTGTTACCAACTCCTGTGTTTTTCTAATTATAACAGCTACTTACAGTTTCTGCTCTTTCCCTAAAATGGTCTCCAAGAACTTTATACACTTTATATATAGGGTTCTGCCTGTTAATTTTACTCAAGCATGTGCTGACAACAAGCTGGCCTGGCCTTTCACCGAAACTGGCTGGCTGGCACTTGACAAGGCTTTTTCTCTCCACCTTAGCACTCCTGTACTCTTGCTGGTCAGCGCAGATACTAAGAAGGTAGATAAGGTATGTGTTTAAGCAGCATAGCGTCTTGTTTATAGCACTTCCAGAAGAGTTGGGTCTTGTCCACCTCACTCACCACTGTACCTTCTGCTTCTAGAACAGTGTCTGGCACATAGTAAGTGACTAATAACTATGTTTTGCATGAATAAGTGAAGGATTCTGTTCCAATATTTGACTTAGCTGTTTTCCTCCAGTTCTAGGAGAATGACTATAACTGTTACCCAGCCTGTTCCACCATTGTATTTTAGAAACAGATAACTTGTTTTCTAGTTCCATAGGTACAGAGGTGGAGAGGAATTTTGACTGAGAATGGACCATACGCCACATCTCACCAGTAATTGCTCCATGTGATGATTTGTGGGACTTTTCAGCTAATGATATTTAGTTAAGATTTTGGACTTAGAATTGATGCTGTAATTGGTTGAGACTTTTTAGGACGTTGGGATAGGGTGAATGTATTTTGTGCAGGGGCCAACATGAATTTGCGGAGAAAATGTGTGTGCGTGTGCAGGGAGAAAGCAAGAGAGTAGGGGGATGCTTTGCCCATTAAAAATTCATAAAATGTTACCTGGGCACTTTGCCTTTAAAGTATGTATGTACAGAATGTTCTAAGTCTGCTAAAAGTCATGTAGAATAGTCCTTCCTTTACTTTTTTAAAGATTTTATTTATTTATTTATTTTTAGAGAGAGGGGAAGGGAGGGAGAAAGAGAGGAAGAGAAACATCAGTGTGCAAGAGATAATATCAATTGGTTGCCTCTTGCACGGCCGCAACTAGGGACCTGGCCTGCAACCCAGGCATGTGCCCTGACTGGGAATCGAACTGGTGACCTCTCAGTTTGCAGGCCAGCACTCAGTCCACCGAGTCACACCAGCCAGGGCTTCCTTTACTTTAAAAAGACATTTTATTCTATTTATTTTTCCAGCTTGACTTGAGATATAATTGGTATATAATATTGTGAAAGTTTATGGTCTACAACATGTTAATTTGATACACTTATTGTTGTGAAATGATTACCACCATAGCATTAGCTAACACTCCATCATGTCCTATAATTACCATTTCTTTTTTGTGGTAAGAACACTTAAGATCTGCGCTCTTCCTTCACTGGCTTGAGAAACATGGTGGAATAGTATCATATCTTCCCTGTGAGTCCTCATTCCATTCATACAGAAGTTCTTCAACTCGATAAGATCTGAAAAATCCATGAACTCCTTCTTGTTATGCCTCCCTTTTCTGACCTTCGCTGTGGCTCTCATTCAGTGGAATTATTTTTGAAAGAGACCCCAGGTAATGGCCTATTCCTTCCTATTCTGCCTATTCAGTCTCTGTAAGATAGGGTATTGAGCAAAGTTGGAAAACCTAGTTTATCTGTCAAAGCCTGAGTAATAGGAACTTTCATTTTCTTGGCTGTCTCCTTTCAATTCCAAACTCAGCTTGTTGAGGCTTGAAGAGCTGAGGTGAAATAGTAATTCATGTACCTGTTTTATTTCTAGACTCCAGTGTTTCTGGGTCCTGAAGTCCTGTAGTGACTCATGTGTCAGGTATAGGTAGCTAGATACAAGGAAACATTCTTACTGGAAGGATATGAGTATGAATAAAGTAGTCAAAAATCTTTAGCACACCCACTCTCTTTTCACAGATTTCTCATGCTGCACCCCAGGAAGTAGTTTTTGTGAGGCAGGACAGGTGGGTCTGTTATCTTGTCTACTTTCAGCATATTCTTTGGACCTACTATGTGCCACTCACTTTTTTTTTTAATCATTCTTCCCATGGCGTTGCTAATCCTGAAGTCTCATCCCTGTAGCCAGTCAGCAATGATGTGCCTTCAGGTCATTGTTTGTAGCGTCCTTTGTCTGAGATGCTGTCCATCCCTCTGCCATCACCCTAGTCCAGGATGCCTCACTTCACCATCAATCCCCTATCGAGCACAGGGACTATAAAACTCAGTGAGACACTCACTGCCCTTGGGTTATAGGGATTCACAATCTCTTTTTCTTTCTTGGTTTTCTTCTAGCCCTCCAGTTTCCAGCACGATTTGTATTTATATTTTTCTTTTGTTGAACCATGTGTGTAACTTTTGTCTCTGCCATAAAAATACTTGTTGCCTTCCTTTTGTAAGTCCCGTGTCTCTGTGACTCCCACATGTGCTGTGTCACCTGTGAGGGAGGGGTACTTCTTTCCCCACAGCTCCTCACTCGTGTTCTTCATATTCACCCACTCTCGTCTTCCACATAATTTAAGAATGTCTCTCATAAATTGAGTTTTCTTCTTTATGCCCTAAGTGATTCTGTCTTTAATGGAAAGTAGTAAAAAAGTGACCTGGAGAAAGACAGATCAAGATCAAGTGGCATTTATTAAGCACTTGCTAGATACTGATACTATATTGGGTGTGTCAACATGTCTAATAAAGATCACCATTCTTGTTCTGTGCTCCCTTCTGGATTAAAAAAAAAGACATAATCTATATAAATGCTTTTGGCTAGTGATGATGAACAGCAGCACTTTTTTTCAAAGCAAAAGCACCAGACGTTTGGAAAGGAATTTGCAAGTTGTGTTGTAATGCAACTGATCTCTTTCTTCCTGAGAACGTTGGTTTCTTGCCAGAGAGTTCAATTCAGGCCCACACAAACTGGGTGTATTTATAGAGGGCCAAACGAGGAAGAGAACAAAATAAACTTTCCTCCCCAGTACAGCAGACAGTGGCAAACAATCACCGGGTGAATGCCATGTAGCATGAAACTTGGGGAGCCAAATGCCATATAGACATCCAATAGGTTGAGGTGCCCCCTCACACTCTAGGCAAATGATTCAGGTCTGGGACTCAGAGGTGTTATTCTAGATGGTGGCAAGAGCTCAGAGATTTCTTGGGGCCCTCTCAGTGTGCGGAACATGGCAGACAGGACCCACTAAAACTGCCTCTGAATTCTTAGTATAAAGGTGTCAAAAAGGATATAAGAACCTCTGCATTTGTGTTATAAAGTTTATGAGGACCTTTTATTTACATTATCACACTTATTTTTCATTAGTGCCCTGTGAGCTAGCTATCATTAATATTCTCTTTTATCAATGAGGAACTCCACATTCAAATTGTAAGTGACGAAAACTTGAACTTACTCTGAATTCTATAACCTTTCTTCCACTCTGTTGAGGAATGAAGAAGCATGAAGACAGTTTAACTATCTAGGAGATCGCTTGAAGTAGCCCAGAACTAGCAGCTCCACAACTAGCAGTTTTTCCCAAGGAAAGACTATGACAATCCATAAAATTACATGTATAACGGTATTTCAGTGGCATCTTCAGAAAGCAACCCAAATATCTATCAATAGGAAATTTTTTATGTGAACTATGCCATTTGCATACAATGGAATAATCTGCAGCCATTAAAAATGTTTTATTGACTATATTTACCTCAAAATATTTTAATGGGTGCAGATTATTCCACTACACTTAATTTAAAATAAAATAATTTAAAAATATTTTAAGATACTGTTGTGCAAAAAAGACATCCATGATATATTAAGTTAAAAGAAGACTATGAGACAATATTATAGTACAATCCAATTTTTATAAAAAATAACACCTGTATATGAATGTATGGGGGAAGTCTATAACAATATATATTAAGACATCAGCAATATTGTGATAACTTTCATTTTCTTTTTTTACCTTTCTGACTCTGCCCAAATCCTTTTTAAAATTATTTTTCACTTCAGAAGAGCAATAAATGTATTTTCATTTCAAACAAACAACAATTTTTAAAAAGATTTTGTTTATTTTTAGGCAAAACAGAGGGGAGAAAGAGGGAAACATCAATGTGCAATTGCCTCTCGTGAGCCCCCTACTGGGGACCTGGCCCTGCAACCCAGGCATGTGTCCTGACTGGAAATCAAACTGGTGGGCAGTCCTTTAGGCTGGAGCTCAATCCACTGAGCCACACCAGCAAAAGCCAAAAATTTTGAAATAGGTGAGGACAGATGTAAATTTAAAATACCCTGGACCAGGTCAAAGTTCTCCCACCTCTCCCCATTGTCTCCCATCTGAGCTGTCTCCCTCTCTGTTAGTGGTCTCAGAAGTATACTAGGCCCTGAGATGAGGCAGCAAGAGTACCACATCCAGGCTGATGGCCTCCTGACCCAGTGTTCCAGCCTGCAGTTATCACCTTAATTCTGAGGGCAGCACCAAAGACCTCTAGAGAAATGGTCTACAAGGCAACGTCATGACCCACATCACCCAGGACTCCTTGCTGACAGGCACACTAAGGAATGTGTACACAGTTAGAGGTAGCACCAAACTTCTGAGCTTCCCAGAGTAACCCAATTCACAAGTTGGCCCAAACACCTTAGAATCTATATATATATTTTTTTGCCTCCCCACCCCTTAAGGAAATGAATTTCTTAAGTTTAATATTTGACATTTGAAGTGGGGCCTCCCTTCATCTAACCTAAAATCATATCTTGCAAGTTCGAGGGGGTGCCCCCTAAATTCAGTGTTCTGAGACATAACTTTGTGGTTACAATGCCCATCACAATTGTATACACTTTTCTTATTTTCCCCTTAAGACTTCATCTTTTCAGACTCAAAGGCCAGTAATTTTAGTCTGTCAACATATGGCTTTGTTTTGTTCTCCACCCTGTATTACTTTATTTCTCCTTCTCTGGACATTTTTCTGTTCCATTTTATGTTCTTTATAACACAGCATCAGCAGAATGCAATCCCAGCAGCACATGTACAGTAGCTCCAGAATCAGTACTGCAGCTTAAAAGCAACTTGTTTTGCTGGGTTTCTAGCTCCAGACTTTGAGAGATTCAGCTTTCAATGGGAGAAGAGTAGTAATTTAAGAGCTGTGATTGCTGGTCTGTTTCATCTTAACTTAAGAGATGTATATGTGGTCTCCACTTTATATCTACTACACCAGGATCCAGCTAAACCCCAAAGTAAATTTCTTTTGAGGGAGAAGAACCCTCAAATCAGTGGAATAAATTGTTTTTAAATATGACATTCAGGCCCTGGCTGGTTGCTCAGATGGTTAGAGTGTCATCTGATAGGCCAGGGTTGCAGGTTCAGTTCCGGGTCAGGGCACATATAAGAGTCAACTAATGAATGCATCAATAAGTAGAACAACAAATCAATGTTTCTCTGTCTCTCTCTTTTCCTCTCTGTCTCTCTCTAAAATCAATAAATAAAAAATAAACATAACTTTCAGGCTCTATGAAATAAGACAATCCTAATCTCTCAAAGACCACAGATAAAGCCATCTGACAATTTTGCAATGTCAGAGACTTTCAGTCATTCCTTCACACACACGTAAAACCTTCAGACTGAGAAAATAGCCTTTATTTCAAAAAACTGGCTTTGAAGTTTGAAAATCAAAGCAGACCAGCTGTTTCTCAGCACAGAAAGGACTCTCCCTAAACTGCTAGAAAGCTAATAAGGATTTCAAAGGGCAGTGATAACTTACTCTAATGCCCAACTTACAGGGGTGGGACAAGTTGTTTACTGCAACTAACGCATTACCTGGGGAGCCTGCCCAGCTTTCCTGTTTTTCTTTCTCTTGGTGTCTGTTTTTGTCCTCCCCTCTATCACCATCCCCTGGTTTCTGACTTTCTATTCCTTACCTTACCTTTCTTTTCTCAATCTCTATATTTCCTCCTGCCCCACATCTTCTTTTGAACCACCTCATTCCCCAAACTTGCTATAACATAGACCTGGAATATCTTAACTGTTTATTGTGTACATTGAATGGAGTTTTCCTTTCCCTACTCTTATTTTGTAAGGAAGTAAGATGAATATTTTATATTTCTTCCACAAAAACAAAACAAAATCAAGTGGTTTCTTACTTGTGTGTGGCTCCAGTTGATACGTTTCCGTTGTGGGTCAGTGGTACTTGACAAAAAAAAAAGTCCCTGCTCTTGCCAATTTAATTTTTTACAGAAAAGGAGATGAATTACTGTATGAACAATTAGTTACTGTGGGTGCAAGATGGAATTTGACTGGTGGCAATTTTCTTTGGAAACAGATAGGAAAGCACCAGAGGTTGCAATAGTTTTCCTTGTGAAAAATAGAGGGTATGAAATAACTTGGTGGAAAGTTCAGCTGAGAACGGGAACATCTGGGGCTTATTCATGGGTTTTCAGAAGTTTTTGAAGCTTTTTTTTATTAGCTGGGTTGACCTCAGTTTGAGAAGGAGATTTTTCAACTGTTAAACAGTTTTTTTCTTTGCATTCCTAAAGTCATATTGTGTTCAGCTTGTTAATATCTGCACAGGGGTCCTTGGGCAGAGTCGACCAGAGTTGGCATGCTTTCAGGACATATTTCCCTATAGCTGGTATTTCCCTTTCTTGTTGAGGATTTGCATGGGTCCCTTTCATCCAGACACACAGCAGATTCCTCCAGAAATAATTGCGTTTGACATCACAGTTGTTAGAGAAAATTCAGGGGAGGGAGTGAATCCCCATCTTCCCCCCACCCAACTGAGACAGCTGGAGGAAGGAAACAGGTCAGACAGGGTCATGCATAAACATACCTGGAATGTGGCAGTAGGTAATTCTGCCTGTGTTAGTCACAATAATTTGCATGTTGGAATATCAATGGCTTAGATTCCAAGATGGCTAGGATTGAGAGAGGAACACACACACACACACACACACACACACACACATCGACACCTACCATCCCATTGACTTATTGGACCTGACATTGGAAACATCGGATAACATACTTAGTATAAATGGAGTATGGTCCAAGGCATTTTCCCCCAATATTTTCTGGAGAGGATTTTAGGTGATTTATTTGGAATTTCTGGTGGCCGAAGCAAGAACATCCTGCAGGGAGATTCCAAACCAGCTTTTGATGGTTTGGGGGGAGGGGACATCATCAGATTGCACTACAGTAGAAGTTCTTGTTTCTGGGCTCCTCAGTAAGGCAGACTCTCTGCAAAGGAGTATTTGTTCAGGGCATGGCAGTGTTGAGAAAACCAAAACAAAATCTGTGCGCTAACACTATGACCAGAAATAACTTTCTATGTTAGAAATTAACCAATACTGCCTAAACAGAAGCCCTCATTCTTAATGGTCTACAAAATGTTCTGTGGCTAAAACTCTTGGAGGTAAGTCAGTGATTTGGTTTTTTCTTTCCCTATTAACTGTCAGGCCTACAAAGCTTGCGTGCAAGCAAAAGAATTTAAACAAATTTCCAAAAGTTTGACATTTAAAAATTTTTGGACTTATCCCGACACAGATGTTCTGTGTTCTGTATTGAGTTTATGGTCTATGCCAGGCTCTTTGATTAAAAGCTAGAAGACATACAGGCAATTCAATAAATCAACACATAGTACTTGAGCTCCTCTTCTAAATGTGTATCGTTTATTCAGCCACTGAGTGCCAGGCACTCAGCTAGGCCCTGGGACTCTGGAGAGACACAAAAGTGAATCAGACAGTGTTTCACCTTCAGAAAGCCTTTGGACTCATAGGGAAGACAGACACAAATAATCACAATACAAGGCCGAATGTGATTGGGACTTTGAAGCAAGTCCAAACAAGAGGTTGTGGGAGCACAGATTAAACAATTCAATCCAGTGGCGGGAACTGGGGAAGAATTAATGTACAGGAAATGATATATGGGATGGTTCCTGGAGGATGAATTGAATTTCAATAGAGGAGATCAGGCAAGGCCAAGAGAACAGCATCAGCAAAGCATGAAGGTGTGAAACTGTATGGTGCATTAGAAAATGGTGATTAGTGAAGGCATATGGAGGGAATTGTGAGAGTTGGGGGAGTCAAGTGGAAGTATACCAGTTGTAAATCTGAGTTAGAAGCCCAAGAGGAAAGTCTAGACAAGAGAATTCTTTTTTAAATCTAAACAGTGCCCTGACCAGTGTGGCTCAGTTGGTTGGGCATCACTCTGCAAAGCAAAAGATTGCCACTTCAATTCCTGGTCAGGTCACATGCCTGGGTTGTGGGCCCAGTTCCCCACTCCAGGAGCATGCGAGAGGCAGCCAATTGATGTTTTTCTCTCACATGGATGTTTCTCTCCCTCTCTTTCTCTCTCTCTTGCCCTCTCTCTAAAAATAAATAAATCAAATCTTTTTTAAAAACCTGAACAGTATTATTCCCTTAGAGCCAAGTTCCTTATGGACGATAATAGAACCCAGCCTCTGCTCTTTGGGGGTCCACAATTTAATTAAGAGGCAAGGTGTTCATATACATCTACACTGAAAAACAGAATGACCTACATATTATATGGTGCAGTGTGCACGTGCACCAGCTGAGGAGTGTGTTGGGAAAGCATGTGATATATTATTGGTGATTTATCACTTTTGAGGCCACCTTGGAGCCTTCGTCTCCCCCGCCCCATTCAAATGTCACACCCTTCCTAGACAAATGCTCCCACAGACCTCGAACATACTTTATTCACAGCATTAGTGGTTGGGAAGGAAGGAGAAAGAGGAGAACAGGTTGGCAGGAGAAGGAGCAAGCAATTTGTTTTTAGGTTGGAGAATGAGAAAATTAGCTGATCATAAATTCCAGGTGATGGGTTTTTCTCCTGTTTTATCATGAATAAAAGACCTGTTCACATTTTGAAAGTAACACCTCATAGTACAGAATGGAATAAGCAGGCAGGCCAAATTCCTTCTTTGTTTTTATTAAAAGTGTAAGAATAGGAAGTTTGTCTGACCCACCTATAGATTCCCTAGGGGACGAAAACCCTTCTCATCATGTATGAACACACAAGTATTTGACACTTCCTGCTTCATTGAAAATAGGTTTAATTAAAATATTTAGTAATGACTCATGTGGAGTGCCAGATGCTTACATATCCTCATTATTTTGCCTCTGAGAATTTTATAAATTTGAAAAATAATCCTTGGGCAAATTAACATTCCTCCGAATAGAGTTCTTTTGTGGACACGATCATGTAAGTTCCCATGGATGGCCTTAGAAAAGGAAGCCCTGGGGAGAGTGTAATTTACTAAAAGTGAACTTCCTTGCTTTCCTGTTGCATCTGGTGGCTCAAGCATCCACTGCCTTTTAAAGTGTCATTCTTCCCAGTTCATTTCCATCACCCAACACTACAAGGAGCAGTGCACCTGTCTCGTATTGGAAAGGAAATAAGTGTCAAAGTGAGAACAAAATGAGGACAGTTGGCTCATTCCAAGTTTGGGACTGGAGTACAATTGCTCTTCCCACTGTGTTTAGGGAGGAAAAAAAGCAGCCACATGGGGAAGGAGTGTTAAATTGTGGCTTGTGTCCAGATTCACTCCAGCAATCATCCCTTTAAATCACCCCAAATAATGCCAAGCTTTTACTTAGAAGTAATTTTTCCAGAGAGCTTACCTTCTCAATAGTGAGGGGAGATCTGCTAGTGAGAACATGTAAGTCACCCCCCACCCAAAAACTGAATTGATGCAATAGCAGCAGGTCAGAGCTCCAGAGGAGTCCATTTGGACTAAGATGTGATACCAAGGTTGCACTGACTTTCAGGCATTAAAGATCCCATGGTACTTCTTAAAGGAGTGCTTGCCCTGACCTCCTTGGCCAAAGTTCACATCTGGTAATTGCATCTGTTGACATTGGCTTCCCTTGTCCTTTCAGCTGCATATAATATTACCTTTCTCGCATCCTGTCTTAGACTGTTGTATAGTGTTGCTATGTGCTATTAAATAGCAATTGCATTTCACCCAGTGGGGAATGCAAGTGGAAACCCTTTGGGAGAAGTGGTGCTATAGAAATGTTGGATTGACAGCATTTTTTTCTTTTTCAAGCCAGGAAGTGTAAGTGTAAGAAACAGATCCAAGCACTGTTCAGAATAACCATTAATGTGTGTGTACCACAGAGTAAACAATGACCATATGGAAGGCCAGAAATGCCAATGGTTAAGAAGACCCCTTAGAGACAGGGAAATGAAAACAGAATTTTTTAAAAGTAATTTTGGAAGGTGCCCTATAAGTTCAGAATAACATATAAGGGATTTTGGAGTTTTCTGGAAAGCAGATAACTTCTATTTATATGGGTCCCTGTGGTGTACAAGGTACTTTTTATATATGCAAGTACATTTAATTCCCCATAACCCTGTGAGATAGATATGACTGTTATTTTAGTTTTGTAGCATAGGAAACTAAGGATTAGTAAGGTTTAGGGAAATGCCTAAGGTCTCACATCCAGCAAGTGGAAGAATCAAAGGAGATAGGAATACAGGTCTTCTGACTCCACATTCTTTTTTCTCTTTTTTTAAAAAAGATTTTATTTATTTACTTTTACAGAAAGGGGAAGGGCAGGAGAAAAAAAGAGAGGGAAACATCAATGTGTGGTTGCCTCTCACGTGACCTCCACTGGGGACCCGGCTCACAACCCAGGCATGTGCTCTGACTGGGAATCAAGCCAATGACCCTTTGGTTCACAGGCTGGCGCTCAATCCACTGAGTCACACAAGCCAAGGCTGACTCCACATTGTTTACTTTGTAGTATAGCAGGTTTGATGAGTATATTGGTTATGGTTTGGTGAATGAAGTATGTGTCTGGCATACCTTCTTGGGTACAATTTTGAACATTGAGTTACTAAAATTCTTGGGGATTTTGGAAAGACCAGGCTTTTTTGACACCTGAAAGTTAGGGCCCAAAGTTCAAAATGTTAACTGTTTTAACAAAATGGAAACCTTTCTAAAATAGACTTCCTTACCTTATTGCCTGACTGCAACATACAGCAAATGGAGATGCTTTAATTGTTACTTCAGTGTCAAAGACTCTTTTTGGCTACTTCTGCCTTTGTCTCTATCCCGGAGTCCTCTGGGCCTCACAGAGTAACTCAGTTAAGTAGTGTCTAGGATCCATTTTCACTCTCTGCGCTCCTGTGTTATTGAATAAGTAATGGTATTTTGCATCCAAAAAAGAGTGATTATACATTGGAAATGACTAGATTAAGATTTACAAAGTAAGCTGATCGTTCATCTGATGAGGACTGTCTATTCCAATATAAATTCATTGCTATTAAATATTGGCTTTGGGAGCCATGAGTGTGGAATTAGGTGAGAGGCCGACAACAGAACTCATGCATACTATGGAAGAAAGAAGTATAAACTGAGCAAAGAAACCCATTTCCTGGAGGACAAGGGAAAATATAGTTAACTACTGAGAAAACTGAGAGTCCTGGATGTAAAAGAAATAAGAGATTTCAGAAGAGTAGTAATTGAGTTTTCAAAAGTGTCAACTTGAAGTTCATGTGGTTAATGTGTCCCCTGGCTGATTTCATGATTATGGTAGCCAAAGCTAGGGTAAGGCGGAAGTCAGCTAAGACATTGCTGCCTTAAAGTGACCAGATTTCTACCGGGTTTTGACTCTAAGGCAGGCATTTTCATACAAACTTGAGTTCCTCCCTTGTCACGTTGGCTAGCATAATTTCTCCCTTTTTTCAAATATATTTTAACCACTTTATTGAGATATAATTTATATCTCATAAAATTCACCCATTATAAATGTACATACAGCCCAAAGAGTTTTGGTAATTCGTACAGTTATGTACCCATCACCCCAATCCCGTGTGAAACACGTCCATCACCCCAACAAGTTGTTTGCCGTCACTTCCCGTTCTCATCCCCATCTCCAGGAAACCTTTAAACTACTTTCTGTTCCTATAGATATTCTTTTTATAAATATTCCAAGTAAATGGAATTATATAAGATATGGTCTTTTGTATCTGCCTTCTTTCAATTAGCATAATGTTATTGAGGGTCGTATATGTTGTAGCATGTATCAGTACTTTGTTCCTTTCTGTTGCCAAGTAGTACTTCAAGGTCTGGGCATACCACCTTTTGTTTATCCATTCACCAGTTGGACGTGTAGGCTTTTTCCAGATTTGGACTACTATGAATAATGCCGCTATGAGCATTCATATACAGGTCTTTATGTGGACATATGTTTTAATATTTTTGGTAGATATGTACAAGTGCTATAGCTGGGTCATTGATAAATATATGTTTAACATTTTGAGAAACTGCTCAACTGTGTTCCAAAGCGATTGCACCATTTTATATTTTCACCAGAGATGTATGCAGATTCTAATTTATCCACATCCCATTCAACACTTCGTATGGTCATTACTTGAGTATAGATTTTCTTGTGGGTGTGTAGCAGCACCTCACTGGGGTTTAATTTGCATTTCCCTAGTTGAGTCATGATATTAAGCATCTTTTCATGTGTTTATTGTCCACTTGTATATAGTCTTTGATAAAGTGTTTACTCAAATCATTTTTCCCTGGATATTTTATAATTTAGATAAAGGCAAAAAAGTGGAAAGAAAGTGACTATGCTAGGGGAATTTTGCATTCCCACCTTCTAGTTATTAATTAGTGTTCATTTCTTTATGTAGTTGTTTTTAGGGGGTTTATTTGTTTGGGGGGCGTTTAATGAATAAGGACTGAAATAGGCTCAACAGAATTTCTGAAGACAGTCTTCAAATGTAGTAGGCTAGAGTTTCTCTTCTCCAGAGCAGAGTTACTTACCTTACACTGCTTTGGGTGACCTGTTACAAAGTGCTTTCACATGTGTCATTTCATTGATTCTCACAGTTGCTCTTTGAGGTACTTTACTACTTTTCTTACTTTTTTTTACTGGTGAGCCTATGGTTAGGGAAGTGACTTATGCAAGTGTAATCAGTTGATAAATTGTTACAACTGAGTTTGGACACCAGGTCTGGCTCCCAATCCTCTTCGCACTCTAACAGGGAGTCACACTTTTAAGGTCCAATTTGGATTCATGTATTAGAACTCCAGCAAAACCCAGACCAGCACCTTCAGGATATCATGTGTGGAAATGGCTGCTGGACCAACTTTCAGGAAGTGTTTCCTCCATTACCTGATTGAATAGCTTTGCCTATTTTGCTTTGGACCAGATGTCTGGGTCTCTGTATTATGGACAATATGATTGTAATCTGGAAACAATAAGGACTCAGAACATCTGTTGAAAGAGGGAAATCTAATAGATGAGATGGTATATTCTGATTAGAGAATATTTTATAAACAAATCAGTTTACATAAAACCAACCAAACAATGTTTAATTAACAAAATGCTAAGTTGTAGGGTCAAAATATTATAAAAACATATAAAATGGAGAAATGAGGATACTAATGCATTTATGACTAGAGAAATTATTTTAAATTTATTATATTCAAAACAAACAAAACAGAAACAGACTCATAGATACGGAGAACAGACTGATGGTTGCCAGATGAGAGGGCTGTTGAGAGACTGGGAGAAAAAAGTGAAGGGGTTAAGAAGTACAGATTGGTAGTTACAGAATAGTTATGGGGATATAAAGTACAGCATAGGGAATATAGTCAATAATATTGTGATAAATGTATTATATTCAGTGGCCCCTAAGGTATTAAGAAAGTTTTACTGTAGGGGTGGTAAGGAACAGTTCTGTGTCATTCAAGAGCATTTTTAAAACATTTTGTCTGTTTGAACTCATAAATCACTGAAAGTGCACCAGAATTTCAGTATTTCAATATCCATATGAAAACTCCCATATTGTCTCACATACTGAGGTACAGCATCTATGCACACAAACACATCCTTTGTTACACGATATACCTTGGTTGGGGTTGGAAAATACAGTAATTACTACTGGGGCACAAACAGAAATATGAAAGTACAGTTCCTTCTCCTAAAGAGTTTATAGTTATGAGACATTTGATATTAAAAGGTAGGAAACAAGGGGGTAATGGGGGGAAAGGGAGAAAGGGTTGTCAGAAACCTGTATAAAGGACACATGGACAGAGCCAAAGAGGGTAGGATTGAAGGTGGGAAGTGGAGATGGGTGGGGTGGGGGGGAGTGGTAGGCGGGAAATGGAGACAGCTATACTTGAACAACAATAAAAAAGAAGAAAAAGAAAATAATGTAATGCAGAATGTAAGAAACTGCTAAATTGAACACAAGAACAATAAAAGTTGTGGGAAGGAAGAGATCACTAGTAGCAGAGTGCTGTGCCAAAGCAACTAGCATAGTATCTATCTATCATCATCATCTATATTAAACTTTTGAAATTGGGTAGTGCAGGTTTATTGTAGAAATTTAGAAATTACAGATTAGCAGAAATAAACTAATCTACTCCTAATTCTACTGCCCAGAGAAAACTAGCTTGAGTACATACTTCCTGTATATTGTGTTGTTTTAAAAATAATCGATGTTAATTGTTCTCAAAATAAACTGACAGAATCTCCTCGATTCTAAAAGCAATCATTATCTCTCATTCTTCCTGGCAGTGTATCCCAATATATGTTCCACAAGACTTTTATTGGTATGATTTTTTTTAAAGTTTTTCCAACAAGCATATGAAAAAATGACACTCACCATCACTTATCATTAGGAAAATGCAAATCAAGATCACAATGTAATCTCTTTGCATGGATACAATAAAAAAAGTGTTGGCAAGAATGTGGAATAATTGGAACCTTTGTGCACTGTTGGTGGGGATGTAAAATGGTATAGCCACTATGGAAAACAATATGGTGGGCCCTCAAAAAATTAAAAATAGAATTACCATATGTTACACCAATGCCATTTTGGAGTATATATCCAAAAGAATTGAAAGCAGGGACTCAGAGATATTTGTACACTTGCGTTCATAGCAGTAGCCAAAAGATGAAAGCAACACAAGTATCTATCAATATATGAACGGATGAGCAAAATATGGTACATACATGCAGTGGAGTATTATCACTGTAGAAGGAAATACTATCACTTGCGACAGTATGGATGAACCTTGAAGATATTATGCTAAATGAAATCAGCTAGTCCCAAAAGGATAAATACAGTATGATTTTACTTACTTGAGGTACCTGGAGTAGCAAATTTATAGAGACAGAAAGTAGAGTAATGGTTGCCAGGGGCTGTGGGGGAGAGGGGAATGGGAAGTTGTTTAATGGGTACAGAGTTTCAGTTTGGCAAGATGAAAATGGTTGCAAAACAATGTAAACATATATAACACTATTGAATTATCCATTTAAATATGGTTAGGATGGTAAATTTTATGTCATGTATATTTTACCACAATTTTACATTTGTTTTCAACAGTGTTCCATATTCTCAAGTAAGGAAACAGTGGTTTCAACAAAATCAATTTAGTTTGTTTACAGCAGGACTTCTTAGAGTCTTTAATATGCTACTACGCATTTTGACTCTCCAAGAAGAGATGTAGTATACTATGTTTTTTCAACATCTCTGACCATAGATCTCTTTTTCCAATGTCTTACGGAACAAAGGAAGTATATTAAAGAATATACCTTAGCCCTAGCTAGTGTGGCTCAGCAGATTGAGTGCAAGCCGGTAAACCAAAGGGTTGCTGGTTTGATTCCCAGTCAGGGCACATGCCTGGGTTGTGGGCCACATCCTCAGTTGGGGGCACACGAAAAGCAACCACACTTTGATGTTTCTCTCCCTCTCTTTCTTCCTCCCTTCCCCTCTATCTAAAAATAAAAATAATAAAATCTTTTTAAAAATACACCTTAGGAAATATCACTATAAAGCATTTGTGAGTTAACATCTTACCTCTCCAACAGACATTTTATTTTGAGAAGAAACCTGGGGTGATTGATGTTTATCCCAAAGGAATGTGTCTCTAGAGACAGAATGTGAAGCCCTGCAAATGTCTGAGAAGAAAAAGATTTGGGGCCACAGAGCCACCCAGTACCTCTCAGATCTCTGCTTGTTCACAGCCAACTATTCTGCCTGCTTGCAAGGTCCACCTGCATTTTGGTAATTGAGAGAGGTGGCCATGTAATTTAGAAACTATTCTTAGGGTGGGGTACCTGATTATAAAGTTTTATTTCATTGCAGAACAGATAGCACGTATTTTCAAGCAAGAACTTCAATATGGTGCTGGAAACTTTGAATAGACGGAGTTCAGGTCAAGGAAAAGATAATTCTCCACGTTGAATATCTTCATGATCTTGATGTGTAATTCAAAACGAGAGCTTGCTAGTAGGTTGAAATGTACTGTAGTTGAGTTAAAGGAGGATGTCATGGTTAAAAGCTAAGAATTTCCTCTAGGAGCAGGTGAAAAAACAGCTGTCATTCCCGATTGTTTTTCTAAGTCTTTAAAATGACTTTTCCAGACCTAAAGTCTGTAAGCATTTTATTAACATTTGATTACCAATTATTTCTTACTGTGTTGAAGCTGAAATTAGGATCAGATTTCCTTACATTGCCACACACACGCACACAAAAACCCCAAACCCAAAATAACTCAACTGTCTTTCACAAGGAATCATTACAAAATATTTCCCCCCTTTTCTCTCTTTAGCAATCTCAAACATTCATAGACTGTCAGAGCTGGAAAAGACTTAGAGCTCATGCAGTCCAACTCCCTCCTTGTATATATTGGGAAACTAAGGCCCAGAGATGGGAAGAGATTTCCCCCCAAGACCCAAAGAGTGGCAGAGCTGAGAACACCTGACTGAACTCTTCTCTCGTGCTCTTTCCAATACACATTGTGCTACCCAATGAGAAGATGATGTGTGGGGGCCTGATATAGCTATGACTCCAGGTCAAATTTGTTTATAATTTATTAGACAGGCAAATAACATGGGTTTTATTTGAATGCCAGAATGCAGTTCCTCTTAAGCAATAGAATTTGTAGGCTGAGCGTGAAACTTAAAACCTGAAATAGAACAGTGTTCACAGCATATAAGAATGTAGTCAACTATAAAGTCACATTTTGTTTTATGTGTAAACATTACAGCAATTAGGGCAATATATATCCACTGGAATTACTTGGTGCCTTAATTTGTGTGGATGCCCATAGGAAATTTATTTAGATTCTGAAGGGAATTGTTACTGTGAATTATCTGGCTTTATAGAAGCTCTGTATGATATACCCTATTTGTAAGTGATACACAAACATGTAGCTAAATTAAAACCAGGAAATAGTTGATTGACTTGATTAAAAAAATTGGCTAGAATATAACAGAGAAATGTATGTTGCTTTAAAAAAAGACTTTTGTAATGTACATATTCACTTGCTAATTAACATATTGGTGTACATGTGCATTTAAGCTTGTATGCCATTAACCAGTTTCAAAGCCATCAACAAGCTGCCAATTAGGATGACAACTTCTGAATTCAACCCAGTGGTTTATTTCATGCTTCTCTTTGGGGATTCTTAGTACGTTAGAATACTTAGAACTTGGACATGCTGTTTTAGATAGTTGCCTGGAAGAAGCCATCAACCAAATAAAAAAGCCCTTTGGTTTATGAGTACAAATGTTGAGATAGATACAATCTAGTTATTTTAGGATAACTAAATTTTATATAACAGCATCCAAATGGAAAGGTTATAGCCCTGACCGGGTTGCTCAGTGGGTTATAGTATCATCCCAATACACCAAAAGTTGTAGGTAAAATCCCCAGTCAGGGCACATACAGAAATCTAACAATGAATGCATAAATAAGTGGAACAACAAATTGATGTTTATCTCTCAAGATTTAATAGCTTGGGAAATGCAGTACTTGCAGTAAACATCTTACTTCTATAGCCATTGCCCACAGAGCACTGCATTTACTCAGAGCCCAAAGGGGCATTCTCTGTTTTGCTGTAGAGATATTGCCCACGAAATCATTTGTTTTCCTTGTACATTTGGAATGTGTTTGAATTTTTTCTCTTTTTCTAAAAATAAGCTCCAAAGTATTACTCGTGTTGTCCTAAAATACCTGGGGATTAGAACAAATAAACCTTCGAATCACCTAACCAGTTTTGGGAGTAGGCCTGTGTGGAATTCACACTTATCAGACAGAAGCCAGAACCATTAGTTTAAAGAAAAGGGTGTAGCTATGTTCCAAAATCATTGGATGGTAATATTTCTTTTGTAACATGAAGCTGGAAGTGTGATAGAAATTTCAGAAATATAACAACTTCGTATGCCAAGTTTCTCACTTGGTATTCAGAGTGTCATTCACACAGCTCCTATTACTATTTGCAGTTGTGGTGAATGTCATTCCCCCAAGAAACCCTGACCTTCCAATATATTATTTATGGTTTAGGAATCATTTTGATTTTCTCTCTCAGGAATTTAGCCACATGAGAATATTTACTGAAATCTTTTTTTCCAGTGCTTCTTCATGTGCTAAAATTCTGCAGGTCTTTGTTACATCAGAAATAGCTACATTGCTTCTCCTTGATGGCCCTTCTCCTCGCATGACTCACTTTTCATGGTCTGAATGAGTGCCGAAAGCAAATCTGTGCAAGATTCTTGTGGAAGATTAAGACCACTGAGACAGTGTATTAAGATAATTGATGTGCTGGCATAATTGTTTTCAGGCAAGTTTAAATAGAAAAATAAAATAAACATTCTTCTTTAAAATTATTCCAAGAAAATATCTTTTCACAGGAGGGAATACCGTATCATAGCTTTAAAAAGTACAATTTCTCAATGACTTTTTAAATACCAAACAATAGGAAGTTTAGTTCTAAATTTGGGGTTGCAAATTCTTTCCAATTTGTTGGTTACTTTTTTCTCTTTTTATTGAGATAAAATACACATAAAATTCACCCAATAAAAATATATAATTTAGTGGTTATTAGTTAATTGATCAAGTTTCGTGACAATCATCAGTATGTAATTTCAGAATATTTTCATCACTCCCACCCTAGCTGATGTAGCTCAATGGATTGACCATGGGCCACAAACCAAAGGGTCACAGGTTCGATTCCCAGTCAGGGCACATGCCTGGGTTATGGGCCAGATCCCCAGTGGGGGGCATGCAAGAGGCAACCACACACTGATATTCCTCTCCCTCTCTTTCTCCTTCCCTTCCCCTCTCTAAAAATAAATAAATAAATAAATTTTAAAAAAGAATATTTTCATCACTCCCAAAAGAAACTGCATACCCATTAGCAATCACTCCCCATTCTCATACCTCCAGCCTCTGGTAACCACTGAATGGTAACCCATTAGATATGCAGTTTGAATTTTTTTTTCAGTCTGTGGATTGTCCTTTTACTTTTTAGCTGGCATTTTTGATGCAAAAAATGTTTTTCATTTTGATGAAATCCAATTTATCAATTTTTTTTCTTTTGTCACTTATGGTTTTACCTAACTCAAATTTACAAAGATTTATCCCTATGTTTTGCCTTCAAAATTTTAATAGTTTTAGCTTTTACGTTTTGGCCTTCGGTCTACTTTGAGTTAATTTTTTAATATGGTATAAGGTAGTGATACAAATGATTCTTATGCATGTAATATTCAGTTTCCCCAGCACCAACTAGTTTATAGTGTTGTTTAAGTCTTTTATTCCCCCTTGATCTTCTATTTGTTTTATCTATTATTGAAAATGGGATATTGATGACTTCAGTTATTTTTAAATTGCCTTTTTTTTTAAAGTCAGTCAGTTTTGCTTCATGTCTTTTCAAGCTCTGTTGTTAGGTGCATATACATTGTAAATCATTGGTGTATTGACCCTTATTCATTAAAAATGACCTTTTTCCATAGTACCAATTTTTGTTTTAAAATATAGTTTGTCTGATATAATTATAGCCACTTTAGCTCTTTTTTAGTTATTGTTTGCATGGTTTGTTTTTCATATCTCTTACTTTCAATCAATTTTTGTCTTTGAATGTGAAGTGTGTCTTATAGGCAGCATATAATTAGATATCTGATTTCAGATTCAAGAGTTTAATCAATTTACACTTAATGTCATTACTGATATGATAGGATTTACATCTGTCCTTTTGTCATTTGTTTTCTGCCATATATCTTTTTTTCCATCTGTTTCTCCATTAATACCCTTTTTGCATTAAATATTTGTTTTCTAGTTTGTCATTTAATTCCCTGGTCTTTTATTTTATTATATTTTTAAACTTGTTTCCTTAGTGGTGGCCCTGTGAGTTACAATTGACATCTTAATTTTTAGCAATCCAGTTTCAATCAATACCAACTTATTTTTAGTAATATATAAAACATTTCTACTATATCATTTTCCTCCCTCTCCCCACCTTTGTGCTATTATTGTCATACAATTTACATCTTTCTGCATTATAAGCTCATCCACACGTATTTCTAACTATTGCTTTATGCAATTGTCCTTTGCAACCATTCAGAGAAAATATTTACTAAGCAAAAATACAATAAAAATAATTACCTATATAGTTATCTTTACTGGTGTATTTAATTTCTTCCTGTGTCTTTGGTTTATATTCAAGTGTCTTCGAATTTCTACATAAAGGACTCCCTTCAGCATTTATTATAGTGCATGTCTAACAGTGGCAAACTTCCTCAGCTTTTGTTTATCTGTGAATATCTTAATTTCACCTTCATTTTTTAAGAACAAATTTGCCAAATTCTTTGTCGACAGTTTTTTCCCCCTTCTAGTGGTTTAAATATGTTAGCCCACTGATTTCTGGGCTTCTTAGTTTCTGATGAGAATTCACCTGTTAATCTTATTGAGTCTTTTTTTTAAATTATATTTTATTGATTATGCTATTACAGTTGTCCTAATTTCCCCCCTTTTGCCCTCTCCATCCAGCACCCCTCACTCCCTCATGCAATGCCCTCACCATTGTTCATGTCCATGGGTCATGCATAGGTTCTTTGGCTGCTCCCTTTTCCATACTGTACTTTACATCCCCATGGCTATTCTGTAACTAACTATTGAAAGAACAGATCAAAACTCCAGAAAAACAGCTAAACGACATAGAGATGAGCAATCTATCAGATGCAGAGTTCCAAACACTGGTTATAAGGATGCTTGAGGAACTTATTGAGGACTCAACAGCATAAAAAAGATCCAGCCAAAAACAAAAGCTACACTAAGTGAAATAAAGAACAATTTACAGGGAAACAATAGAGTGGATGAAGCCAAGAATCAAATCAATGAGTTGGAACGTAAGGAAGCAAAAAACAACCAATCAGAACAACAACAAGAAAAAAGAATCCCTCCCCCCAAAAATGAGGATGTTGTAAGCAGCCTCTAGAACAATGTCAGGCAGTCCAATATTCACATCATAAGGGTGCGAACAGAAGAGAAAACAAGAATTTGGAAATCTATTTGAAAAAAATAATGAAGGAAAACTTTCCTAATTTGGTGAAGGAAATAGACATGAATAGTCAAGAAGCACGTAGAGCTCCAAACAAGGTGGATGCACAGGATCCCACTCCAAGATACATCATAATTAAGATGCTAAAGGTTAAAAGATAAAAAGAGAATCTGAAAAGCAGTGAGAGAAAAACAGTTAGTTACGTACACAGGAATTCCCATAATACTGTCAGCTGATTGCTCAAAAGAAGCTTTACAGACTAGAAGGGATTTGCAAGAAATATTCAAAGTCATGAAAAGCAGGAACCTACAGCCAAGATTGCTCTACCCAGCAAAGCTATCATTTAGAATAGAAAGGCAGATAAAGAGCTTCCCAGACAAGAAAAAATTAAAGGAGTTCATCATCACGAAACCATTATTATATGAAATGTTAAAGAGACTTACTTAAGAAAAAGATCAAAACTATGAACAATTAAATGGCAACGAGTGCATATCTATCAACAACTGACTCTAAGAAACAAAGTAAGCAAACAAGAAGAACAGAGATAGTATCATGGACACAGAGAGTGTGTTGATGTTTGCCAGATGGGAGGGAGGTATGGGGGAGAATGGGTAAAGAAGAAAGGGGATTAAGAAGTAAAAATTGAGTCTTATTTGTATACTCGTATGATTAATTGCTTCTCTCACTGCTTTCATGATTCTCCAATTGTCTTAAACTTTCAACACAGAGCTGTTAGAAATAATAGGCTTGTATTATTATTTAACATAGAGCTAGAAAGCGAAATTTCAGAAAGAAATGCAGTGAATTGGTGTGCTTCTCTAAAAGCAAAGTAATTTTTCTAAGTATACAGGTTTGGCCTGATGAAGATGGTATTTTCTTAATGATAAAAGTGAAGAAACTGTTTCCCCAGTTGAATTGATGGAAAAATAAATTTTATTTCTAGCTAGTATATTTAGAATAAGAAACATAAATCAAGCTTGGATGGGGTAGAACAGGGACATGTTGTGCAAAGGAGAAGGACTTGGGTAACAGTAACAAGAAGCCTTCAGCAAACCCCTGTGGCCCTCCGGGTTTTATAATACTTATTAAGGCAGTTATTTGTTTGCTTTCCACTAATTAAGACATCTGCAAGAATGTGAATACCTAAGTGTGTGAATTCCTTGGGCACTCTGTTCCTGATGTTGGGCATTGTGCACTTATAGTAGAAGGTGTCTGCACTGCCAACTCATAGATGGTGATGCAGAAATTTTGTTCAAACTTGTAGAATCACTGCACCAAACTTTACTGATAATTACACTGTACTATGCTCTTGACTCTTTCTGGAAACATGAAAACACAAGATGTCAACCATCTGAAATGTCAGGGTAGTCCTTAAATAGAGTTGCTATTTAAAGATGTTTAAATTATAACCAGCCCACCAAATTTAATCTTTGGGACAGCAACATATTTGAAGTGTCAATTTAATTGAAAGCAACCACAACTTAGTAATTCACCATTTCTTTTAACAAAACTGATCAATTGCTTAAATGTTTATAAGTAAAGAGAGTAAGAAACAAAAAGGAATTATGTTTGACTGAATGCGAATGCTAGGGTTTCGGTATGATTATGTGTTACTAACATGTTTTCAGCTGGAATTGCTTGGGAATGGACAAAAAGAGATGACTGGGAGAAAAATAAAGAAGTAGCTATACTTTGGCAGGTTGATTTATCCACCTGATCAGGAGTGGGTGAGGTGAGGACTCTGGAAGGCTTTATCCCACTACTTTTCCACACCATCTAGAAAGGAACTCCTCGTAGACTATATATTTCTTGAGAGCAAGCTTCATATTCTATTGCTACCAATTACCCCTGAGAACCTGGAAGCTGGCTGCCTCATGCTCCAAGGAGCCATGTTGTCCTCCTTCTAACCTGTGATTTGACCAAGTTTGGCTAAGAACCAGAAAGAACATCATTGCCCTCCTCCTGGACTTAAGGCATTTTGCAACTCTCAAGTCCCTTTGCCTCTCTCTTAACTGCCCTCAGCTTGTTCTCTTGTGACATCCCCAAGGATTAGACAGAAAGCTGGCTTGTGTCATCTTCCTGATTAGCTGGTTGAAAAGCTCTGCTATTGTCTATATGGGCTTGCTGTGCTCATCTGTAAAATGAATGGATCGAATCATATGATCTCCCGGCCCTTTCTATCTCACCATCCTAAGTCTACAATGGAATTCTTTTAGTAAGATGTTGAATATGATGCTGAGCACTTCTGGTGCTCAATACATTTAATATCTCCATTTCTCACATTGGACACCATCTGGTGGGAAGTAAGTTCTCTGCTTCCCCATCATCTTCTTCCCCGATGCATCTAGTTAGAGCACACAAGTTGATTTCTTCAAAGATGAAAATTACCATGAGCTTTATCCATAAGTATGATGAACAAACAGAATATTCAGAATGTGTGTACAAGTGCAATCAACCCAGCAGGCAATTCTGCAACTAGAATTTCTGAAACTAGAATTGACTAAACTGAAATTGGAAAAATGATCACCAATATCAACAAGAAGATGTAAAATGACTGTGAACTTTGTTAAATGACCATTTTGCCGAATATAGAATTCCAACAAGGTAGAGAATATATTCAAATTGTTAAAGGCCAAGCCCAAGTTGAACTACGGTGTTCAGTGATTTTCCTTCAGTGTCCTAAATGGTTGCCAAAAAGCAGGACTTGAATTCCTTTGGTATTGGAGAATACCAGTAGTTCCATGTCACATTCTTCATCCACTGTTGGACCACTCCATTCAAACCACTCAAGGTACAAAAAGGAAAACTACATCACAATACAGAAGTACTTAATTATTTGGTAGCTGCGGCATGTAATTAGGGTGGCCAGTGCCCCTCATAAAATTCTAATGCTCTAGTTGTTTTCTGTGACCAAAGTGCTAATAAACCTATATATGGTGGATTGAGAAAGAGCTAATTGTGCTAGCATCTTTAATGCTGTATTTACTAAACAAAGTACCGTTTTAGGACACATCCAATTTTTCATATTTAAAAGAGTTACTCAAGTATTTCTTAAGTTAATCTGTCAAGGAGATGTGGTGGACTCCGGCCAGCAGAATTCTGCCTTGTTGTGGCTGAAAGAGAAAATAAATGCACAGGTGACAGCAATCCTGTGGAGAAAAAGGAGTGAGGCTAAAGAGAATACAAGAGCATGATTCTTTTGCTTCTTCTATTTCAACCTTTGAAAGTATGTGATTAGATATGAATATTATAATAATTTTAACTCATATTTCCTGTTTCCTGTGGGAGGCCATTTTCCCCTTAGGATCATAGCCTAAAACTTAGAACCGGAAACATTTGAAGCTCTGTTACCTCCAAGGAAATAACAACTAAAAATTTAGAATGTAGTTTTTCATCAAGTCCCAGCTATTTTATTTGTACCAGATTCAGCAGGTCATTTATTTTACCTCAGAATACTACAATGTAGTCTTAGTTATCTGAAACGTTTTAAAATTCATATTTTTCAAAGAGTATACCAGAAAAAGAAAACTGTTTTCACTGAAAACCTATTTACAAATTCTGGTATAGACCTAGTGTTCAAATGAAGGAAACTTTGATAGGGAAACTAGGGGCATCTCACTAATCCTTGGTAGGCCAGAAGACTTATGTAAGAATAGTGCACCCTCATCCTCCAGTCGCTGAGGCTGACTCTTCAAGCCCTCTGCTTGATGACATGGCTGCTGTGGTTCATACACAGAGGTTATTTTTAGAGGAAAGAATTCTCATTTCCCAAAAGTATAACCACAAGATGTCTATTTGGAATGAATCAGCTTTACACACGAGTACAATAGTAAATGCTCAGATCATGTCTGTGTAACATCAGTTCTGTGAGGAAATATGTAATATCTTGGTATACTTTTACCCTGGGAACATTACCCTTTCTCAGTGGCCCCCATCAAACTGAGGTGATTCCTTTGGAAACTGTGCAGTCCTGTGGAGTTTCACAGATGTCTTTGAAGTAAGTTCTTCCAGAAAATGTTGTGTTTTGTCCTTGTGGCTTTTCCCAATGATTTAGAACTGACACAAGGACAAAAAGTCATTAATCTTCAGCAAGGTGGTGGCCAGGATCAGATGCCTTCAGAGGGAAATTGGACTTGATATCCTGTAAAAGTACCTAGCTGCGTTTGCATTTTGCTGCCACACCTGACAAGGTAGAAGGACTTGGCCAGCTTCTTGAGGCCATGTCAGCCTTGACTCCAGCCTTATAATTGGAACTGTACTCTGTGAGGCTTATGGCCCCTTAAACTGAGATTTATTCTAGTAAGGCTGGAGACCCTAAAGGAGGGCATTACAGAGCTCAGAATTAACACACTCAGGCCAACTAATCTAACAGATTACTCCTCTGGGGTTGGAAGAGGCTCATTAGTGGGGTCTTGGGAACCTCACTTAGCCACTCAGTGCATTGTTTGGCCACATCCCTTTGAGTTAGTTGGTTCATTTGCTTAAAAAGATCAATTTTCTGCCTTCCTCTTTGACTTTATGCCACTTTATCAAAGGAGGAGTCTCCCTCAACTGGATGGGATTATGGCACCTACTTCTCAGGGTAGCCCTAAGAAAGCCCTAAGAATGCTGGCAGTCTGTCACTCAGCCTATCTGAACATCTGTCTGGCTATCTAGCCTCAGTATAGCTAGGGATCCCAGGCAGGAATCTGCTATTACCATACCAGAGCAATAGCAGTAACATATCGCCCAGAGTTGAAGAGATAGAGATTGGGTGAAATCCCAAGTCAGTGAATAAACTGCTTATTTATTCTGTTAACCCATTGTTCCATTCATTCTTTCAGTTGCCAAGCATTTTATGAGCACCTATTATGTGTCAGATGCTGTGCTTATCCCAAGGCCATGCCCATTTCCAGTGAATGCTGGAGTGTACATAAGCCCTTGCCCCCAGCCCCATTCATTCCAAATCCTAACAACCTCACAGTAGTTACCCTTAAACAGTTCTCAGGCTAAAAATGGGCATGCTGCCTCTCTTCTCTCTCAGCTCCAATTTTCTTATTTATAAAATGAGACTAATAAAAATTACACCATTGCCTTGCAGGTGTCCTGGGTGCATCAATGAGGGAAATGATATGGAAATCCTTTTAATTATAAAAATAATAAAATGCTGATAGTAATGACACAATAACTAAGATTTATTGAAAGCCTACAGCATTCCACAGAATGAGCCCTACCTAGGCCAGAAATGAATGTTAACTGGCATCAAAATTTTAAAATTCACCCCCTTCAGAGATTCAGATTTTATAAATATATGGTTTTTACTGTATAATATTAACATGTCATGTATGAGCACTTACTGCCAGATACCAAGTTCAATGCTTTCCATGGGTCACCTCCTTCAATCCCCAGTCATACAATGTGGAAAACAGGGGCAGGTATCATTTTAATAGGTAAGGAACATAAGGCTCAGAGAGGTTAAAGAATATCACATTTATAGTCATAGGGCCAGTAATAGACTCTAGATTTGAACATAATTTTCTCACCCCAAAATATGAGCTTTTAACCATTTTGTTATGCCTGTTCTTAGAAAAGAATAGTCCTGGCTGGTATAGCTGAGTGGATTGAGCATGGGCTGCAAATCAAAGGGTTGCAGGTTCAATTCCCAGTCAGGGCACATGCCTCGGTTGCAGGCCAGATCCCCAGTAGGGGGGTGCGTGATAGGCAACCACGCACTGATGTTTCTCTCCCTCTCTCCCTCCTTTCCTCTCCCTCTAAAAATAAATAAGTAAAATATTTTTTTAAAAAAGAAAAGAATAAAATTCTATACAGTTGTAAGCTATTGGTAATATACAAATTGTTTACTTTAAGGCAGTAGGTAGCTTCTGTAAACTGCAAAGAACCATTTCTACCCCTGAGAGGGAGCCCCACTGAAATAATTTTAATTTCATCTCAAGTTTGCTTCTTTCATATCCTGGGTTGTTTTACTTTCCGACATTTATTCAGTTTGGAGGACTTATTTTCATAAGTTTCAGTGCTACATTAAAAAATACAAAGTAAAAATTGGGAAGCTGGAAGTAGTAGAAAAAGCATGTGCTGTGGGTAAGAGGTGGACATTGGAAGCGATGCTCAGACAAGGGCATATCTTGGTGTGGGTGCCCTTTTTACTGATACTACAGGGGTGCACAGCCTGTAGCCAGTCCCTTCACTATTGTTTCCTAAACATCTCTGTGGGTGTACTTAATGCACAGATCCTTATCTTACTGGGGTCATCCAGAAGGCTTTCTCAGACTCTTCTTCCTGCTGCCTCAGTGTTTGGCCTTGGAATGTTACTTGTTTAGCCTTAATTAAGAGGCATTTGTAATGAGCTCTTTATGTCTGCTACTGTAGCTGCTACTGCTCTTCCTTTCTCCTCTTCCTCCTCCCTTTCTTCTTCTTCATGATCATCGTCATCTTCAGCAGCGTAGTTAACATGTTTGGGAAATTATTACCTTTCCAAGCAATGTGCTAAGCACTTTATACACATTACTCTATTTATTTGTTCATTCATCCATTTAATGAACATTATTGAACATTGACTTTGTACCAAACACTGTGACACACACTGTCTAGTGTAGGGAGGAGCAGGGAGTATGTAATTACAAACTGTGCAGAGTTCTCTGAAATAAGGATATGTGGGACTGGGAAATGTCAATGGTGCTATTTAATCTAATTCTTCAACAAGTCTGTGGTGTTAATGAATAGCATTATCCTCCATTTTACAGATGAGGAAACTGAAGCTCAGGCAGGTTAACTGACTTGCCCAAAGTAAGACAGCTAGTATGTAGCCTGAGTGGAGATTCAACTCCATCCTGGTGAGATTCCAAAGCTCACACTCTTAACTGTTATGTATACTTTATCACCTCTCCAGTGTAAACCTGCATATGTAGCCATTAATCCTAGCCCTAGGCATTTGGGTTCTGGCTTCCTCTGAAATGTGTGGAGTTGCCATTGTTTCCAATTAGTTGTGACAGTGGTTTGGTGCATTTATAGAAAGAAAGTGTGTGCACAAAGCAGAGGTCATGTGCCCTAGGCCTTGTGGATGTGCACAACGTGTACATAATAATGGCATTCCAATCGAGCTGCAGTGCATTGGAGCCACCACATTTGTTTCCCATTAGCTTATGCTACTCAAAGACAAACAGTAAAGCATGTGTTTACATGGCCGTGGGCATGCAAAGCAGGGCCCCCAAAGCATTCCTTGCAGGTTGTATAAAGCCGAGCATCCAGATAGTTCAAAATCAGTTTTGTAAACCCAGCTCAATAGCTTAAAAATGTAATTTGGATTCCAGATATTTAGAAAATGCCTAGACAGAGGTATGTGTGTAGCCAAAAGAGACAAACCCAGCTAACTCCTCAAAAAACATACCAAGCCTCATATTTTCAGGATCTGTTTTGTTACTTATTCTTTATTTTTTTTTAATTCTAAATAGCTTAAAGTCAAGAAAACTCTTAGCTGTGTAGCGGCGCAATGGAATTTTTCATTCTGTTCTAACCAGTGTGACTAAAGATTTTCAAAACAAGCCCATTTATGATGAGACAGTTTGATTATTTAACACACAGTAGATGACCAGGCTGGGGAAAGAAGCGGGAGGCATCCAGTGTCATTGTCCACCCAGCCTCACACAAAATAGGTAACCAAGGGCCTTCCCATCGAGGTATACTTTATGGCTAGCATCTGAAACATTGAGATTGAACTGGAAATTATCTCAGGTCAAGGTAGTTAAGAAGGCAAAAATATGAAATAAAGGCCCCATTAGTTGATATCTTTACCTAAGACACCATGTTTTTCTTGAAAAGCTCTGGGTGTGGCACCAGAAGATTTTATTTTTAATGAGGTCTCCATCACTTACTCAGTGACTTGATTGAGTCATGTCACCTCTCCGAGCCTCAGTAGCCTCCCTTGATGTGGAAATGGGGATGGCAGTCTTCTCTGTTACACAAATTGGTGGTGAGGATTCGAGGATTATATGAGAAAACATATGTTAAGCCCTAGCACAGCGTGTGGTTGATAAGGTCCATATCTTTACAATCACGCTAATTCCAAGAGACACATTATTTACACCATATAGACAGATCAAGAGCTGCTGCTCTCATTGGTCTAATTTCAGCATATTTGATCGCCCTAAGAACAACCAGCGTGTGCTTTGATCTTTGTTCTCCTGTCAACCAAGCACAAAAAGAGCTTTGGCCAAATCACATTGTCCCATGATGCAGAGATCTTTTGTTATCTTGGTTATTATGGTTTTAAGAACATGAAATTGCTAAATTCTAGAAAGCCTCTTTTTTTTTTACTCTTACATTATGGTTCTAATTTTCTTAAGTATTTATTCCAGACTTCTTGTTTCCTTTTATTGTACAACCATAAGCACCTGTTGCAAAGCTAACTTCAAATATTTCCCCTTCTAATCAAACAAAGTCAATCACCTTTACACACGAGCGTTTTCATTAACTCCAAAGACAAAAGGTCATGATGTTCATATCTAAGAGAAAAGGAAATCATCAGGTTGCATTTACTTTTTTAAAACATGGTTTGAAGAACATGTGTTAAGGATTCTAACATATGTGGAGCTATGCTGACTCTTGTCCAAAGATGGTTTCTGGAAAGTGGAGTAACCCTGCAGTGGCCTTTCTTATTAGCATGGTCTGGGATTTGCTCATGATAAGATGGAGGGGCAGATGGAGTTAAAAATGCAGATTTCTGTGCTTCAGCCCAGACATAATAAATCAGAAGCTCTGTGGGTGGGGCCAGGGACCTTGAGTTTTTATCAGTCACCCTAGGTGATTGTTACAAAATTGGAGACTCACTCCTACGGTGTATAAAAAAGTGTATACTGTTTGGCCCAGTAATCCCACTAAAGGGAAACTAAGGAAATAATCCAAAATATAGAAAAAGTTATGTGAATGCTTCTGATATTCCATCTTTCTTTATAGAAACAAAAGAACTAAGTGTTTTATCACATTTAATGTTTTATATTTACCACATTTCTTCATTACAACAATTCTATGAGGCAGGCATTATTTTCCTCATTGTACAGATGAAGGATATTGAAGTTTAGGGAAATTAAACAGCCAAGTTAATAAGTGGAAAAAAGTTACTAAGTGGAAAAACCAGAATTCCAAACTCAGTTAGTCTGATTCTAAAGTCCAAGGTCAACTATGTATAAATGTAGGAAAAAAAAAAAACGCAAAAAACGTACACATATACCTACCTTTGAAAATACAAATGTTGTTTATTACAGTTTGAGAACTCTATTCCCCCATTTCTCTTTCCTTTCACCTTTTTATGTTATATTGATGCATATAACTAACATTAAATTATGAAATAAAAATTGATTGCATGTGTAAGCAACTGTGATAGTCTCCTGTGGCTCCAAGAGAGTTGCGAGGAGAGGAGTAGCTGCAGAAAAAGCTGGGCTGTGAAAGGCCTGCCCACTAAGGCACACCCAACTGTGTATGGCAGAAATGTCAGGTTTATAGAAGGGTGGTGGGGGGAGGGGAGTGAAATAATCAGGCCTGTGTTTTTTACATTGATAATAATTATTCTGAGCCTTGGCTTTTAAAAAGCTAATAGGATAGTGTCCTTTGAAAATGGCAAACAGTTATTCAAAAGCATTAGGCACTTAAAGTTACCTGATGTTGTGTGCAAGGCCCTCATAACTTTCTTTTTATAAAGTGAATGTTCAGTCTGGAAGACATTGTAAAGAGTGAGAGAGGGAACTAAAAGGTCAATATTGTGAATTGTAATTAGCTGATTTGATTTCTGTTCCAAATTCCAGGCTGCATTAAATCCACAGTCCTTGCTGGCAGTTTCTCATCTCTGACAGATTACCCTTCTTTCGACATTCTGGAGCATCAGGCTGTTCTTTAAGAAGACTTTTACATTAACAATAGCTTTCTAGGTTTGGATTTGTTTTGTTTATGTGTGAGGGTTAGGCTCATCAGCAGCTGTCTGTGTAAAATGATTCTAAAGTATGCTATAATCCTTCTTCAATGCTGAGGTTGTCTCTAAAAATGGGAGTAATTTAAGAACTAAAGAAGTTATCTCGATGACAAAGTTTTAAAGTTTTTTTTTAATTGCACTTTTAAAAAACTGCACTACCAGAGAATACTGAGGGCATTATACATGAGGTTGGAAAATGGCCTCTCAAAGATTAGCTGCAGATCTTAGCCAGGGTCATCTAAAAGGATTTAGCTATTCATTCACAACTTCTGGTATAATTAATCTGTGCTTTGGCTTTCTCTTTTTTTCATGAGTTTGTGGAAGTAGCTTTTTAAAAAGTGAAAGCTACCAGGCCACTTTATTTTGCTTCAGTTCAATAGTGCATTTGTTGAGTGCCTACTGTGTGCAAGACAGTGTTTTAAATGCTATGGGGTTCAAAGATAAATAAGACACAGCCCCCAGGTAGCTCAGTCTGGTAGTGCAGCAAAGTCTCGTGCACAAATACCAGGCTGCATACATAAAGGGCTATTTAGGAGTTACAGATAAAGGGAGCAGTGGTGGAAGAGGGAAAGGGAAAACTATAATGACCATCTGTGGTAGCCAGGAAGGCTTTATTTAGGAAGTGACATTTGAACTTGATTTGAAAGAATGTAGTGTTTTTAATAGACAGGAGCGAAAACAGCTCCTATTAGGTGCTCGATTAATGTTTGCTGAAGGGATTAATGAAAGGCACAGATGTGAAATGTGCTTAATAAATAGCAAGTTCAGCCCTGAATGGTGTGACTCAGTGGATTGAGCGCTGGCCTGTGAACCGAAGGGTCGCCCACTTGATTCCCAGTCAGGGCACATGCCTGGGTTGTGGGCCAGGACCCCAGGGGTGGGTGTTTGAGAGGCAACCACACATTGATGTTTCTCTCCCTCTCTTTCTCTGTCCCTTCCCCTCCCTAAAAATAAATAAATAAAATCTAAAAAAAATTAGCAAGTTCACTAATCTATACCTAACCACAAACCCCTTATACAAACAATTCTAATTTAGATAATCCATGACATATATGAAGGATGTATTTTTGAAAATTAACCTAAAAGGCTTATGTTGAAAGCATTTTCTCACAAGAAATGATGGTAAAAGAAGGAGATAATGATGTTTTCGTCACCTAAAGTGATGTTATAGTCTAGATTAGCAGTACCCAAAGAATGGCTTATGGACCCTGGTAATCCATGAAACCCAGGGATCCACAAGGTCAAAATAACTTGCAAAAAGATAGCAAGATGTTATATGCCTTTTCACTGGGTTGATATTTGAACTGATGGTGCAAAAGCAATGGTGAGTCCAACTGTCGGTGCCACAGTATGAATCAAGGCAGTGGCACCCAGCTGTACCAGTCGTCATTGCATTCTTCAACAGCATACACATCAGGGGAATTAAAAGGCCATTTTACTTAAGAATGCCATTGTTGAAACAGTAAAAATGATTAATGTATTAAACTTTAACACTTGAATACACTTTCCAAAAATATTCAGTTATGAAATATGAAGTAATTTAAGGTATGTCTACTGTAACCTGTGCTGATGACAAAAAAAGAAAAGCACTTGTGGGATTATTTAACCTGTGGGCTAAACTAGCCTCTTTTTCCATGAAATACCATTTTCATTTGAGATGGTGACTGACAAACTATAGTTATACAGACTTGAGTGTTTGCTAGACATTTTCTTCAAAAGAAACAAGGAGAGCCTGTCAGTTAAAGGAAAAACTGACAGTATTTGTTGCCCATGATACAATTTGAACTTTCAAGAAAAAAATTAAAATTTTGGAAAATTTGTATCACCTACCAGAGCTTCAAGGTTTCCCAATACTTAAAGACTTTCCTAATGAGGTTATAGATGATTTTAATAAATATAATTTTCCATATCACATAATGAAAGCTGCTGACATTTGTGATAGTTGCATAGCTGAGTGGACCAAGTTTTTCCAGATGACCCATGTGTAATGATGTAAAATGGGTAAAAGGTCCATTCAAAGTTCCAAACATACCAATGAATTTTAATGTAACAGAACATGAGTTTATTTATATGGTTTCACATTCTACATTGCAACTAAACTTTTCCACTTGAGTTTTTCTATAGTATCAGTGAAAAATATCCACAATTATCTGAAAAGGGTACTAAAATATTTCTCTCTTTTTCCATGACATATTTTGAAAGGCTGGATTTTCTTCAAATGTTTCAACCAAAACTACATAAAGCAATAGATTGAATGGAGAAGTAGATATGATAATTCAGCTATCATACCAAGCTGGACATTAAAGAGATTTGCAAAAATATAAAAGAATGACACCTTTCCTTCTGACTGTCTTATGTCAAGGAAAATACATTTATATTTTTATTAAAAACATTACTAATGCTAATGCATCATGGTTTTATTATTGTTATGTTTAAATTAGCTTTTAAATAGTTTTTAAATTTTCCGTTATAATTTCTAAGGTGATAAATGCCAATAGATATAATTTGTACATATTATATCTATACAAGTTATATCTATATCGACTCCTAGTCAGGGCAGATGCCTCACTGGGTGGAAGGCCAGGTCCCCAGTAGGGGGAGCATGAGAGGCAACCACACATTGATGTTTCCCTCTCTTTCTCCCTCCCTTCCCACCACTAAAAATAAATAAATAAATAAATAAATAAATAAATAAATAAATAAATAAAAATTTAAAGAGTATAAAGGGGTCCTGACACCAAAATCGTGAGAACTTCTGGTCAAGCTTATTTTAGCCTATGTGTCTATAGTATGCACTTATATTTGTAGGATGAATGGTAGAGGAAGGGAGAGGGTTAGGGAAAGGATACATGAGAGCAGCAGGGTAGAGATGGTGCTGGAGTGGCAGATGGTAGGTGGGTTGGCTTCTACACCATTAGAGATTGTTGGGCAGGAAAGAACTATTTGGACTTTTCTTTCTTTGCTTAAAAAATAAGAGTCAAATTTCTCTGGTATGTAGCTTGCTCCAAGTGATTATTGGCACAGCAGCTAAAGCGCAAGTAAAGAGCATAAAGGTATATTTTGCAGTGACAATAAACTCAGACAATAGAAACCACAGAAACCAAGACATGCTGTGTATGCAGCATTTTTTTCTGGATACCTCTTTCACAATCACAAAAAAATATCAGGTTAAGTATATCCAGCATCTTTTGTTGACTGTTATTTAAAAATAAGAGGTGGAACTGAGATTTAGGACTAAAAAGGGCTGGTGGGGCAGAAGCCAGAACAGAAATAGAGGATATTGGAATACAACTTTAGAGAGAGATGGTGCAGAAAAATAAAATGGAACTGCCCTCAGAGACTACTCATGCTTTGAACTGGGCTTCTGTGTCAGTGGAAAGACTTTCAGGAGGTGGAAGTCACCATAACATAAGAAAGGCCTTGACAATGTGACTGAAAAGCCAGACACTGACAAGCAAAACAAACATGCCTCTAAGTGGGCATATTATCTCCCAAACAAGCAAAGTGAATTTCAAAGTATCTTATTGAAATTGTGGAAGAGGGAGCTATTTTAAAAGTTTTTCTAGTGATGAAGGCATGGTACATGGCAATTAATTGTAAGTCTTTATTTAAAGTGTATATAAAATTCACTGCTATTCTCTTCATTTGGTAGAAGTATTTATTGTTTTAATTTAGGAAATGTAACTATATTAAAGGGGGGTTCCATAGGGCTCTTTGGTGGGCTCAGTGTACTCTCAGCCTATTAATATGCTTTGCCTGTGATGTGTTGAGTTCTTCATCAGTGAGTTCTCCTACCCTAGAGGCTTTCAGGAGCTTACACACTGTGGCATGGAAAGGTCTTATGCAATATACACTCTGGTGTAAGTAGGGGAATAGAGAATCATATGAAATGCCTTAGAAAGGTCCAGGAGTATGACACTCCAAAGTGTATAAGCAGTCTACATCTATTTAAATTTGAAAATGATTTTTCAAAGTTTCTGTGTAACTCATGCAGCATTTTTAATGCCTCCTGTTAATTTCACACTGTTTTAGACCTACCCAAGAAATAGGAAGAGCTGCTACATTTCTGTCTGTTTTCTTTCAGCTCCTGAGAACCATGTCTGTGCCCAAAGGTAGAGTTCTGGAGAAAAACCTTGATGAAGAAGGGCTTGAAAGTGGAGACTGCGGCGATGATGAAGATGAGTGCATCGGAGGCTCTGGTGATGGAATGATGAAAGTGAAGAATCAGCTCCGCTTCCTTGCAGGTAACTGATTAGTGCCAGCTCAAATCTGAGCTAACGTGGTGATGTTTGGGAATTAAAAACCAATTGACTCCGCTCTCTGTAACTCCCGTAAAATCCCTGCAACATACAATGCCGTCAACTCTTTAAGGAAAGACTGTGCCCTAGAAAATGAAGTTTTCAGGTAACCTTTTTAAAATATCTCTGGACCTAGGTAGGTTAAAAGGTTAACTTCATGATTTTCATTGTCTAAAATGAACTAACATAATCAGTTGGCTTTTTCCCATTGGACATTTCCTTGGTTCTTTTCAATTATAAAACAAATGCAATCTTGGGAATTTACTGAAAACCGATGACAGGGTACCTTTTTAAGGAAGAGATATCCACTGACCCTCTCTTCTTAGAACATCATATTTGTTTTGTTTTCTTACAAGTATTCTCACATTGACAGGCTATGACACATAACTACAGAGTTACATAAAAACAGCAATAGAGAAAAAATAAAATCAAGCTGCTGCGGTCAAGAAGGCAAAACAGTAACAACAAAGAAACAACCTCACATTTGTATTCATTTTCTCAGTTTACAAAGTACTCTCTTATGGATAGGTGTTCTTGTTTCCATTTTGCAGATAAGAAAACTGGGAAGAAATGTGATTTATCTAAATGGAATAACTAGAAATCTAACGACTCTTGAGACTTCCAATACCATGCTCTTCCCTCTTCAGTGCACAGGCTTCTTGAAATCCTGCCACCCATGACCTCTAAGGCCCTACATGCTCATCTTCCTCCTTCAGCCTCTTTCCTTCACTAGTTCTTCCTAATCCTTCCCTGAAACTGGGTATTACAGAGGTTTCTTCTTAAGGCTCTGTCTTTTCTCTCTTCTCCACAGAAACACAGATTTCATTTGTTTTGGCTCTTGCAATTTTTTTTTATGATTGCTTTTCCTTTTTTTACTTTGACCCCCCCCAAATCTAATGTAAGATCTTTCCTCTTAAGAAACTTTTAAGTGCACAGTACAGTATTGTTATATGCAAATTATAAAACCGATCTCTAGAACTTTTTCATTTCATATGGCTGAAACTCTATGGCTATTGAACAGTAACTCCCCTTTTCACCCTCCCTCAACCCTGGCACCACAGTTTTACCTCCTGCTTCTGTGAATTTGGCTACTTTAGGCCCCTCAGAAAAATGGACTCATGTAGTATTTGCCCTTCGGTGACTGGCTTATTTCACTGAGCATGTCCTCACGGTTTACCTACGATGTAGTCAGTATATTATAGGATTTTCTTTTTTTTTAAGGCTGAATAATACTTCACTGTATGTATGTACCATGGTTGTTTTCATCCATTTATCCACTGATAAACTTTGAAGTTGTTTTCACCTGTTGGCTATCGTGGGTAATACTGCAATGAACATTCTTCAACTATTACACGAGTATGGCGGCAACTCATACATTCACTAACCTTCAGTCTTACGTATTCTTCTGAGCTACCATTCCGCATCTCTAGCTGCTTTATGTGCATTGCCTCATATCACTTACACAACGCCTCCATGAACTATAGGTTATTATTATTTATACTCTACAGGACAGAAAATTTATGCTGGGAGAGGTAAAGTAACTTGCTGAAGACAGTGCAGTCTTTAAGGGCAGAGTCAGGATTTAGAGCCAGGCATTGAGATTTCAGAGGCCACTCTTTGAACAACTCGACTCTGATCCTTCTTGCTCTGTTCATCAATACAATCATAAAATACTGAAATCCGCTTTGCATTTTGCTACCCAGAAAAGATTTTGGTCATCTGAAGATTGTTCAGGTGATTCGCCAAAACCGGCCCCAGCACTGACCCCTAAGGCACAGGGGTTCATACTTCTCAAAAAAAAAAAAGTTCCTGCTTATTCCTCCTCTTTCTTTCCTGTCTATAAGCTACTTCCCTATCTATTTCAAAATACTATTCCACAATTCCATGTGACTTAACTTTTTAAACAGTGTCTGGTGCAGGATCTTGTCTAGGACCTTTTCGAAATCAAAATAGATTTCATCCACTGGTTTCCCTTTGTCCACATGCACATTTGTTCTCTCAAAGAATTCTAGTTAATTAGTTAGGCATAATTAAACCTAAGTGCTCTCTAAACTGTAAAACACTACACAAATGGTAGTTAATTTAGTTCACAGGGGGGGAAAGATGCCTTACTCCCAATAGGTTACACTTGCCTGACATGTTCAGTGATCTTACCAGCCTGAATTCCTTGGGTCCCCTTTAAAATGTTTCTCACAGAGAGGAAGACTCATTGACAATCTGGCTGGCTCATGACACACTACCTACTTGGAACTACAGGCTATGCAATTTGCTTAGCTATTATATAATTTTACTCAAAATCTGGGTAGATGCCATCTGGTCCTGGTGATTCATCAACATCTATTTAGTCAACCAGACTTGGAACACTGAGTTCGTTTACCATCATCTCATTTAGAACTTCCCAATTCTTTCTTCCCAAGGACAATTTGGGAATAAAAAAAGAAAAGACTCAAAGTACGTTCTGACTCTCTTCTGTCCCTTTTGTCCCTGAATAGACTTTTTGCACCATAACCAGCAAGTGGTCCTACTGGCTCTTCCCTGGCTCAGTTTTTCCCTTCTTTTGATGCACCGGAGGGAGTGCAGGACACTTAGTTTCTGTACCTGGCTTTGCTTCCAACTCTCATGTGTCTTAGGTCAAGCCCCTTCCTCTTGTTAAAAGTCAGTTTCTCCATTTGTAAAATAGAGAATGGCCAAACAATTTTTGCAGGCCCTGCAAGTGCCAGCAACCTGTGATTGTGTTCATTTATTTGACTCTAGTCCCTGGCAAGGTACTTATTGGAGTCTTTTAGGGACATCATTTGAGTTTTCTTTTGACCTTGCAGGTTCCCAGCTTTTTTCCCCTGAGTTATTTCCTCTTTCAAAAAGATCTCATTTTCCCTACTCTTGCTCCTTTGACTTTTCCAATCAAGCAAGCTAGACTTCATACCACGGGCTGCCTACACTCAGCCTTCAGTGCACTTTTATAGCAGGATACTAGTAAGTTCTGAGCAGTTTCCACACTTTCTGGGCTATATTTACTTTTAAAACCCTTCATCCCTAAGCTTCCAAAGGGCTCTCTTTTTCTATAATTCTTATTTCAAATTTAACACAGAATTCTTAGGGTCTGCCCCTTCTTTCTGAGTGTTAAATTTCAGTGTTGGCGAGATGACTATGACATGATGTCTTACCCATGCTTATAGCTTAACCTGTTCCTTGCACTTCTTAGTATCAAGGCTAATGTGTTTCCCTTTTGGTGGGTTACTTCATCTCCCTCAGCCAATTTTATAGGGTTGTGATTAAATAAAATAATCCATGCAAAACACTTGGCACATACCTGGCACCTAGCAAGCACTCAAAACATGCATCTACTATTAAAGCTACTGGTCTGATTCTATTGCTGCTGCTGCTGCTACTGAACGTTGGAAGCTCCAAGAGTCTGAAGGTGTAGATTAGCCCTGGCTGGTATGGCTCAATGGATTGAGTGCGGGCCTGTGAGCCAAAGGGTCGCTGATTTGATTTCCCAGTTAGGCCACATGCCTGGGTTTTGAGTCAGGTCCCCAGTGGGGGGCACCTGAGAGGCAACCACACATTGATGTTTCTCTCCCTCTCTTTCTCCCTCCTTTCCCCTCTGTCTATAAATAAATAAACAACTTTTTAAAAAGAGTAAAAAAAACCCATGTAGACTAGAATTGCAGTGGTTTTGTTTGTTTTTTGTTCTGTTTTTTGCTTGTTTATGACCCATGACTGGCAATTAAAACTAGTCAGCCAACATTCAGCGTTACTCCCTGACCCCTTGTTGCTCCAACTGGGGTTCATGGTTCAGCAGCATGTGTATCATCTGGGAGTTTGTTAAAAGTGCAAAATCTCAGGTGCCATCCCAGACCTACTGAATCAGAAGGTCACGTGAAGAAGATGATTAGATAATTTATTTTCAGCCCTTACCACGTTTTAACTGAGTACTTGTGGCATTTAGGCTTAATTCTTCAAACATCTAAGAACCCATTAAATCACCCCACAGTGAGCTAACTCTTCTAGGAAGCATAAAATAGGCCCAAAGTCCAGTTACCCATATAATAGATGAGGACATTTGGATTTCAGTCCTAGCACATTTACTAACAGTGGGACCTTGAGCACATTATGCCACAGCTCTGGGCCTTTGTTTCACCATCTGTAAAATGGGAGAATCATTCCTGCCTATCTCAGTTACTCTGAAAACCAAATGTGATAATGAGTGTGAAAGGGCTTTGTAACCTATTAAGCTCTACCAATATTTATAACAACCAGAAGACTATTATTATTATTCCAACATCTCTGGAAGCTCTTTGGCTTTTTTGAATCTCTTGGTGCATATTTTCTGGAATGATTGAATTTGGCCCATGAGAGATTTTTTTGACCCTGAATACGCATTTTAAGACTCCCTTCCAAAGACAGATCATCCATGATGGACTTAGTGCAATAAGCTGAATGCCTTGCTGCCAGGCTACTATTAGCATTGTTCCTAGTTATTAGCCTTGTGGAAACTGTTACTGTGAGCTGTTTGGGAAACTGGCTACTCCTAACACTTTGGCTGGGGCTGTTCCCTGAGAAGCTTTGCAAGTTCTAGCCAGGTGTCCCTGGCCAAGACATGATGACTATGCATCTTAGGCATCTGCCCCCTCTCCGCCAAGTCCCCACTCTCATCCACACAGAAACACACACACACACATGAGTATGCATGCACGCATGTGCATGCACTCATATATGTATGCACACCTGCTGTCAGAAACACAATTAAAACATATGCTCACAAATCAATTCACAGCATAAAACACTTATCTTAGAGACATCTGCGTTACCGCTCCCTCACTCCTTATCCTCCTTCTACCTGTTCTTGCTCCAGCTTGCACTATTCTTTGGGCACAGACAGAACATTCTGGTAAGTCTAATGTCTTTATAACTGCAAGGCATTTTTTTAAAAAAAAGATAATCTTGGCTCATGCTGGGCCAAAGACAGGACAAAGTTATCATGGATGCTGTGAAAGCCTATTTCTTTGGAAGAGGAAAGTGGAAACGGACTGTAGAAGATAGGAACATTCCTTGTTGCTTCCTGGAAAAAAGAGGGGCTTCAGCTAGTTGGTGGTAGGCTGAGGAGGGGAGATGATAAAACACATCCTGGGCTTAGGACTTTAACCATTATTAAAACCCAGTGGCTTTTTCTTGCCAATATTAAACAAATGCTTCTTGTGAAAATGTATGACCTCAAGAAACTTTCAGTCCCTCCATGTCAGTCTGGGAACTGAAAAGAGAAACCTTGCCACTTGTTCTTTCCCTGGGAGTGAGGATAATGGTGAAATCCATGCCTAGGCAGGTCCTTTCTGCTAGTTGTCTCTTTTATGTCCAGGTGTTGTGAGGGAAAGCAGCTCTTTGCTCCCTCCCTCAATAGTCACCTCTCCCCAGCAGTACTGCAGTGAAGCCATTAAGACTTCATAGTTGTGGACCCCACGAATCTCTGCACCAAATATTACCTCCCTACAGTTACTTTACAATCTTAAGGCAAAAGAACAATGATTCAAAAGAAAACTGCCATTAGAAAGTCCTGGCCAGGTAGCTCAGTTGGTTAGAGCACTGTCCTGATACACCAAGTTTGCAGGTTCAATCCCCACTCAGGGCACATATATGAATCAAGCAATGAATACATAAGTGGAACAGCACTTTGATATTTTTCTCTCTCTAAAAATGAATAAATTTAAAGAAAAAGCCTTCAATGAAGTATTTTAAAAAGCAACTGGAAAATATTTCTAAGCCAATGATTTTTATTCTTTTTTTTAAGTGAAACAAATGTAACCTTATATCTGTATTCCTAACAAGCCTATGTACACAGGAAAGATGAAGAACACGTCATTGGCTTAACTATTCTTCAGATTTTCCAATGAAACCTTCATAAATCTGGGCTAATAGTCACATGTATTCATATATTCATTAATGGGTTGGTTTGATGAAAAGGGTAAAACAAATGAAGGAACTCTTATGTTTAGCCTTTTATCATGGATGACATCTGCAAAACTGACATGCTCTAGAACAAATCACATTGCCTGCTCAAGAAAGTTTGTAGGGGGATGAAATGTCCTGGAGTTGTTTTAATGGGAGGGTTCTTCAGTCCTGCTTAGAGATCAAAATATATGTGGGTACAGTAATATATCTATTGATACTGCCCTGTTGGTAACAACTCCCCAAATAAATTATGGAAGTTTTCCTGGAATGTGTTCTATAACTGAAACAACCCAAACCTACTTCCTTTACACTCTTTCGAAAACCCACCAGTCAGATATTTGACACGTTGCCGGTTGTTTCTCACTAAGTAATCCATACTTGAAATTCTCAGGTGAGATCTTGTAGTGACTCCTTCTAACCTTCTTTCATGAGCTATCAGTTCCTCAAACATATGACCTCAATGCAAAGGACTCCATGTCATCAACACTGAAAGGTAGATCCCTTCTGATGGGTAAACATGATACCTTCCTACCCTTAGGCTCCTGAAGCTTGAGACATGAAGAGAGGGAAGGGCATTTCATCGAAAGAGTCAAACAAACTGAGTTTCAGTTCTGTCTCTACCACTTCCCAGTCTTGTGGCCTTGGACAAATCAGCTCCTCTGAGCATCACATACTTCATGTGTAAAAATAATGATAAAATGTTTTCTGTCCTGCTCACTTTATAAGTTGTTGAATGAAACACACGTGATCATGGATATAAAAGTACTTAATGCAGTTACCCATTTAGAGTCCTGTTACCAGAATCATTTAGTGCCATTGAGTTACAAGTTAGTTTTAGTTTCCCAAAGCCTATAGCTAAAGCTGTAAATGAAGTCCCCAATATTCTGGCCAACAACTTTCATTATACTGCACTCCCTCTTCTCCATCCCCAAGGTGTCATGTCCAGTTATTCATTGACTTGTTTTCACCCAGTGAGAAAATTTTTAAACAATGGCAAATATGTCTGTTGAGTTGTGCAAATGACCACAGTCACAACAGTAGTACTCACCAATATCTTGAAAGCATCACAGCTGGTTACGTTTTGTTTTCTTTGGTGTTACTGGGGGTAGGGGTGGACAATGAGTTGGGGCGGGTCAAGAAAGGGTTCCTGATTCTTTCCATTCTCTCTTGCTCTTAGCTATCCACAGTCTACTTTCACGCCTTGATCTTTTCTTTTAGAGATCAAATGTCATATGGGAGCCGAAGGAAGCAAAGCTCAGTCAGTATAATAGCACTTGCACTCAGATACAGACTAGGTGGTTCTGGCCAATAGATTGACAAGACTACGGATCCTGTCTCACCCCAGAGCTTTGTGCAGCTCCCATGGCTCACAAAGAGGGATCTAGATGCAAACTGTAACTGTGATATTACCTGCCCACTGAAGCAATAGACTCAGAATAAGGCCTTCCCATGACGTAGTGTTGATTAGGGAATTGCTACAGGCAAACTGGTGATAGATGAAAGTGAGGAAAGGTAAAATGTTCTTATAAGGTTACCATAACTTGATATACTTCAGATAGTTTGTTTCTTATTAGTTGGGAGAATATATTCTAGGGTTCATTTACCTAGGTCTACTGCCCTGTGATGCTTCCCATCCGAGCCATTAGGCTCTGATACTTTTATCAACAGTGATGCTATAAATAATTATACGTGCTGCTGGGTCTTATGCATAATGATAAGAATTGGGGGAGTGTCAAGAATAGTGTAAGGGAATTATGGCCATTGCATGAAACTTTATAATCAGTTTTCAAATTAAAAGGAAACTGTTGAATGTATGAATGTGGCTAAATGGTACAATTGATTTTCTCTGGATGAAGCCATGTTGTCCAGTTTAGTGAAAGCCTCAACTGAATTGTGCTAATCTACTATGGATACAGCCAAGTCAGCCCTGCCCAGCATGGCTCAGTGGATTGGGCATTATCCCACAAAGTGAAAGGTCAATGGTTTGATTCCCAGCCACGGCTCATGCCTGGGTTGTGGGCCAGGTCCCCAGTAGGGGACACATGAGAGGCAACCACACATTGATGTTTCTGTCCCTCTCTTTCTCCTTCCTTTCCCTTCTCTCTATGAATAAATAAATAAAATCTTTTTTAAAAAACAAATGAAAGGGACACATTCAATACACAGCTGGTGGAAAAGTAGAGGAGGCAGCAGGAAGTGGCAATCTCAAAGCCTCTCACTGAGCTGCCAAATAGAAGTGAAACAGTCCCTGAAGTATAACATCCCCAAGTGGTCTGGGAGAGTAAATTCACATGCCATCAAATGGGAAGTACTCCCCTACAAGAAGAAATATCATATCAGAAAGAGAGAAAGATGTGATTTCTAATTAAACCTGTGCAGGGGCCCTGTGTTCCCTTGATGATCGTGGTCTCTTGAGGGGTTAAAATCACAGGAGCCCAGTGTAACGAGGAGTCATGGGCCTGTAGAGAAAGACCAAAGCTGAAAGTGACTGGTGTGGACAGTGCTAGCAGCCATGATTAGAGAGCAGATATGAAACCAGGCTGAGGACCTGCTGTGAGAGGAGGAGGGACTCCGAGCCATCAGATGCCTTGCTATCACTGATTTTCCCCAAGACCCCTGAAACTGCACAGACACGTGCATACACACGAGAACACATCATACATGTTATCAAGTCTCTCTTTCCAACTCAAACTACACTGTCCTTTAACTTTTGTTAATGTGGCAAAACAAACAGAAGGCAGCCATCATCTCCCCCAACCCACAACACATTTGTCTGTGTCAGGTCCAAGGAGACTTCCAACTTGTCTTGGTAGGAATGAAGTTACTGGCGAGTTTTTGTTTGGTTAGTCTGTTTGAAAGCAAACCTTGTTATAGAGCCTGCCTGCATACACACCTGGCTAAGAGATATTTAATGATTTGGCAAAATGGTCCATGGTACTTATGGTTCTTAACATTTCCAGATATGCCTACTTTTTTTAAGAACTTCCTTTTGACCTTGTTTTTTTATAAAACTAACAGTAAACAAACCTTTAAAATGAGAACGGGAGTGCCAATGCAGACAGAATCTCTTAATTTGTAGCTTATTAATGGACTTAAGCAGTAATATAATTACCGAATAAATAAAAATGGAGTGGAAGCTACAAATTCTGCTGACTGAGAACAGTCTATGTCAGAGTAGGGGGCAATCTCATTAGCACCTTCAGATGGGTTTCACAGTAAAGCAATTTCCTTGACTAACAAGAATGAGTTAGAGGGTAGAAAGCAAGCCTTTGTCATTTTATATGTACGCACTCACTCATCAGCTCTCAGTCACCAACCTCTGCTTCACTCCACTGCTTTATCCACAAGTCTCACTTAGTGGATGTTCAGTAAATATTTCAGGTGTTCATGTGCAGTGTTTACTTTTCAACATTTGCTGGCTTTGCCTCCTGTTTGGTAGGTTTTGCCCTCCCTGTTTCTTTAATTAGCCTCTTCAAAGTATCCTTCAGCTATTAGCAGGGGAAATCGTGAGCAAAACGATATGAGGTCCCTGTTCAGTCGACACAAGAGTAGGGGCTCCTATGAGGGAGGAGGACATACTGTGTTAAACATTGTGTCTGTAGCCTACAGTGCCTCTTGAGGAGAATAAGCAGGATGGTGAAGAATATGCAAACTGTCAGTGGAAGGACAGTGAAAAGAAGTAGCGACGTTCAGTCTATGCAAAAGAAGAATTAGGGCCCTGGCTGGTGTGGCTCAGTGGATTGAGCACTGGTCTGAGAACCAAAGGATCACCAGTTCTATTCCAAGTCAGGGCACATACCTGGGTTGCAGGCCATGTACCCAGTGCGGGTCTTGCGAGAGGCAACCACATATGGATGTTTCTCTCCTTCTCTTTCTCCCTCCCTTCCCCTCTCTAAAAATAAATAAATAAAATCTTTTAAAAAAGAATTAGGGAGATGTGAATGTTGTCTTCTAGTGTTTAGAGGTTTTACATATGGAAGATGAAGGTAGATCTGGAAACTATGCATGGAATTTACAACAAGATATATTTTGACTGTCAAAAGAATATAATTTCTAACCCTTCAAGCTATTCCTCAGTGGAATGGATTGCTCTAGGAAAAAATCGGCTCTCTACCTCTGAAGGTATTGGACTAGAGATTAAAGCATATATTCAGGAAGATTGGTCGGGTGGATGTAGAGTGGACTCTGAGAGAGTGGGGAGATACCTACATCATGGCCTCTGACGTTCATGGTCCCGTATAACTCTGAGATGCTATGGTTTTATTGTAGGATACAAACATGTAAGTAGAGCAAAGACAACTAAGATGGTGGAGCAAACCAATGAGGCAATTTTGCAGGCTGGGGGTAGGAAAGAGGAGTAGAAAAGAGACTCTTTCTGGTTGAATTTGAGCACGTGTCACCAATTATGACTTTCTAAACTACACATTTTCCCAAGCAAATGGATCCTTAGGAGTGGCAGAGACGTTTCCAAGGAGCATTCTTTTCAACATCCTGTCTGTCACCCACAGCTTCTACATTTGTTTTACTACCGTGAGAGTCCAGTTCTTATTTCTGCCAGATTATTTCCAGGCTTGTGGCCTTCCTGCCACCGTGTTAGAAAAGCAAACTGAGATACAGCCCCTCCTCCAGCTACAAATGGTTAGCCCTAATGCTGAATGCTCAATGTCAAGGTTGTCCAGTACACACTTATCTACTGCACCACTCTCTCCCTTCTGACCCTGGCCTCACTGAATAGACCAATGCATTTCAAGTTATCTGTGCTGAAGGGCCTTGGGGGAGGGACTTTTTTCCTTCCAAATGCATCATAGACCAATGCTTTTGTAAAATATGATAAAAAATTAATTATTATAAAAATGGAAATTTAAAAAAGCCTACATACAAGCCATAGTTTTTAATTATGAGGCTCAAAACACCTAAAAATCTCTCTGTTAAATTGCTATAAAAGTTTCTAAGCACTTTTTTGCACTTTCTGTACTCCTCTTCTTGCAGACTGGTAATGAATCAAACAACATACTCCACTTTGAGTAGGGAAGAGTAGCCTACTCTCTGTGTCTCTGCCTGCTTTCCTTACCCTTAGTCCCAATGGGATAAACTCAAAAGCAGCAATCTAAATGAGAGTGTGGACGACAGTGGCTGGTGCCAGCTTACAATGGCTGGTAAGAGCCAATTGTTAAATATCAGAACTTCCATGAGCCAGTTGTTGAACCTAACCATTATTAGAAGTTGAATTCCATAGATGTACAATTAAAACATTGTATTAAAAACAAAGAGAGCATTCAAAACTCATTATATCCTAATTATTTTCATTGTATTTACTGTTTTCTAGATAAGGCTTCCCAACTCTGTGTATGTATACTGCTGTCATACTGGTAGCTTGAAATTGACCATGATAGAAATATTTACACCACAGAAATTGTCCAAAACCACAAATCAGGGCATGATTTATTGTTTTGTTGATTAAAAAATGTCAATAGTGCAGATGAAATTTTAAATCGTGTTGTTTCCATATCCATTAAATTGTGAATGGCACCAAACATTGAGTTCCCAGTATTCAGAAACTATTATCTGATTTAGTAGAGATGTCACTCCCATCATTGATGAAGGAGTGAAGTTACAACATGCATCTTTTTGTTGTTGTTGTTGTTCCTTAATGTAAACCAATATGTGAACCAGCGTTCTTGCTAGAACTACAGTTTCTTAACAATTGCAACTCTGGTTTCGGCTACAGATACAAGTGTGGCAAAATCATGAATGCATTCTGTGAGAATCAATTGGCCTATGGAATTTATCATAAGGGTATTGTATAGTTTTTGTTACTTGTAAATTGTGTGGTCTATATCCTTTATTTCAGCAAAATTTAAAATAAACCAACATACGTTTTTCGAAAGTCAGTTGTTAAACATTTACCAGTGTACTATGGGGTGAGGGGGTACTTTGGAACATTTACTTTTCCTCCTTCATCCTTAAATGTTCTAGGCTTAAATCAGTAGCTCTTTCCACCACAAGATAAAATTCCTTTTTTCTAAACTTATTCGGGCAAATGCAAGATCCCCTCATTTTCAGTTACTCTGAAATCTAGGAATTGGATTCCTAGACTTGGAAACGTCCTTAACTGGGAAATTGTTAACCAGATCCATAAACTTTTTTTCCTCAAAGCCCCTTATTGCTTGTTAAGGTTGATGAGCTCCCACTAAAATCTCTCTGCTAACTAATGGAAATCTCTATCAGCCCCATCCCAAACCTAGATGGCAGTCCCATGGGCCAGCTCATAGGACAACAGTTTGAGAGTTTAGTCTCCCTATGTCAGATAGCACTAAGACAAATGAATGCTGTGCACTGGTATTAGCCTTGGCTTCACATAGTTAGAGTGGAACTGCTAATATCAGGTTACATTTTGTTGGCTTGGTAATCATTTTTTTAACCATCAACCATGTGGGCAGAGGTTGGAAGGAAAGCTAAATTTGGAACATACCCCCAGTCTCCTTTTCAACATTTTTTTCTTGTTTGTGCAGGAAGGTAACATATTACTCATACTCATGTGCCACACCAATTGCTAGACTAAGGAATGAGATTCTCCCCTAATGTGGTTGGATAAGGGAATCGGAGACTTTCTTAACAATGGGCAGCAATACAGTAAGAATGCCTGCACTCAGCTTCGCAAATTTCTAAACCTGTCTGTGCCACACAGCGCTGGAAGACTAAATTAATAAATACTGAAGAGGCACCCAGGGATTCTGTATTTGTGGGTTCATAAGTTCTTTATTATCTTTTACTTTATTTATTGATTTTAGAGAAGAAGACAGAGAGAGACATCAGTTTATTGTTCCACTTATTTATATGCTCATCTGTTGATTCTTGTATGTGCCCTGACCGTGTATCAAACCCACAACCTTGGAATATCAGGACAACACTCTAACCAATTGAGCTACCCAGCCAGGGCACACTTGTTTATTATCTTAAGTCAACACCCAGACATGGCACATTTTTGCACTGTCTTTCTGACTTAAGCTTCTTGGAGCATGGAGCCATAAATTTCTCTCTCCATTTTAGTTTCGTTGTTGTTGTTGTTGTTGTTATAGCTTTCTTTCTTCCCACACACCACTTAATAGGGAATAATATTTGGAGAAAGAAAGATGGATTTTTGACACTGATAATGATGCGGGCTCTGTCTGTGAAACTCATGTACATTTTAGTTCTAGGGATTTCTAAACCTGAACACACAAGCCACACTTTAGCCTGAAACATTATTTTTAGTACCTCAGAGGTACTTAAAAATACCTCAGAGGGATTTAGAATCAAAGTTCATTCAGTTTAAGGAATGAGAAGGATAGTGGGGGTGGTGTGTTCTCCAGTCTTGTCTCCCACTAACCTCTACCCCATTCTATGCTCCAACTACTTTGAATTTCTCACTGTTCCCAAACTTGCTGTTCTGCTCTTTAAGGTCTTTCTGGGCCTTTATAAATTTGTATATATATAATGCACATAAAGCACTTAGCTCAGAGCCTACACCTTGATGGGTACAATAAATGGAAGCTGTTAATACTGTGCACATGCTGCTCCCTTACCCCATAATTGCTTCTCCTTCTCCACTCTTAAAACTCAGCTCACATGTACCTTTCCCCTCAGTGAATCCTTACCCGAGGTGAAGTGCTTTGATTATACCCATTCTAGCATTTTTCACCTTGATGTCAGATAATTCCCAGTGCCTGAAATATAATTGGTGTTCAGTAAGTGTTTTTTGCTTGGCCCTGACCATACAAAAATGAATTAGCACAACTCCTGCCCATGGAAGGTCCAGGCTTGTTGAGAGTGGTGCAGGGCATGGGTGGCACAGATACCTAACTAGGTGATTATAATATAATATGGTTAAAGCACTGATTGCAATATGCACAAGAAGCTATGAAAACACAAAGGAAAAGCTTCAAAGCCAGACTGAGGTGTTCAGAAACTGAGCTGAGTCTTAAACAATGTGAGAAGACTCACATTGGTTCTGGGAACAATATTCAGTTTGGTGTGGCTAGAGCAGAAAAAGGCAAGAGGTGAGACTGGAAGATTAGTTGGAGTCAGATCATGTAAACCTATGCCTGGTTTAGGATCTTGGCCTTGATTATGTAGCAGGGTCTATAAATTCACAACATATGGATCATTATTAGCCTCCCAAATCCCCACTCCTCTCATGGAAGACATTGATAAGCAATCACAGCACCTCATTCCTCTGAGCCCAGATTTGACCTCAGAATCCTTCTCAACATAGCACTGCAGGGACCACCACTAAAAGATTGGAGGCTGCACTCTGGTTTGCTGGTGTAAGGTCTGATGTGTGTGTATGGAGATTGGGAGTGTGAGAGAATGAAACTTACAGGACAATGATGGCATGGTCAAAATTATATTTGGGAATCTTCATGAAAAAATCTTTAGGAAGAATCAACAGAACTTTTTGTTTAGAAGCGACAGGATGAGGGAAAAAATAGTCAAAGTCACCTTGGACAAATGGGCAGATGCCAGCGGCATTCAGAGGGAGAGCATAAAGGGAGTAATGATAGGTTTGGCAGGATGAGAATAGCTCATGTTTTTGACCACTTACTATGTGTCAGTCACTGTTTTAAACATTTTACATGAAGCGATTCATTTTATCCTCTCAACAATCTGTGGGGTGGGCACCATTATTATTTCTGTTTCGCACATGAAGAAACTGCACAGAAAGGTGTAAAATGTTAAAGCGCTAAAATCAAGGGCACTGAGGGAGAACGTAGGACAAGAAAAGTTGAAAACACATCACTGAGTCTTTTGGATGAACGTGAATAAAGTCAACCAGGACACCAGGCAACCATGCTAGGATTTATCAGTTCATCTCCAATGTTTTGGAAACCAAAGGATTTATCGTTCTTGGAAGGGGCCCACCGCAGTGTGCACAAATCCATCCTGCCTTCACCGCATCTGTTCTACTCACGGGGGCAAGCATCAGTAGGAATATGTATTAAAAACAAGCCTATCCAAATGGTGACCTAAATAATTTCCAAATGAACTTCAAAGACAAAATACATCTAGCATTTGTAAAATTACAAGGGTAAGGTTAGAAAGGTATTGAATATTAAGAGACTGCATTACATTAAATTGTGCTGTTTTTTCTACAGTGATGAACCTTTTCTTATTTCAGTAATTATATTAGGTATATTATATATATGTGTGTGTGTAAATATTTATCTTTGCTCCATATGTTTATTAACTTCATGCTTTCTAAAGCACTTTCCCATCCCCTGCTTGAGTGTTCCGATCAGAAAAACAATTGCTTTAAGGAACTTGTGCTTTTATTTTCATCTTAGCTTCATGTATGGCTCTCTTGCTATCTGGGTCACATCAGTGTCACAGTGACGAGCACTGCCAGGACTCAGACACCTTAGAGGAGGGTATGAATGTCCATGCCCTGCGGCCTGAACAAGCAGTTCAGCATTGGTGCCAAGGTTCAGTAGTACTATACTGCCTCAAGGTTCAGACCCCCAGGCAAGGTTGCCTACTACCCCTGAACCTACACTGAGAGGGCATGAGTTTGCTAGTGGCCCCATAGTGTCCTCTGGAGCTTTTTATAGCTATAAATGCACATCTTGCCTTAACATGCTATTCTCATTACTACCTCTTTACCTCTGCTCAGACCATTGCATCTGCTTGTGATACCCTGTGTTTTCCCATCCTAATGTCCCTCAATACTGCAAGACCCACCTTCTTCACGAAACTCATTCTTGATGAACTCAGCCTTCCATGACATCTCTTTCTTCTCCAAAGCCCTTACATCCACCATTGTGTTTGTAACAACAACCAGCTAGCAGATTGTGATTTATAAATAACCTTGAAACTCATCATCTTTTTTCTTTTTTAAAATTATTTTATTGTTTTTCGATTACAGTTGTCTACATTTACCCCCCACCACTCCCCGCCCAACCCCAGCTATCTCCACCTCCCTCCCTTGTTTCTACCCCTGCCTTGGTTTTGTCCATGTGTCCTTTATAGTTGTTCCTGAAAACTCTTCCCCCCCTTACCCCTCCCACCTCCCCTCTGGTTACTGTCAGATTGTTCTTAATTTCAATGTCTCTGGCTATATTTTGCTTGCTTGTTTGTTTTTGTTGATTAGGTTCCACTTACAGGTGAGATCATACGGTATTTGTGTTTCACCACCTGGCTTATTTCACTTAACACGATGCTCTCCAGTTCCATCCATGCTGTCACGAAGGTTAGGAGCTCCTTCTTTCTCTCTGCTGTGTAGTATCCCATTGTGTATGAAACTCATCATCTTGTTAAACCTCCTTGCAGCCCTGTAGGCTTTAACATTAGCTCTTATAAAGGAGAAAACTGAGGCTCAGAGAGTAGATAACTTTGCCCAAGGTCAATATGGGTAGTAAGAGCAAGGAGTGGAGCCCAGATCTTTCTGATAACCAAATGCATTTTCATAACCACCTTGCTGCATGGCCCAGCACAGGTAGCTGATAAATATTTGTTGATGACATTGATAACAACAGTCTTCTAGTGCCAGTGAATAATCATTAACTTTGTCATGGGGCTTATGACAAGCCCTGTCAGAATGAGAATACCCTCAGCAGGAACAGTTTGGAGCCTTTCTAGCCTTTGGGGGTTAGAAGGCATAGGGAGGAGCTGAAAATACAGTGCTCAGTCCAATTAACTTCAAGTATTCTGAGCCTTTGGAAGAATTTTCTCTTTTCTCCCTCCTTATATACATTCCCTATGAATCATAGTTCCCAAAAGGGAAGGACTGAAGAGCACATGGTATGCAAGTAACTTACTATACATGCTTGGGAGATCTGGGTTTCCTCCTCTGTCCTCCACTTCAGAGCTATAATTATTGATCCACAGTGCATTCTCATGCTCCATGACTATCTGGCCTAAGTACATCCTAGGCTGTCATTTCCCAGGGCAGCGGTTGGTTTGGACAGCTCATCCTGAAGGTATCTATGGGACTCTGCATAATCTTGATTCTGGGAGACACAGCAGGCAGCCAGGCTAGTGGCCCCATATGCTGTTCTTAGGCCCAGTGCCCCAGCTAAAATAATACATTTAGAATTATTCATTATCCCTTCAGCATAACTCTAAAGTTTGAATTTCATACTCCTGAGTGAACCTGGCTTTTTGTAAGTTTTGGTATGTGAGAGAATTTCATGTCATAGGGATTAGCAATGAATGTGGGAGTGAGTCTCATCCTATTAATAACAACAACAACAACAATGATAACACTAGTAGTTGTAGCCAGGAACATAAACTGACTGCTGATCTCTCCATGCTGACATTAGTCTGAGCCTCTATGACACCCTGTGAAAGGTTGGTAATATTACAACCCCAATTTTACAGAGGAGGAAAATTAAGCTCAGAGAGGTTAAGTAAATGTATCAAAGTCACACAACTAATAAATAGTTGAGCCAAGATTAGAACCCATGCCTTTTTGACTCCAAAGACTATGCAACTATTAATATGAACCTTTGCTCTGCCACCTCCCTTTCTGCTTCATGGTACTCTTGTCCACACCATGTGAGCCTTCAGTTGTCAGCCTGCAGAGATCCACAGGCACCACTTCAGGCAGTGTGGAGATCAAGAAAAGGCTAATGACCATCATTCAGCACTAAGGGCCTGAAACCTGTTGTTCTAACCATGCTATGCTCTACTGGCCAACCCTTGAGCATCATTACTCTTGGTTGTCCTAACAAAGAACGCAGAGATCAGAGTGCAGGTGCAGTGCATGGGAGTAAAATGACTACATTAATTTGGTTGTCTTGAACTTCTATAAAAATAGAAACAGATCTGGTCTAGTACTTACTGCTCTTCCTTGGGCCCAGACATACTCATAAAATTCAGTCAGCCTTACTGGCAAGCTAAAGATTGGATGTGTTCCATAAAGAAGAGATCAGTTTAAAATTTTTGTAACCTTAGCTGAAAGAGTATAAATTTTTTCATAGAGAAGTTTAGTCAGTAAGAAAATGACCAGCAAGTCTAAAAGAACTTGAACCAGTGGTTATCTCTGGTTCATACGATATATCCAATGAGCATTGATCATCTTAAAAAGAATGTTACTTTTTTTAATATGGGTCTGCATGGCTTCTCATTTTAAATATGCCTTGATAAACTGGTCATTTTTTAAGTAATGGCTTTATTAACATATAATTAGTATAACTATGTAATTCAACCATTAAGTGTAGAATTTGGTGCTTTTTAGTATATTCAGAGTCGTGCAACTATCACCACAGTCAATTTTAGAGCACGTTCATATCCCAAAAAGCAGTCCCATTCCCCTTAGTTATCGCTTCCCATCCGTGCCAACTGACCCCCTCCATCTCTAGATAAGCACTAATCTACTTCCTGTCTCTAAGGATTTGCCTGTTTTGGACATGTCATAAAGATGGAATCATAATATATGTGGTCCTTTGTAACTGGTTACTTTTACTCAGCACAACATTTTTAATATTCATTCATGTTGAAGCATGTATCAGTAGTTCATTTCTTTTTTTTTTTTGAGGTGTTATTTATTTACTTTTGGAGAGAGGAGAAGCGAGTGAGAAAGATAGGGAGAAAAACACCGTTGTGTGGTTCCCTCTCATGTGACCCCTACAGGGGACCCAGCCCGCAACCCAAGCATGAGCCCCAGCTGGGAATCAAACCAGCAACCCCTTGGTTCACAATCCAACACTCAATTCACTGAGCCACAACAGCCAAGGCTGTAGTTCATTTATTTTGATTGCCAAATAATATTCCATTGTGTGAATTAACCATTCATCAGTTGATGGAAATTTAGGTTGTTCTCACTTTTTGGGCTATTATAAGTAATGTTGCTAGGAACAGTTTGTGTAGATATGTTTTCATTGCTCTTGGATATATAACTATGAATAGAACTGCTGGGTCATAAGGCAACTCTGTGTTTAATATTTTGAAACTTGCCAGATTGTTTTTCAAAAGGGCTACACTTCTTTAAATTATCGCCAGCAGTACATGAGTGATCCAGTTTCTCTATATCTGCTCCAACATTTGTTATTACTTTTTTATTATAGTTGTCCTAGTGTGTGTGACGTGGTATCTCCTTGTGGTTTGGATAACTAATGATGTTGAGCATCTTCATGTGATTACTGACCATATATATATCTTCTTTGGGGAGATGTCTGTTCAGATCATCTGCCCATTTTTAATTGAGTTACTGTTCTATTTACTGTTGAGTTGTAAGTGTTCTTTATATATTCTGGATATTAGATCCTTACCAGATATATTACTTGCAAATGTATACTCTGATTCTTAAGGTGTCTTTTCACTTTTTTGATGTTATCCTTTGAAGCACTAAAGTTTTTTTTAATATTTTATTTATTTTTATTTTTTAAAGAATTTATTTATTTATATAGAGAGGGGAAGAGAGGGAGAAAGAGAGGGAGAGAAAGAAACATCAATGTGTGGTTGCCTCTCACAACCCCCCACTACTGGAGACCTGGCCCATAACCCAGGCATGTGTCCTGACTGGGAATTGAACTGACAACCCTTTGCTTCACAGGCCCATGTTCAATCCATTGAGCTACACCAGCCAGGGCCAATTTTTACTTAATATTTGCATATGGTGTGAACTAGGGATCCAAATTCATTCTTCTGCTTGTGGCTATCCAGTTACCCACCACCATTGGATGAAAAGACTTTCTCCATTGAATGGTCTTGGTATCCTTGTCAGAAATAAATTGATTCCATATGTGAGATTTTATTTCTATACTCTCAGTTCTATTCCATTAATATATACTTATGCCAGTTCCATACTGTCTTGATTATGATAGGTATATAGTAAGGTTTTAATCAGGGAAGTATGAGGCTCTGAATTTGTCCTTCTTTTTTAAGATTGTTTTGGCTATTATGGGCCTTTTGAATTTCCATATGAATTTTAGGATCAGCTGGTCAATTTCTGTAAGTTGTAGATCAATTTGGGGATGTTGTCATCTTAACAATATTAAGTCTTCCAGTCCATGAGCATGGGGTGTCTTTCCATTTACAGAAAGTTCTCACTTAATGTTGTCGATAAGTTCTATGACTTTAAGTGAAATAACAAATAATGAAAACAGTTTTACCATGTAACGTAAGCAAGAGTTAAAATCCTATGGCCTCTCATCAATGTTATAATGAAACAATGTTGAATGAAATAATATTCAAGGACCTGCTATATTTAAGTCCTCATTAATTTCTTTCAAAAATGTGTTATAGTGTTCAGAGTTAGGATTTGCATTTCTCTTAATCTTTTGACATTATCAATTGTGAATTGACATGTTATACTAATTTAATTTTCAGATTGTTCATTGGAAGTGTGTAAGAACATAATTGATTTTTATATTTGATTTTGTATTCTATTTTGCTGGACTCATTTATCAGTTCTAATAATCTTAAATAATGTCCTCACAATTTTATACATGCAGGATTATATTGCCTGCAGATAAAGACAATTTCACTTCTTTCTTCCCAATCTGAATGCCTTTTATTTCTTTTTTCTGGTCTGATTGGCGTGGGTATGACCTCTAGTCCAATGTTGAATGGGAGAGTCAAGAGCCGATATCTTTCTTATTCCTGATATTAGAGAGAAAGCTTTTGTGTATTCATCCTTAAGTATTATGTTAGCTCTGTTTTTTTCTATGGATGCCCTTTATCATTATGAAGAAGTCCCTTTCTATTACTAGATTGTTAAGTGTTTCCATCATAAAAGGATATGGATATTTGTGAAATATTTTTTGCTGTATGCCTTGAAATAACCATGTGAGTTTTTTATTCTATTAATATGGTATATTATTTGCATTTTCTATGTTTAACCAACCTTGCATTCCTGGGTTAAATCCCAATTGGTCATGGTATATGCTCCTTTTTACAGGTTGCTGGATTTGCTTTTTTATATTGCTGATGACATTTATACTTACATTTATAAGGGATATTGGTTCATAGGGTAGTTTTCTTCTTAATAAGGTTTTGCCTAGCTTCGGTATCATGGTAATGCTGGCCTCTTAGAGTAAGTTGAAAGTGTTTACTCCTCTTCTAATTTTTGAAAGTGTTGTGAAGGACTGTTGCTAATTCTTCTTTCATCATTTGGTAAAATAAAACCATAGGGCTGGGATTTGCCTCTTCAGGGTTTCTGTTTCTTCTTAAGTCAGCTATGGCAGTTTGTATATTTCTATGAATTTTTTTCATTTCTTCTAGGTCATCTCTTCTGTTGGTTTAAGTCATTTGTAATAATCCCTTTAAAATCTTTTCCTGTAAGGTCAGTTGTAATGTTCCTCTTTCATTTGTGATTTTGGCAATTTGGGGTTTCTCTCCTTTATTTTATTAATTTTACTTCTAACCTTTGTTATTTCCTTCATTTTGGTTGCTTATGGTTTAATTTGCTCTTCTTTTTTTCCACGTCTTTTTTTCCTTTTTAAATCATTTTTATTTTTTCATTACAGTTCACATACATATTAGTCTTAGGTGTACAACATACAGATTAGACATTATATAACTCACTAAGTAATCATCCCAATAAATCTTACACCCATCTGACACCATAAATAGTTACTAGAATATCATTGACTATATTCCCTGTGACTATTCTGTAATACCAATTTGTACTTCTTAAACCCTTCACCTTTTTCACCCATCCCTCTAAACCCTCTCTTGTCTGACAACCATCAAAATGTTTTCTGTATCTATGTGTCAGTTTCTGTTCTGCTTGTTCATTCAGTTTGGGTTTTAGATTCAACTGTTAATAGCGTTGTGTTTATTGCCTTTTTTGGTTCATGCTTTTCATCTTTTTTACTTCATCTTCTTAAAGAATATCCTTTAATGTTTCATATAATACTGGTTTGGTGGTGATGAACTCCTTTAGCTTTTTCTTGTCTGGAAAGCTCTTTTTCTGTCCTTCAATTCTAAATGACAGCTTTGCTGAGTAGAGTAATCTTGGTTTGCAGGTCCTTGCTTTTCATCACTTTGAATATTTGTTGCTACTCCCTTCTGGCTTGCAAAATTTCTGTTGAGAAGTCAGTTGATAGTCTATGGGAGCTCCCTTCTAGGTAACTTACTGCTTTTCTCTTTCTGCTTTTAAGATTTTCTATTTGTCTTTAACCCTTTGAATTTTAATTATGATGTGTCTTGGTGTGGGCCTCTTTGGGTTCATCTTGTTTGAGACTCTCTGTACTTCCTGGAGTTGTATGTCTATTTCCTTCACCAAATGAGGGAGGTTTTCTGTCATCATTTTTTCAAATAGGGTTTCAATTTCTTATTCTCTCTCTTCTCCTTCCAGCACCCCTATGATACGAATGTTGGTCCAATTGAAGTTGTCTCAGAGGCTTCTTACACCATACTCATTTTTTTTATTCTTTTTTCTTTTGGCTGTCCCGATGAGGTGTTTTTGCTTCCTTAAATTCCAAATCACTGTTTTGATTACTGGATTCATCTACTGTACTCTTGATTTCCTGTAAATTGTCCTCCATTTCAGTTTGTATACACATTTCTGACTGATCCCTTTTTATGCTGTTAAGGTCCTCAGTGAGTTCATTGAGCATCCTTATAACCAGTGTTTTGAACTCTGCATCTAGTAGATTGCTTGTTTCCATTTTGTTCAGTTCTTCTTCTGGAGTTTTGATCTGTTCTTTCATTTGGGCCATGTTTCTTTGTCTCCTCTTTTTGGTCAGCCTCACTGTGTTTGTGTCTGTGTATTAGGTAGACCTGCCATGTCTCCCAGGGTTTGTAGAGTGGCCTAATATAGTAGGTGTCCTATAGGGTCCAGTAGCATAGCCTCCCCTTTCGCCCAAGCAGGTCACTGAAGGTGTGCCCTCCATCTGGGCTATATAGAACTCCCTCTTATAGTTGACAATCATTTGACTTTAGTATTGAAATCAGTCCTATAGGATATCTTCTTTCCATTGCAATTCCTCTGCCCTTTTAGAACCACAGAAGCATCCCTTAATTATTCACAAAAATATTGTCCAGTTCCTGGCTTATGTGAAGTAACCTGTATCTTTCAATTCTTCTGCCAGCCATACCAGACCAAGGCCAGCATGGAGAGAGGTGGTATAGAATATATGAACATGGTGCTTATGCCTCCTTGGTGACCAAACCAGATCAGCTATAGAAAATGTCTATTAGAACACTTGTAAAAGTTAACAAACTAAATACATACAACACAATAGTTGAATATGAGTGGCTGAGTGAGGTCAAAGGTAGTGCTTAAATTGTCTATTGGTATCATTTATGTCATTTTTAAAAGCTGGCTATACCTCCAAAAGATAAGATCTGGAACCAATTTCCTATTTTAAATGATTTCTGATATTGTCTTTTGTCAGCAAAACCATTCTCACTTATAGATTTGTAAGTTAATGCAAATAAACATGAAGGAAATAAAATATTATGATCAAGCAAGGTGTGAGTTTCAAGATAAAAAGTAAAAAGAAAACCTGTGATCTCTTTTCATGATTCTCAGTTCTCATGATAGTTATGCCATACACATGTATAAGTTTATAAAGCTATGCAATAATAAAAATCACAGACCCTCACAATAGGTATGTTTAAGATTTTAAGCACAGAAGAACCATTTCTTATTAGGTTTTTTGAGTTCTTATATGAATGCTCTTAAAGTCCATCCACAGAATATGCTGGCTCTAATAAAATTGGGTACACTGGCTACAGCAGTATAAAGATGGTCAAAGACCAACAATGGAATGGTGAATCACTTTAGGCATTTGGTCATGGGGCCAAAGTCCAGGCCCTAGGACCTAGATTATGTATCTAATTCTTTTTAAGCAAATCAGGCTAGTGAAGGCAGGGAATCTTATGCTGAGAAAAGACTGAAACCCAAGCTTGACAGGGCCTAATTCTACAGGGATCTTGGAGAATGGATGCTTTTAAGAAAATTCTTTTGTTCAACTTAGAATGAGTCATCCACAGATGTGCCCATTTCATATTGTATTTGTTAATACCTCTGTTTTAAAATGTTATTTTTGATACAAATGTGTTAAAGCTGATGTTTCTAGCATAACCACAATTTATGCAATCTAGAAATAACTTCCATCTGCTAATACTCATTATGTAATGTGGAGATGGCTCTTACGCACTTACTCTTTGTATCTAATAGGGACACTACATGGATAGGTGCTATGGCCATAACAGTCAGTCATTCAGCACTGTGTGGTTTGAAATATAACATTTAATTTCCAAATGTTAGTTTGCTCATAAAAATATAACATCTTTTTGGTTGGAGGAGAATCTATGGAATGATGCTTCAAGGATATTGTAACTGAAGCAGCATCTTTACTTCAATTAAAGCTCCCATCGACAGTAATGATAATGAACAGTGTCCACGGCGGTGGACTCTCTTATGAAGGAAGGCAGCTCTTGTCCCCAGTTTCTAGGAACCAGGATCATGATTTCTGAATCATACACATGCCAGCATCCTGTAGCTGGTCCTGAAATCTTCCTAGTGTTTGTCTGAAGACACACACACAAAAAAAAAAAAAAGAAAGAAAGAAAGAAAAAGAAAAGGATGGACATAACAGCTTTTAAAGGACTGTGGCTTCAAAGTTAAAAGCTCGTCTGCATTGGACAACCTCTTTAAAATTGTTCATTCATTGCTTCATGTGTTACTCATGTTTTCATGGCCCTCTGTATTTTCACCCCATTCAGCCTTTCCAGTCTAATGCCTTGCTTCTTCTCACACAGTCCAGCCAAACTGTTACCCAAGCATCTCCCATTTCCACATACCTCTATCTATATATGCCATTCTTTTTTTCTCTGGAATACTTATGTCTCTCATTCCACTTCTTTTTTCCCCTTTGTCTCCACATATCCAAACCTACCCAAGCTCTCTAGCCTCAATTTAAATGTTTCTTTCTGGCCCTGGCTGGTGTAGCTCAGTGGATTGAGCATGGGCTGAGAACCAAAGGGTCACCAGTTTGATTCCAAGTCAAGGCACATGCCTGGATTGTGGGCCAGGTCCCCAGTGGGGGTCACATTAGAGGCAACCACACATTGATGTTTCTCTCCCTCTCTTTCTCCCTTCCTTCCCCTCTCTCTAAAAATAAATAAATGAAATATTTTTAAAAATAAATGTTTCTTTCTGCATGAAGTTTTCACTGATCTTAAAACACTTGTACCCAATCCAGAGGTGATTACTTCTTCCTCTAAACTGCCTGTATTTCTCTATTGAGACACTGTAATACCGTAGATGAGAAATAGCCACTTACAAATATTGTAGCTTTGAACAAGATTTCTTCTCTGAATCTCAGGCCCTAAATGTATAAAATGGAGACAATAATTCCTGTCTCATAGGATTCTTATAAGGATTAAATGAGATTATGCATGCTAAGAACCCACACAATAGATGCTCAATTGATTGTAGCTCTCCTAGAGAATAGGGGCCATGTGCTGTCCAACTTTGTAAGTGTACCAGCACTTAGCATGGTACCTGGCCCAGAGTGGGGACTGTATAAATGTTATGGAGTGAATAGTCACCCCTTTAGTAATGGGAACATGGAAAAGGGGGTCATGCTTTCCAGCCCTGAGAAGGTGGTCCACTGGGTCTGTCACTTGCCTTCTAATAGCTTCCTTGTCAGCCTACAAAAAGGAGCTGCCCTTTGTGGACTGCAGCAGCTTTCCCTCTTCCTAAATTGCGGATCAGGTAAAACAATGCAAATTGGATGCTTGCTACTTCATTCTAGCCTTCTGGTTATTCTCTCAAGAGTCCTTCTGTGTAGGGTTTGGAGTTCATCCTTTGCTAAGGACTGAATCCATTCAAAATTTTGCATCGTTAGGTTTTAAAGCAACTTCAACTGGTTTGTTATTTTGTTTATCCTTGGCCAGTAAGACTTCCTTTTTCTCTTAAAATCTCTTGGAAAAGTTTCATAAAGTTTTTGGTGCAGTCAAAAGGTCACAAAATGTTTTATGTGTAAATAAAGGAGAAATGCTTTAGTTTCTGTTAAACTGCACCTCTGTTAAAAAGTCAAGAGGAAAACACACGTTGTAAACAGGCTCTAGTTTTTATTTGTTGGATTTGGGCTCTCTGCAATCCCGTTTGGCAGATATGTGGAGTATGTTGAATTCCAAGTTGACTTTCAATTAAACTGCTTTTCTACATTTCCTAAAGAAAAGTATTCCTAAGAGAAAGAGCAAAAATCTCCAGTGCCAGAGACTGCACAATAATATTTGACCACAATCTTAGGAGAAAAAGGCAAGGATAAACCCAAACATGAATCAGGGAACTCAAATGGAAGAAAAGCTACCAACTGGAAGGACTCTGCTATTGGACCATTGGCTTGACTGCCTAGGAGAATATGAGTTTGGTCCTTCGCAGGTAAAACATGAGGCCACTTGGCAGGTATGATATGACCACACCTGTAAATTTGGCTATAATTGTTCAATGTTCTAAGCATTTATGCTGTGTTGTTTCTCTTTTATTAGAACCATGGTAAGGGTCTACTGGGTGAGACAGACCAGATATGCAACACTGGGCCATACTTACATACCCAACTGCCTCACTCTTTCAGACCCTGGGATGGGGAAAGAGACAGGGTTGACCTGGGAAACTATGGTCTGGTACACAACAGGTACTCAAAATGTACTTGAAGAAATAGAAAGTACTTGCTTGAAACAAGAATGCCTTCCTTCCAGCTTCTTGCTGGCATCAGTGGAGGAGAAATGTTGAGGAAGTACTCGCCAGCCTTCCCTCTGCTTTTCTCACTCTTAAGACAATTCTTGCTTGGGAGTCACTAAAGCTGGAAAGGGGTAGAAACAAAGGGGGAGATTTCCTTTTTAATTTTATTCTATCTTCCCTGTCTCCAGTTGGGAGCTACTGACATCTAGACAGACTTTAAGGCTTTTGTTTTTGTTAATTGTTCATCCTTTTAAACAAATCTCTTTCTCTGGCCTAGAAGTCAGGCTTGAGCTAGATCACAGAGTGAAGCCATAGTAGCCTCCTTGGGCTCTGTGCATCTGTTGATGAAAGGTGAGTTTCAGCTGAGGGGATGAGGCCTTCTGTAGGAAGAAGAGACCTGAGACCATGTTTTGGCCTAGAGTTGCTCATCTTAGCCCAGCATAAACCAGTTGGTGAATAATGTGTTTGCTTCAGACACCTGTAGCTCTGCACATATGTTATATTCAATTTGATACTCTTAGAAGGTTTCCCTGGCTTATCTGCAACACCACTAAATATTTTAGAAGGGCAGGGAGGAAAATAGAGGTGCCAGTACACGTTTGACTTCCATATCACCACCATATGGACTGAGGTATTTTTTAATTAAAAGTTGAAAAACCAGCAGAAGCCCTAGTGTCCTGTACTGAAAACAGAAGTGCCTGCATATAGGTCAGGCTTCATGTGTCCTCTCTCCAGAGAAGGACCACCCTTCTAAAGTCTGGAGATAGATGATAGTTCCCATGCAGCACATCTGAATCTATCACACCTTCCCCTGCACCTGCAATGTAGACAAATGGTCCACACATCTTTCTAGAAGACACAATGTCATCCAAACAGATGTCAATCTTTGGAGGGATCTGTCAGGCCAAGAGTGCAAGTTGGGGTGAGTATCATGATGGAGCCTGGCAAGCTCTATATGTAAAGCTCAATTATCAGTCCAGTTCTGACCCTGCCTGCTTTATACAGAAAAATTAAATAGTCATTCTTCTACTTTTGATCAACAAATATTTACTGAGATCACACTAAATACCAAGCATATGTGAAGAACTTTACGTAAATGCACTCACTGAATGCTCTCAGCAGCCTCGTGGTAATTATGCTCACTTTAGAGATGACAAACTTGGGACTAAAAGCAGTGAAGTGACTTGCTCAAAGTCTTCCTGCTAGCCAGAAGCAGAGCTTAGGTTTGGATCCAGTTCTGTCTCTTCCTCAAACTCTCCCTATTCTGTTCCAAGGCATGCCAGGAATTCTTTCTCCTTACTTCAAATTATTTCCTGTTTCAGTTTTACCAAAAAGCATAAACCTATTAAGGTGTCCCCAGTTACAAAAGTCCCTTGAGAGTAGGCCATTTAACCATTGTAAGTGTTGGCCTTTAAAGTCTCCCAAGTTTCTCCCTGGTCAATTGTATGCGGATAGTATATGTGGAAGGAGGCCCTATTGATGGCACAGGAAACTTCCCTCATCTCCACTAAGTTGGGAGGGTATGAGGAATGAAGAGAAGGCAATCACAGACAGAATTCAATTTAGCCAGTTATCTCAGCTCTACTCACAAATTTTGACGGAGGACCTTTTTGGCAGCTAGCAGTGTTAGGCACAATGAGAATAAAGAGGCTACATGTGATGGTCCCTGCTCTCTAAAGGAAGGAAGACACAAAGAAGCCAAAGAATTTGGACTTAGTCCTGTGAACAGTGGTGAGGCACTGGTGACTTTTGAGAAGAAATGTGACAACTGCTCCCAAAGTGTGCTTGTATTCATTCCCACAAGGTTACCATGGGGTCAGGGTGGAGCTGGGAAGAGCACAGGACAGTGGGTATCGGAGAAGCCTGACTGCACTATGTTGGGGTATTAAAGATGTGACAGTCTCTGCATCTTTGCCTAGCACCTCCCGTGCATGTGAAATCGCACAGTTCAATAGGAAGGATATAAACCATCTGCAGCAACATATTTGTTTTAAAAGGAGATACCAGCATGAAAACTTAGCAACTTTGCACCAGTTGAATGAGGAGCATCTGCCTGATATTTTCATAGTGGTTATATTGATTGTTCATCTTCCATTCTTCTTGTGGTTTGTGTTACTAACATATTTATATTAGTTCTGTCAAAAGAATTCTTGAGAGAAAAAAATGAATTTGTAAATTGTTACTTTGGAAAGATTAAAATGTATACAAAAATTAAATTTCCCTATAAGCTTTAGCCCTTTGTCATGTGGTACATAAGATTTTGAAAGGTGGCTTGGCTGGTATAGCTCAGTGGATTGAGCACGGGCTGCGAACCGTAGGTTCAATTCCCAGTCAGGGCACATGCCTGGGTTGCAGGCTACGGCCCCCAGCAACTGCACATTGATGTTTCTCTCTTTCTCTTTCTTTCTCCCTCCCTTCCCTCTCTAAAAATAAATAAATAAAATCTTCAAAAAAATAAGGGAAGAAAAAGAAATTTTAAAACATACTAATAGGAAAGGAGAAAATAAACTTTAAAAAAAAAGTTTTGAAAGGCCTTTTACATCTTGAAGGCCTAGAGAGGGTCAGGGATCTCCCACTCCTGTTTACCTTTTCACGGCATGCTTACAGTTATTGGGTACCTGCTCTGTGCCAGGACACCATGCTAAATGTTTTGACATCTCCTCACAGCATCCCTATTTTAGAGGTGAGGAAGCTGTCTGTCAGCAACATTCTATAACTTGACCAAAATGAGAGTTGTATAGTAGAGCCAATACTGACAGCTCTGTTTTCTGGTTCCCTATCCAGAACTTTTACCACTATATTACACTACCTCCTTTTTGGATCTGTTCTGTACTCCTAGGATGTGCATAGTATAAAACTGGGAAAGGATGAGATTTTCTGATTTTTCTCATGGCCATCCATTGCCACTTGAACAAAACACAGGACCCTGCAGAAATGGGGTTTGAGACTATTAGAGTTTGATGAGGAAGGAGAGACTTGTTCACAAGATTGGGTGTTGGTCAATCAGTGTGCCAGCCCAGGAAGGTTGCCCCAATTAGCTATAAGATAGCATGAAGTCAACAAATTTCTTGAGAGCATAAGAAAGGACTACAGTGTGAATGTAATTAAGAGGGAAATAAAGGCACACTCCTTTTCTTCTCAGTTTTGTCCCAGGGAGAAGCACAAAAATCATGGGACTGTCAGATTTCTTGCTGACTACAGATCTCTATCACTTCTGTGGATCCATCTCTCCTAAGAAGCTGATGGACTGGCCCGAACCAAATTAACAATGGCAGGTCACTGTGGGGGAGGGGAGGAAATCACAGACTTGATGCCAACATCACTTTAAGATCTTTAACTCCTCTATTAGGTTATGAATTCATAATCTGGAGTTGGCCTAACCTCCGTAGCACACTCTTCTCCAAAGCACCTCTGAAAGCAGCCTGGGAGTATGGAATGAAGCCTGGTGAAATGGCTGGCCAGAGCCCCACCCCTACCTTGTCAGGGGGCAGAGGAGCACTCCATCTTTAGAAATGGTCAGGTTATGTGCACTGGAAATGGGAAGTAGGGTTGAGCCTGGATAAATAAAATACGCACTGATGCCTGGGCCTGGGGTCCTGGCTACGGAGGAATAAAATTTAGGAAAACCTTGTCAGAAAATGAAGTACCAAGTAAGCTGAACTGCCTCGAAAGTAAAAAATAGTAAAGTCTTTGAACTTCATTATTTCAAAAATGCTTGATGATTTTCCTCAGTAATAAAGCTATGAAGAGGGACACCTTGATTTCTATCTGAAAATCTAGGAACTGACATTTCAGAATAGTTGCTGGATCTTTATATAAGAAAACATTTTTATCATTTAACTATTACCTATAATGGTCTCTTTATTTTCTCATTTGAGCCGAGTTTGTAAATTGAATTATTTCTAATGTTTTTAATGCTAAGTAAAACTAACTGCATATTCAAGCTCAATCTAACTACCTCTGTTCAAATCAGTTGAAATGACTTTCTAAAAAAGAAATTTGAATTCAACAAAACTACTTTTTTGTCTTGTTTCCATAGCATTAGATAGTCAGCTTGACTTCCCCCTTCCCCAAGTCCTTTAGGATCTTGTGACCCAGCTTTGTTTATTGCTTCTTAAAACAAAGTTTAAATATACCCAAACTTATCCTTGCATAATTCTCCCCTATGTCTCTCTATTCAGGGATAGAAACATTTTTGAGATGTTCTTTCTCTTTTTCCCTATTCCTGAACATTTCCCTTTCTTTGGTCCATAAACTGGGATGTAGGTATTATCTAACTTATTTTTTTTTCTTCCATCATGTGAAAGCAGTACTACTGTCCCAAATTTGCACATTAGCAAATAGCAGCTCTGGTTTAAAGTACTGTGGTCTCATAAGCTAGTAGGTGATGGACCTGGAAGAATGAAGCTTAGGAGCCTGGGATACTCAGTTTCTCACACTGCCCTTCCAGACCCTGACATTCTCCCCAAATGCTCTTGTTCTGGAACAATGCCAAAAGTAGTCAAAAGAAGACGCTTGAAGTTGGCATCCCAAAATATCTGTGGTGATAAATTATCAGGTGTTCAATTAAAACTGCAGAACTGATTTTTTAATTCCTATTGAAATCGTTGCAAGTAGTCCAAGTTCTATCACTTGTGTGCTTGACATGCTCTCCCCAGAATTAACATAAAGAAATTAACGTCTGACAAGCTTCACTATTTGATGCCCTATGAGGGCTGAGGATATTTCAAGGGAGAAGGAATGTAACTAGAATGAAATTCTTAAGTAAGATTACTGATATGACAGGACGAAAGAGCTTGAGACTGTGTGAAAAGAACCTCCTTTTTCCCTTTAATAAGTCCATTACTTGTTCTTGGGCATATTTTAAGGTCCTTTTCATGCTGCATCTAGAGTTGAGCATGCTTTGTATTTCAAGCTTTGTCTATGAATCCATAGAAGCCAAAGTTATTTCTGCTGTAAAATAACAGGAGCCAGGAACAGCTAATCTCCTTTCATTCAGAGTTCCTTACATTATTTTACTGGACAAAGTTTGTGTTGGCTACAAAACAGGCCATTCATAACATCTATGAGAAGGAATTTAGGGAAGAATGAAGAGAGATCGTAGGATGTATAAAGGCTCCCTCTCCTGAGACCATTAAGAAATTCCAAATTGGCACTGTTTTGAATAGTGACATTGCATTAGCCTTGCTAATTTCAGTAATTCAAGCTGATAGCCTCTATTTACGAACCTGCTAGATGAAACCTTCCCATAATGACAGTACCAACATGCTTCTCACCCAAGGGGAGCTGATGTTTTAAAATAGGCGATGAGAGGAATGTAGTGAGGGAAGTTGGAGGGTGATCATTGCTAGCACAGTGGTACCTCTCAGTAAGAAACTCTTTGGAGAGGGTTATATGTCTTCACTTCTTCAATAAGATGTGTCCTACGTTGCTGAAGTAAGTGCACTTTTGTTTCTATAAACAGGGATGAGAATATGAAACACAGGTTTGTCACTCCCTTACCTCATTGCATCCGGCATCTTTCATTATTTGTCTGGCTTTTAATTGTCTTCATTTCAATAATCAGGACTGGCAATATAACCCATCCGAATTCCTTTATTTTTAAGTGGGAATGTTTGTTCTTTAGTTCATAAAATGTGCAAATAAACTGACAGATAGCTAATGGCAAAAACTCCAGGGGAGTATGCCTTCCTTTTTAAAGGGAACTACATATAAAAGACATTCTCTAAATCTCTCTGGGCTAAACTGGCATCTCACATCATGCCAGAAAAATGTACAGAGGGAAATCTTCAGAGCCTCACAAGCTGAGAAAGGAGAAAGATTGCCGAGTGTTTGAAAGGGTTTAGGGTTTCATTTGAAGAGCAGCTGCACCCCACTGCGCCTGTGCTCAGATGCACTGAACGCCAGTGAGGCGGTACATTGGAACTCTCTCCAAGTGCAGCGATAATGAACCTGCTGGTGACAGGGCATAGCCGGCAATCCATGCCTTCTGCACATCTGGCCCTGTGTTATTGACTTGGATTTCCTGTCAGTCAGTGAAGAGGGCCGCAGCACACGATCCTTCCCTTAACAGTTTGGATCATCAAACAATTAGGACAGAGAGAGGAGACAGGGGAGAGAGGAAGGATGAACATAAAAAGGAGGGGGAGAGGCAATGTGAAAGCATGAGAGATTTGCTTAGGTTCCAGGGCACTGTTTCTCCAGAGAAAGTTCTAGTATTCACCGTTTACTCAAATAACAAGTAATATGCTTGTGGAGCACATTAAGGTTACAAATCATATTCATGTTTCTTATCTCACTTGAGAAGTACAGTAGTATGACTTTGGTCCTAAATAATAAAGTATTCTCTGCTTAAGGGCAGAGCAGTAGAGCTCTGTGGATCAGGCTTCCCCAGGTTTCCCTTTTCAGAACCTTCTAGCAGGGGTATCCAACCCATGACCCGCAGGCTGCATGCAGCCCAGGATGGCTGTGAATGCAGCTCAACACAAAATCGTAAATTTACTTGAAACATTATGAGATTCTTTTGTGATTACACATTGTGTGTAATTACACATTCTTTTGTGATTGCATTGTGTGGTTACACACAGTGTATTTAATGTGTGGCCCAAGACAACTCTTCTTCTAGTGTGGCCCAAAGACACCAAAAGGTTGGACACCCCTGCATAGGATCTGCCCTTGCCCAGAACTCCCACACTTGTTTCGTGCCTCTCATGTGGTGCTTATCACATTCTAACTTAGATACAGTTATTTTTATACCCGTGTCATCTTCTTGACAGGTTAGAGAGGTCCTGGGAGCCTATGACTGAATTTTCTTCATCTTTGTATCTACCACGGCACATGGCAAAATGTATGGCAAACAATGGGGGTCCAAATGCATGTTCATTTCTGTCCCTCCGGACACCTATACCACGTGTCGATCTCCTGCTATCAGATACAGAGCTCTTTCAGGATAGGCTCCGAGTTTTATCCTGTATCCACAGCACCTGGCCTGCCTGATTCCCAGCACAACAGGTCCTCAAAGAACATCATTTTATTCCATTTAGTTTCATTATAACATTGAGAATGCTGTAGTAATTTAATTCTGGTTTATATCAATTAACTGTGGTAAAATTGGTCTTGTTAGACATCATTTTGCTTAAAGTCGCAGAACCTATCAACGACTTTAAGTGAGGACTTCCTACACATCAGTAAATATTTCCAGTACTCAACAAGTGTTAATTCATTAATTACATTGTGCTAACCGTACTTAACATAAACCCTTCCATTCAACTTGGACTGCCACATCCACCATTTCATGTACTTCAAGGGGTTATTCATGATAATACATTTAAACCAAAATGTTTTGCCCTGACCTTTGTGTCTCAGTTCGTTGGGCATCATCCTACAAAGCAAAACATCTCAGGTTCAATTCTCTGGTCAGGGCACATGCCTGCTTTGCGGGTTCGGTCTCCACTCTGGGCGTAAGCAAAAAGTAAGTGACCAATATTTCTCTCCCTCTCTTTCTCCATTGCTTCCCCTCTCTCTCTAAAAAAATTATATATATATATAATCTTAAAAAAATAAATAAGCCAAAAAATTTTAGGACTCAAGTAATGATAACAAATATAAAGACCCAGAATTTCCTACATTTTAACCCTATTTTCCCCAAAAAGTACTCTGTGAATGACAAGGGTTACAAGAGATTTTAGGGAAAGAAACTACAGAGGAAAGAAAAAAGTAGTGTGAGGTAAATAAGGCAGGTGAGTGAGACCCTTAGTGAAGAATGCTGCCGAAATCTGTAATCAGGGCCCCACACACTGGAAATGCTGCCTGCCTGGCTGTATGGTTGGGCTGGGGCATGAGAAAGGTGAAACCAAAAAAAAAAAAAAATCAAGTTGAAAAGGAGGCCTCCTAAACTTGGTTTTAGGCTTAATACTAAGGTAAAAAGATTTGAGGATTATTTTACCTTGTTGTTAGTCAAAAGGGGGCTTCAGATTTCTCCCCTGGGTGACCTAAACTGTAATCTGCCTCTGTTAATACTCCTTCCATTTGTGAGGAAATTATAGTGACTGAAGAAGCTCAATTTACTTCCTCTAATCTCTCTGCAGAGAAATTAGAAAGACAATGGAGGGTGCTGTCTGCCTGGAAGTCTGCATGACATACAGAGTATTGATCAGGACAAATCAATCAAAGAAAACAATCTCTGTTTAAGGAGAATGCATCCTTAATCGTGGTAATCCCTTTAGTAAATTGCTTTCTCTGGTGACATTGCTTCCCTAATTATAGCTTGCTCATTTTGATTTTCACTTTACATTGTTGCTCGCCACTGTTGCCATTGCTGGTTTGCAGGCCCAGCAATGGACTTGTTACCAGGGTTAACAATTCTCGGCCAAGTGGGTCTCAGGACCAAATGTCATCACTTTTGCAAGTGAATCAAGGGTCACCAGACAATTATATCTCCTTTCACACTTTCTCAAAAGACTTATTTTCCACCCCCTTAATAATTTCAATTGTCTAATCTGAGAAGTACTGTCAACATCTCCCAAAATAAAATTGTAAAAATAAAAATGCAGAACAATACTAAAATGGGTACTAGACCATGGTGACAGGTTATGTACTAGGGTTTGCTCCACAATCCAATTGGCATAGTTTAGCATGCTTATTTTCTTCTTCTTTTTTTTCTGAGTACAAGTTTTTACCAACCACTTCTCTTTACTTGTTTGTTTATTTTGGTGGAGAGGGACAAAGTGGGAAATATACTGATGTTCTTGAGGAAAGTACCCTATTGCTCAGTCATATTCAGCAGTGAGTCACTGTGACTCACTCCCAAGTCATCTGTTATGGCAAATGTGTCCAGCTAGACTTGCTTGCCATAGCTTGGAAATGCATACTGTATTTTTAGGACTATAAGATGCACCTAGCTTTTAGAGGAGGAAAATAGGGGGAAAATTTTGAAGCAAAAATTATGGTAAAATATTTAATAACATAAATAACATAGGCTGCTGCCCCACCCCCCAGCAAGCCAGGTAAGCCACATTTGGACTATAAGACGCACCCCTCTTTTCCTCCCCCCTTTGGGGAGGGGAGTGCATCTTATAGTCCAAAAAATACAGTAGTTTATTTTAAATGAATTTTTAAAATAACTGTTGCATTAGGGTGACATTATAAGGTCATGTTTTTCCTAAAAATTCCTTAATATTATCCTGTTATCTTCTCGATATCCTCTACATCATCTTTCTGAGAAATGACATTTCTCCTCTCTCTCCCCATCTTTTCCACCCAATCCTTCCCACTTTCTGTCCTCCTATCCTACAACTCACCTCCCATGCAGCATACATTCCTACATGTCAAGGTTATTCTAGGTGTGTTCTTATGGAAATACACCACATAATCCAAAGGCGTTTATTAGAGGATATTCACTGCAGCACTGTGTCAAGGAGAAATTAGAAACAAACTATCAGAGAGAAAATGGCTAAGTATGTTATATTCATACTAAAGGAATGAGGCAGGTCTGCATGTATTATCATGCAAATATTTCAAAAAATATGTATCCTATGCATATGCATATAAAATACATTTACCAGTAATTACCCCTGGGGAGCTGTGGGAGGGGAAGTTTGAAGAGGGGGCTTTCTTTTTATTTACTCTATTTACTAAGGTATTGTTAGGCTCTTTAGCTTCAAAACTGTATTCATTTGTTGAATAGTTAAATTAACAAAATAAAAAGACTATGTAAAGTGCAAAGGATGTTTTGCAGAAGGGAGGAGGAGACAGGTGCTGTCATAGTCCTCCAGTTGAGAGGTGCTGAGAACATAATCTGAGGAGCTGCAGTAGCAAACAATGGCAATGGAAAGGAGAATTCACAAAATATTAAGGAAACAGAATTTGCAGCATGCAATAATTAATTTTGCGTGCAGCATGAAAAAGGAGGGGGACTATAAGGTGATTTGCGGGTTTCTGGCTTGGGCAATTAGATGGCTAGGTAGAGGCATTTACTTCTGAGTAAATAGGGAAATCCTCAGTGATAGATAAAACCAGGGCCACAGATGAAGGCATTCAGGGCTTGTAAAGTGAGAAGATGAGATGGCCAAGAGAGAGAAAAATAGCCTGCAAAGGAAAAAGAATTTCTGTGAGAATGATCAGAGGCAGAGGAGGGATCCAGGAGGAAGCTGTGTCAGAAAGAGGGACACCGAGTTTCAAGAGAGAGTGGCCAACAATATTGGAAGCTGCAGAGAGCTCAGGATGAAAAACTAAGACTCCACTTAGGGGTTACCTATAAAGTGGCACAAGGGTGTTGTTTGAAAACTGATGATGGCTTCACACCCCACAAAATTTACTAGAAATTATTGAATTGTACACTTGAAATTCACTTGAAATGGATAAATGTTATGGTATTTAAATTATACCTTAGTAAAGTTGTCTAAAAAAGTATTCATTGAAATTTAGTTTGGAGCGAGCTATGATTCCAGGGGAACTTCCCAATCTAATCTTTTATTTTTAATGGTTGGGGAAAGAAATGAAATACAGTGACAGGAAGCATATGAGATTACTGATGCTACGTCCTGATCCTCCCTCGCTCTCTTGCAATGTCAAAAACTACTTCATATGTTTGATTTGCTTTTCAACAAGCAAAGCAATGAACATTGCCACCCTATTCCCTGTCTCTGTTTTATTAATTGCAGAATAGTTGCTGTATTATTATTATTATTATTATTAAGCATGTATATTCAGAAGAAGTTTACGGTACCAGGCTATAAGGTCCCAGTTTTAATCTGTGTTGTTTTTAATGCTTACATTTTTTTTTCATTTTTTTAAATTTCATTTTAATGATTGTTCAAGTACAGTTTTCTCCCCTTTACTCCCAATCCAGCCCACCCACCCCTCCCTCCCAACTTCCCTCCCATTACCACCCTCCCCCTAGTTTTTGTCCATGTGTCTTTTAACTTTGTTCCTGTAAACCCTTCCCCTTTCCCCCTGAAACTCCCTCTTCTCTCTCCTTTGGTCACTTTCTGCCTGTCCTCTATTTCAGTGTCTTTGGTTGTATTTTGCTTGTTTGTTTGTTTTGTTGATTAGGTTCCTGTTAAAGGTGAGATCATATGGTATTTGCCTTTCACTGCCTGGCTTATTTTGCTTAGTAATGCTTACATTTTAATGTGTGTGAACAGAGCTTCTTTATTGACTCTTTAAGGCCTTTTCACTCTAAAATCTCATCATTCACTTTCTGACCTCTGTATTTCCCTTAATTTGCCTTCACCAATAATAAGATAGATGTGTTTCTCTTGGTTAATGGGCATATTTGATGTATTCTGTAGACAGGTAAAAACAGTATGGAAAACTCTTGCCCCTTCTTAGTTATAAGAAACCAGGGCTACCCTTGACCCTACTTAATTACAGTGTTTGTTTCTTGCCAATAGCGTCTTCTTTTTATTTTGGTTTAATATCTTCTTGCTGACTTTTAAACTCTTCCTCAGTAATCTGGCTGCTCTTTCTTGTGGCAGAATATTCCTTTTTTCCTTTTATATCTTTACAGCCATGGATTTGTGCCACTTGGCATCTTTTTTTACCTTTCCTTGCCTCCCTTTGGATATCCTTACTTTGTTCTAATGTCCACGGAGCTATTTGTATGAGGGCCCTCCAGCGCTTTCTCCTCAGTTGCCTTCTCTTTGGTTCTCTCGAACTCATGTCCTAGTCATGTTCCCAAAATGAATTTTCCCTGTCTGATGCCACTTCTTCCTCTGGATCCTGAGTGAAGATACCATTATGTGGCTGCATTGAACAAGATGCCTGTCACCTGTGAGTTACTGCTAATCGTTTCCTATTGTTAGAGAAAAAATGGATGTAAGCAGTTCCTGATTTGGTTGTACCACCTCCTGTATAGGAATCCTCACCATGTATGTACATTTCATACTGCCTGATAAAGTTTCACATGATTTTTTGAGGCTTAGCCCCAGTTCAGCAAGCTGGATGGATTATGTGGTTCTTTCTCCCCACCTTAGGCAGCTCAGTAGTTACTCCCTTAAAATTATGTCTTGGTTGATAATTCCTTGGCAGACTTAAAGCCCTCATCTCTAAGCTAGCTGTGGTCCACAAAAGACACTGATCACTTTCTTTGAGAGAAGATCTAAAGCAGCCTGTTTAGATACCCCTCCAGAAAATGTCTGTGTCAAAAGGTAGGGATGCAAAGGTCACTTGAACCTGGTCCCTTCACCCTCAGACCTGCCATAAGACCTCTAAAGACCTGAATGAAATCCTAGAATCTCAGGGTTGGAAGGGACATTGGAAACTAAGTACCTTCACCCTTATTCAATGTCTGAACCCCTTACCCAATCGTGTTACCAGATGGCTGTCCAAACTGTCATGGCCCATCTCTGGAGATAGATCTCACTGCATAGAAGCAGCCTATGAAATTTTCAGATTGTACTAAGTATTAGAAAGGTTTAAAATTTCTCTTAAGTCTAAATCATTTTTCCTTAGGAGAAAGACACAGCCATCAAATAGCAGTTAGTAAAATGGCATGACTATGGAGCAAGATAAATCTGAGATAGAAAAAGAAAGAAGGGAAATTGAGCAAAGGGGGCATGAGCACGTGCAGTAAATCAGGCAGTCTGGTGCTACAGGAACAAATGAGGGAATATGAGCTGAGGCAGGAAGGGTGCTGAGAGGTGAACAGCAAGCGCATAGAAACACTGCTGGAAGATTAAGGAACAAGATACTACAACCTCTTCTAAAATAAATGACATGTTGGTTAGAGGGTTTTTTTTTAAGATTTTATTTATTTTTAGAGTGAGGGGAAGGGAAGGAGAAAGAGAGGGAAAGAAACATCAATGTGTGGTTGCCTCTCGAGTGCCCCCAACCGGGGACCTGATGCACAACCCAGGCATGTGTCCTGACTGGGAATCAAACTGGTGACCCTTTGGTTTGTAGGCTAGCACTCAATCCACTGAGCCACACCAGCCAGGGCTTGTTAGAGGTTTAAATCAAAGTGAGGAGGAACAGAAAAGCACTTTTAAGGTCCAAAATCTAACGGAAGATTCCAACCTTACCCTTGGCCTAAGAATATGGAAAAGAACACTGTGGAGACAGGAGAGAATGTTTAGTAGATCAATGACTGAACAGAAGAGGATAATTGGACATAGGAAATGAGTTAAAGAGCAATGGAAAGAGACAATGAAGTGAATAGAGAAATAGAAAGGGGAAAAATGAAAACACAGAACTTTTAGGTTAAGGAATTGCATTTATTCCTGTGCCAGAACGTAATTGTATTTTCCTGGCAGTCATCCCACAGACCTCTGCAAGGGGAACAGGGTGCCAGCATGTTTACTGCAGGTTCTGAGGTCTTATTGCTTTGTACCATTATAGCCAAGCAAGGGACTTCATTAATAAAGCTTATTTTGATGTCACAGAGACAGGCACTGAAATTTCAATACCAGCAGCTCCTGCACTTGGTAATCAAAGGCAATGGAAAGGGCAGGGTGCGGCCCAGTGATGGATCGACTGTGAAGCAAAGGCAGGGGTCAGAAGTGTGGGAACCCAATCATAAGGTTTGAAGTGAAAAATAAACAGAACCTGCTCACCAGAAAACCTGTATTCTATCCAGCATGGCACACAGAATGCCAGCATGTGTCAGCTGCTTACAGAGCAAAGCATCACGTTCCAGGCAGCAGAATAGAATAAGAAAATAATCTTTGTAGATTCCATCCACATCGAGTGCTGTAAACTAATGCTGTGGGTAATGAGAACTGACAATTGTCGGAAGGGCTTTGGAATCTAGCAGTCAGGGTTTGAGCCCTGCCATTTGCTCCCTGAGCTACCTGCCATTGGTCCAGCCTTTGTCTTATCTTCATCATAGCTCTGTGGGACTCCTTCTCCTAAAGGAATCATCAGTTAATGAGGATAGATGCCTTGGGAAGGGTGTCTGCTAGGGTCGTAGCCCTTCACCTGCTCACTCTCAGTAGACTGGGGATACGTGTTTATTCATGTAGCCATTGACCCATTCATTCGTTCATTCAGTCAGCAAACTTTTTTTGTAAGTGTCTGTGCTAGCTAAATACTGTGTTTGAGCTACAGAGAGGAATAATACTCATTCCTTAGCTTGATGGGGATTGTAGTCAAGTTGAGGAGAGGAACATAGCGGTGACTAACTCAACTATGAGGCACATTGAAATTAGTGCTGTAATATAAATACAATCCAATAAATAGAGAAGGAAGTGATTAATTTGGGTGGGGTGAGAAGGGAAGACTTTGTGGAAGAGATGTAACATGAGGCCTAAGAGAGAGACTATCCCAGGCTGAGAGAGCAGCAAGATAAAAAAAACAAACAAACAAAAAAAAACATGGGAACCTCAAAGTACTAGCAATTTTCAGCAAATAATGAATGGGGTGGTATGACTACAGTATATAGTGCTTGAAGAAATATATGGGCAGTAGAAACTGGAAAGCAAGACAAGATGAGATGGAGACACTCGTGAATGCCATGCTAAAGAATGAAGACTTTATCCCACATGCAGTAGAGAACCATCAAAGGATTCTGAGGAAGACAAAAATATGATTCAACATGTGGTTTAAAGTGTTGTCTTATTCTTGCTAGCACAGAATAGAATATTTCTTTTTCCTGGACAACAATGGGCCATTAGAAAGCAGTAGGTATCTTGTCTAGCTGGGGCATTGAGGGCTGTGGGGGGAGTTGGCAAGGAGAGGGCAGCTGAGAAAAAGAGGAGAAATGTTTGACATCCAAAGACAGAGGAGATGATGCCTACGTGACTGTGAGAATGGGGCCTCATCGACAGCTTGTATCTGAAGGTGGGAAGGTAGGAGGATGGAGCCAGGATGACAATGTGTTCTTCCAAGTAAACTGAGGGGAAAATAGCCTCAATTCCCCAAATGCCACTGATGAGGAGTGAGGCATTTCATGACTGGGGAGTTTTTTAAGGAGCAAATTCAGATGGAACAACTGAGGGCAGCTTTTCATCTTCCATATTTGAGAACACCTGCCTGCTATTGCTTTCCTGCCTACAGTGTTCCCGCACCGAAGCTGAGTAGTTTTAGGGATTTAAGCCATTTTGACCCATTGACTATTGTACCAGTAATTTTCCTTGCTGTTGCATTGCCAGGCCATGGGAATTGTTTTAGTTCTCAGGTACATTTTTGGTGAGTTTTACTATGGCTAATTAAAAATGGAAGAGTAAAAACAGACTTTGGGTTTTCCCATTCAAGTATATCTAAAGCCCTGCACCAAATTCTATCAAAGTACTTTTAATTGATCATCTTGGAATACTCCCTTACTCCCCTGATCCCTCACCAGCAATTGGATTTGGCTATAGCAAGTGACATTTTGGGTTTTCCTTCTACACTCTCAAAGCCAAATGACGCATACATTTGTACTGCATCATGCCTGAAATTTATATTATAAACACAACTCAGTGAATCTAAACCATTCAGTGTTTTTGAAGTAATGAGGACAGAGTGTATTCTTCGATCAATTTTTAACATGGTTTCAGCTTAGCATCATTTGTATGAGTCACAAAAGTGAATATAAGTTTCCTGAGTTTATATAAAAATTTCTTAAAATAGTTATCCTCAGACAAAAATCCTCAACAAAAATTGCCCTTGTCCTCCATTCCCAATTGAAGAGCCATATCTGCACTCCCCGTGTCGTGTTTAAATGTCCAAAAGAGCTAACTTAACTTGACTACAAAAGCACCAAAGGAATACCATTTGGGGGTGGGGATTTGGTATCCAGTAGGTTCACACACACCCCTCTACAAAGCAAAATACCAGAGTAGCAGTACACTCTCCTTAGGAACTGACATGTACCCATTATGTTGTTATATTTTGGTTTCTATAGGTTCTTTTTAAATCATGGTAAGATATATATAACCTAAAATTTGCCATTTTAGCCATTAAGTGTACAATTCAGAATGTTTTACAACCATTCTGCTATTTCTAAATTTACCTATTCTGCTCATTTATATTTCATATAAGTGGAATCATATACTATGGGGTATTTTGTGACTGGCTTCCTTCACTTAGTATCATGTTGTAAAAGTTCATATACATTGTAGCATATGTCAATACTTGATTCCTGTTTTGTACCCAGAAGATATTTTATTGTATGGGTGCATTACATTGTGTTTATCTACTCAGCTACTGATGGACACTTGGGTTGCTTTCACCTTCTGGCTATTATAAATAATCTGCTATAAGTGTTATTGTACAAGAGACTAATCAGTATTCAATGAATCCAGACCAGCTTCCATTCTTTCTTTCAAGTCAGTGCTATCTGGTTTTGACCCAAGCACCCTACTGAAACTTTTCTCAAAAGTCTTCCAAAATCTTCTAATTGACAAAGGTGATTAAGGCCAGTAGCTTCTTCTCGGTCCTTACGTTTGGTGACCTCTGTAACATTCAGCCACACAAACCTTCCTCCCCTCTATTTAAAGTGTTCTCTTCCCGTGCTTCCTGTAAGCCTGCTGTCTTCATCTTCTCCCCTGGCCCTAGCTGAACAGTGTCTCTGTCATGAGCTTTTCCACTGACTTTCAAGTGCATGGGAATGAGGTAACCTCTTCTGTGGGCTGTCAGGGCTTTGATGAGCTGTGATTCCTGTGGAGCTGTTAGGGATCCTTGGGGGAGAAGAATCTGTAGACATGAGAGTAATAGTCTTGACATTCGTGAAAGCTGCTGATAATTCTGGTGCTAATGAGGAGGGCCAGCACCTACACCACCACTCATTACTGTCAGGGCTTCCCAGATGGAATTATTCTGCTACTGGGAATATGACTTTACTCATGATATAACTAAATAGGTACACTAGTAGCCCATATTATAATTAGTCTACAGCAAAATGGTTTATTTTTCAAAAGGATTAAGTGATATTTTTGTTTGTGCCTTTCTTAATGGCTGGATGCAATAACAAAGCATAGTTAGTGGTTGAGACCCCCTAGAAATCATTTTGTATTAGAAATCTAAGCAGTCTAAGCCCAGTTAAAGGCATTAACTGTGGTGTTTCCCTTTTGACAAAGAAGCTGTCATAGAAATGACTATGTTAAGTCATTAATAAAGAATTTGTGAGTATCCAGCTTGGTAGTTGACAAAGCCCTGATGACCCTAACAAGTTGCCTAACAGTGCTTTAAGATCTTGCACCTAAGTGCCTCTTACATCAGTGAAGAGTGAGAGTGAACACCTGCTCCTGAGGGTCTGAGACGTAACCTGAAGGTCCTAGTCAGAATGAAACATTTTATGAAGTCTTAAATGAGCTCGCACATAGTGCGTATGTTTCAGTATACAATAGTGTGTTTTTCACCTACAAATCCCTAGGAAGAAGCATGCCATGGCTTCGTGTACCCACAGCCTACTGCAGTGTAACCTGATGATACACATACCCTAGATTGAGTGGCAGAGGCCTAGAATAAGAGAGGCCATACCTATACTAATGGGGAAAGCCATAGTATCCTTTCAACATTCCATAGTTGGAACTGAGGGTGTTTTTAGGCTGAAATTAGCTGTAAGCAAAGAAGTGGGCATCTCCCTGCCCCAGCCCACTTCCAGGAGCAGCCGTTGTATTATTCCTAGGATTTACGATCATTTACTAGGCAAGATTGGCAGCTCACTTATTTATTAGAAGGCACATAATAAAATGGGTCCATTCTTAAAGGAGTCCCATTAGAACAATTAAAAATCAGAGGCTTCAAGCATTCCAGCTCGCCCTCATCAGATCTATGAAGAAGAAAATCTAGACTCCTAGAAACCCAAAGGTCATTTGCAAAGTCACTTTCTTCTGCTTTCAAGTCCAAGTAGTCATTTCACACCTGAAGGTTCACATAGGAGGGAGGGTGGGTGTGACAGGAAGGAGGATTGTGTTGAGGGAAAGACAAGGAAAGCAAGATCTGTGTGGGATTCACAAGTGAATGGTGGAGCCCAAGGGCTTCTGTGGGAATGGCCAGCAGAGCGAGCAGTTGTGCAATGAGCATGATACCTCCAGAGGTTTCCTCGGTTTTAGTCTCTGGGGTCTGCCAAGCAGTGTACTGAAGGTTTCTCATATTCATGTCTTGGGGGCCAACTGTATACAGCAAATGCAAAACACAGAGATAGCAGTATTTCTCTGTTGCTATATTAGGGACAGATTGAAGCCATCTGCTGGCGCAAGCTTGGCGAGAAGGAAACCGCCATGTTTGGCTCAACAGCAGCATTCTCTCCCCTGGTATTGTGATAGCAGCTCTTCTCTCAGGCTGCCCTGTGAAGTCTGCCTCCTGGCGTGGGTGATGCCCCTAGAGCCCAGGTGTCAAACACAAGGCCCCCGGACCAAATCTGGCCCTCCACCTTGTTTTATCTGGCCAGGCACCTTGTTTCTACCCAGCGGCAGCGCCAACCTCTTGCCTAACAGTTAAGGAGTAGGTACATTTATACAGTCCTAAAGTTGCATTCAGCCCTTTGAAGGCAACCTCGAGGCTGATGTGGCCACCGGTAAAAATGAGTTTGATGCCTCTGCCCTAGAGCAATGCATTGCCCTCCTTGATGCCATAAGAGAGCTCAAACATTTGCTTCCCATTATATGCTCAAGACCCCATTGGCACTGTAATGGCCCAAACAAAGGCTTATCTCACTGGCTGACACATTGTCCTTGACTGCCTGTGCATGTCTGCTTGATGCGCCCCAGGTCCAGTCACTTCTCCCCCAGTGCTTTGTGTGGACTGGCCTCAGTGGCAGTCATGGGGCCAAGGTTGAAAAAAAAGACAACCAGTTGAGCATGGACTTATTTATTGCCAGTGACTCTTATCCAAGATTAGAACAGCTGAAGAAGAAAGAGGATTCAGAATTTGGTAACTGGTGAAGATCACCAGAAAATCCCACATCCCGAGAGAAACAAGCTGATGGAACCATACCTGTTGATGGAGGCTCTACTGGGGGCAGCCACACTGGCTGGTGATTGTGGCCTGCAGCAAACTGCATCTCTCACTGGGTTCCAAGAGCCTTGGCAGCAGAGAGAAATAAAAACTAAAAGGAAATTCAGAGTCCATCCAGTCCAGTCCCCTGATTTTAGCATATGGGGTGACTGAATCCCCGAGGAGAGGGCAATGACTTGCCAAAGGTGACATGGTATGTCTGCTGTAGCCTCTTTAGGAGCTCCACCAGGAGACCAAATAAGACTAGAGAGTTCCCTACTGACTGCTTTACCCAAAGGAAAAAGCAGGAAAAAAATTTTCAACGTAACTTGCAGACCTTAATGACTGATGATTATTTTAAAGGGCTTATCTCATCTGCAACACAGAGAGCAGGGCGGGCAAAATGAGAGTCAGGGCCAAGTATGTAATTAGGGCAGATTCTTGGGCCTACCCTCTGGGCATAGTTAAAATGATGACAAACAGAAACAAGTTTTTGGATTTAACATGAAAATCTTGCTGGCCCAAAAGGTTTTCACTGACATTGAACGGCAAGATAGAAACATTTTATGTGCATTTTATAATATGTACCTAATATAATAGAGATACGTTCTGGAAAATCACTGATGAACATTAAATATGAAAGATTTTAAAGAAAATGGTTTGTGGTGATTCCCCTAGTACATCTGGTTCATAGCAAACTGAAAACGTTTTGGTTTGGTGTCGATTTAGCTTCTTTGTGAGTTTAAAAAGCATAGATATATTTGCTACCATCTGATCCCCAGATACTGTTCCCACAGGCTTTTTTTCCAAGACAAGATGTCTGACAACTCTCTCCCACTTAGGGCTGTCCTCCAAAGTATTAATGATGATTTTTCTAAAAAAAAAAAAAAAAAAAAAAAAACACAAACCCGATTATGTGGTTTCCTTACTTGAAAATCTTCAGGCTCCCCACTGCCCGCAAGATAAAGTGTCAGCATTCCTAATCCACCAGAGTTTGGCTGTTAACTGTCCTTTCTGCCTTACCTTTTATCACCCGCCACGCAGTACACACACACACACCCCTCACAACAACGTATACTCTGCATTTCCTTCCAACGTAGAGGCTGCTTGTTCCTAGTAAGTGTGCCTACATACAATTTTTGATATTGGTGATTTTGCTCCAGCTAAATCCTCTGCTTAAAATGAATAACATTTCATTAGCCTTGCCATAGTTCCACCCATCCTTCGTGGTGTAGATTATAGGCCAGTTGTTCCAAAAACTCTTCTCAGATCATTCTAGTTGAAATTTTTCTCTCTCCCTTCTATTCCCATGGTGTTTAGCTTATGCATTTCTCTGAGCCCTTTGTACTTTTTGGCAGGTATCTGGTTGATTTGTCTACTAATCTGGTTCCCTTGTTAGAGTGCTAGAGTGTGGGATTCCTGAAGGCAAACACCAAGTCTTTTTCCAACCTCCTAGTTAATGCTTGGGACATTCCATTAAGTTTGTTGACTTAAATTGGATTATACTTCTATTCGGGAGTCTCCATATTTATCTTTGATCCAAACCCTATTTCCTCTATTCTCATAATGCTTCCTTGTTCTGCTAAATTGTTCCCTTCATTTCTAATCTTCATGATGGTGGTCCAGGCCCAGAGTGTGTCTTTGCTGGAATTCCCATCAATATAAGCCCTAGGAACCCAGCTGTGGGGTTGGACGAATACATTTGCTGCTGCTGAATGGGGAGCCTCAGGAAACCTGTAGCCACAGCTTCAGAAGCTCAGGGAAGTGTCACTGAATATTTCTGGGTACCCTGTGGAGGTAGAAGACCTGACCCAGGTTTGTACCTGGGGCATCTCATGACCCTGACCATCTTTGCTCATTGCTTTGGGGAAATAGAACTGATATGATCATTCCCATCCTGGCTCTCCAAACCCAGAGCTCTTCTTAGTATTTCACAAAGTTTAATGAAACTACTTAATCAAGTATGCGATCAGTTTTACGGGCAAACACTGACTTTTCTCATGCTTTTTTTAAATTTTTTTTAATATTTATTTATTTTTAGAGAGGGGAAGGGAGAGAGAAAGAGAGGGAGAGAAATACCAATGTGTGGTTGCTTCTCGAATGCCTCCCACTGCAGACCTGGCCCACAACCCAGGCATGTGCCCTGACTGGGAATCAAACCATGACTGTTTGGTTTGCAGTCCATCGCTCAATCCACTGAGCCACACCAGCCAGGGCTGTTCTTATTTTTTATGTGTCAATGCTACTTTACTCTTTATATAACTGAATAGTTTAGTGAATATGCAGCAAGAGAATTATCTTTAAATATTCTTCACAGAAAGAAATTTGACATTTGTTTAAAATAATTTCTGAGTTGCCTCATCTGAGCCACTGAACTCTTGGACTACCCTGTTGGGTGTTATCTTCAGTGTCCCTTCCATTCCTCAGCGTCTTGGTAAAGTCCAGTGCCACAGTCCCCAAGTCATGCTACAGTAATCTTTTCATCCTCCCATTGCAGAGCTTGACAGCCAGGCACATTAAAAGGTGCATAGGAGGAAACCCAGTTTTAACTGGATGTGTTGGCACCTGAGTTCTGGAGGAGTGAAATTAAAAGTTCCCTCTGGTAGTGTGTATTTCACTAATCAAGAATTTTTTCAAGAAGGAATCTACTACTGCTTAGTCACTGTAGTTGGTATACAGTTCATTTCCAGAGATGGTATAGCTTTATATGATGTTCAGAATCAGACCTGCATTCAAATAGGACCCTGTGACTTACCCACTATATCAGCATGGGCAAAAAACAAACAAACAAAAAAAAAAACTGAACAGAGTTTGACCTTCCTCATCAGTAGAATGGGACTTATAATGCCTCGTAGCATTGTTGAGAAGGTTTCATCAAATGAGGTACCACATCTAAATAGAGGACTCAGTCATTGTTAGCCATTTTTATCATTTCAAAACATAGGATCCAAGAGATGGAAAGAACAAAAGAACTCTTTGGTGTCAAAGAGAATTAGCAACTCCTGGAATCAACATAACTGCTGGGTTTACCAGAAATGCCATAATAACAAAACTGTTTCATGTTTACACATTATTTGAAGAGCAAGATACGTAGTGTAGGCACTGAGTGGTAACATTAATAGGTGCTATTTCATCTTAATGTTGAGCACGGGAAATATCCAGAAAAGGAATCTGAAAGCGATTCTGAGAGTGCTCTCATTCAGATCTCTCCTGAAAATACTCCTCTACATTTAAGTTGAGAAGTTGCTGTGCGACCCAAGGCAGGGCTTTCAACAGACATAGCCATATGTGTTCTCAACTTTGGTGAAATCTGATCATGACCTAAGCCTGTGTTATCCTTGCCGAGTGACAGCTGACCTCGGCCTTTTCTGTGCGCTCTGCATAGTTCACCTCTCTGAAAAAGAGGTCTGATTTCCAAGCAGGGTGTTGCTCTTTGTTCTTTTTCTCTTTTTATTTTCTTTGTATGTATTTATTTGGGAGAGAGAGAAAATGTAGACTACAGTCTGCTGAAATTCTTTTCCCTGAGTGAGAGGGTTCCTTAGAAAATTTGATTTGAATTATTATTATTGGCACTCAAGAAGAAAACCTTTCTCAGCTTTAGAGGAGCAAAATGTAGTCATATTCATGTATATTAAAAGTTACTAAATCATTTCTTTATACATCAGTGGGAAATAATAATAACAAAATATTTATTGAATAAGACAGGCAAACAATTCGATAATATATATCAAATTAATAGGAAAATATCAATATCCATTAGATAAAAAGGCAAAGGATATGAACTGTTATGTATTGAGATATATAATGACTAAACTAAAGCAGAAAAAGTTGATCTGTACTGGTAATTCAAATACATGCAAATTAAAGAAACCCTGAGATACCATCGTATACTGGCTACAATATCTTTTTTCAGTTGAAGCATAGTACATTTGGTTCACTCAGCATTGCTGGTGTTATAAACTGTAGTAATCCTTTTGAAAAATAGTATTGCAGCCTATGTAATCAGAGCCCCAAGCTTTGATCCCCTTCACCTTATTGGCTGCTCCGAGCAATGCCAGCCCCAGAGCAACCCTGGTCCTGGGCCCTGCTCTGTGCACATCCTGGACCAGTTGAGTCTTCACACTTTTCTTCCTGTGACTTACTGAGTGTTTCATCCCCTGTAAGAGGAGCTCTTCCTTCCTTTTCCTTCCTTCCCTCTGTAGAATCCCAGTCATTTCCTCTGTGCCTGTTGCTGTGCATCTCAGTGTCCCCAAGGGATCTTTCCACTCCGTTGGCCACAGGCCGGTTGACTGGGGAGGTCGCTCACATCACATCACCTTCATAAGCTATTGAATTAGAAGCACTGGTGAATGTGTCTGGAAAAGCCAAGGGAGTAGATTTGAGCTCTAAATCTGGGAAAGCAAATTTGAAAGAAACAGTCCTGAGCCAGGGTCACCAATCATGAATTTCCCAACAAACCACTGTCTGCCTAGCTTTTCTTTCTAAGACACTCTCTCATGAGGGCGACTCAAACATCCCATTTCTTTTCAGAACACGAACAGATCATAAACAGTAGGTAGTCAGAGAAGGAAAAACCTTACCCATTAGCCTTCCCTTAGTCTTAATTTGTTTGGTATTCCTTGAAATCCTATGCATTATGTCAATTTTACTTTTTGTGGGTTTTATTAGTGGGGATGAGAAGACCATATAGCTAAAAAAAGAAATATTGGGGGGGAAATAAAACACCTTTTAAAGCAAACTACTTTATCCTTGACACTAAAGCAAAGTTCCCAGGAGAGGATCTGTGTTGGGTGCAGGGTCCAGGAGAGTTGCGCTGGGAGTCCACAACATCCCCTCCCCCACTGACACACATATACACAAGGAGACACATGTAGTCACTCACATGGCACCTTACATTTTGATACCAGTGAGATCTGGTGTGCATAACCTCCAAGCACAGTTTTGCCAGGGAGGAGATGCTGCAAAGGGCCGATGTGCACCCCTAGGGTAGAGATAGCTCCACCACAGGGAGGGAAACAGTGAGCTTACTCCCTGTTGGTATGGTCTCTAGAAGGACCACCGCCAGCCAGCTCCTTCCTCTGTCGCCCCCATGCACGCACCCCATCTCTTTCCCATCTCCTGGAAGCCTTCCTGTCCACAGAAGGAAGAAGCCAGGGCAGCCCAACAGTCCAGACAAGTGCTTGAATCATGGATAGTGTACACCTGATGCCATTGGTAATCCTGTATTTAAAATTCTTCTTTGCTTTTGACAGAACTGGCCTATGATCTGGATGTGGATGATACTCCTGGAAGCAAGCAACATGTGAATCCGAAGGACAATGAGATAGCCGCATCTCACAACCTTGGGAATGGCCATTCCCCGCTGAAGGTTCTAACCAGCTTGGCAATCTATGTGGTGTGCTTTTTCTTCCTGGTGCACTGACTACTAGTGCACAGCACCTGGGCTGCCCTTCGGCACCCTGTGGTCTTCCTCTATAAAGGGGACCCGCCTTCTTATTTCTTTCTATTTTTTTATCTCATATGCCTCCTCCAGCCATTAAGTAGAAGACTAACCATGTGTTATGTTTTTGAAATCAAATGGTAACCTTATGAGGAAGGCGAATTTTAGTGGTAGTATAGATTGTCATTTTACAAAGAAAAAAAAAAATCAAGTCGTGCCAAATTATTTTCCTATGTTTGGCTGCTAGAACATGGTTACCATGTCTGTCTTTCTTTCCCTTTGCATGAATTTCTTTGAAAAAAAATAAATAAATACTCAAATAAAAATGCATTTGGTCTTTTTTGACAGCTCTCATATATGGTGACTATGTAATGTTTTTCTTCCTTCTCACCTAGCTTTTTTTCAGCATAAGAAAATCCCACCAGGTGCCAAGAGTGGTCTGGAAACCTACCTTCCTGCCCACCCTTTGGGTGAATATCAATCCTGGTCCCAAACCCCAGTCAAAGCCACTCCCTCCTAACACACACCCAATCCACAATCTTCATTTAGAAACCTTGGGTTAGCATTTCTTGCCTATGAAACTAAAGATATCTCAAAAAGTCCCACTGTATCTTTACAAATTTTGCATTTTGAAATTGTTTTGCTCAAATACAAATTTTCTGCATGGGTCATGTGCAGTTGCGTGGATTATATTCTTTCATTTCCCAACCCAGAGAAGTGGGCACAGACAGTACAAATAAATCATCACCCAAGCCTCTTTGCTGTTGTCTAAGGCTTCTTCTCTGTCACCCTTCTCCAGGGGCTACCACGTGTCAGGGCCAGCAGTTGCCCTGGGTCAGGTTACAAAGGCTGTCATCAGAAAACCCATGATTTCTAGGAAGCAACGCTCACTGTCGGCCTCGGGTGGGCTTCCTCAACATTTGTTTATTCAACAACTAGGTTTTTGTACCTATTGGGTGTCAGGTGCTGGACCAGATGCTGGAAACAATAAAAAAGAAAACAGATCTGATCCTTGCTCTCACAGAGCTGAAGTTCTGGCACCATTACTAATTCCAACACCAGCTTTCTATCAATTGTTGGCCCAGTATTATTACTTAAATCTTTTTATGCACATGATATCACAAACAATAACAACACTATGCTAATAGTTGGGCATTCTTCTGCCAAGGAACCTCATGAATAACCAACTTGCCAGTGTTTATAATGCCTAGCATGTTGCCCATTTGCCAAGTCAGGTCAACAGAAACATTGTTGAGTCTTTCTAATACAGTGGGAACTCAACTCCCACCTGAGGGATAGGAGAAACCTAATAAGTATGAGGAACAGAGGGTGAGACACAGACAAGGAGTGTGAGCAAAGGTCAAGGATGGGGCAGGGAAATTCCCTTTGATTCTAAGAGGTGGTCCCACCCAGGATCTCTGATTTCTGTCCAATGGCAGAAGATCATGGTGCAGGAAGCAGGAGGTGTAATTTCTCACAATTTATCATCCTGTCCTGCTGTCACCAGCATACCCCTGTCAGGGTGCCCTGTCAGGGTGCCCGATGGGGGGCAGGTTTCCGACATCATTTCCACCCTTTGCAGAAGTTTTCACAAACACAAAATTGAAATATTTAGTTCAGTGTTTCCTTCAGTTGCTTTTGGTGAAGCGAAGGCTATAATCAGTTGTATTTGTTAACATGCTTACAATGATTTGTAGCAGTTGGTAAAGCTTGAAAGAATTATTTTTGGTTTTTAAAGCATCATTTTTGTATTTAAATGGGAGCTTTAAGAATCTTCGTTCTGCCCTGGCTGGCGTAGCTCAGTGGATTGAGCCTGGGCTGCGAACCACGCATCGCAGGTTCGATTCCCAGTCAGGGCACATGCCTAGGTTGCAGGCCATGTCCCTTAGCAACCGCACATTGATGTTTCTCTCTCTATCTCTCCCTCTTCCTTCCCTCTCTAAAAATAAGTAAATAAAATCTTTAAAAAAAAAAAAGAATCTTCGTTCTTTGATTCATGAAACCTAAATACTGGAAAGGTTTGCTCCTTGCATGTGGTGTGATATTAAAACAACACCAGACCAGAAGAAGGATATAAACTCAGTTATCGGCCAATGACTGTCCCCATCATTTTACAGGAAGGTTTTTATTTTATTTGACAAAAAATTATTTGTGGCTCTGAAACCAGTTTTTGCACTTGCAAGCAGGACAAAACTGCTTTTCTTTTTAATAGTTTATTTATTTATTTTTAGAGAATGGGGAAGGAAAGGAGAAATGTAGAGAAACGTCAGTGCTCTGTTGACTCTCCTGCACCACCCCCCCCAAACTGGGGGCATGACCTGCAACCCAGACATGTGCCCTGACCAGCAATCGAACCGGCAATCCTTTGGTTTACAGGCCAATTCTCAATCCAGTGAGCTGCACCTGCCAGAGCAGGAGAGGATTGTTTTCAAGTCCATTTGTCCTGTCTGGAAGCCAAGGAGTTGTCAATTTTTACACACCCTTTTCATTCACTTCTTCCCAACCTACCTCAGTTTCCCCGTCTTCTAAAACAGAAAATCAGGACAAGATGTTTAGCATCTTTGTTGCTCTGATTTTGTGGCACCATTGGTCCTGAAAGGAAGTAAGTGCTGCTCCTTCTGCACAGCATGGGGGTCATACGCGTGTGGTTCCCATATGGCTCTCAGGACTTTTTCAGCCTAAGGTCATATTTGACACACTTCAGTTCCCAGAACATGAACCAAGACAGACAGTGTTTCTGCTGTCTCAGTACACTGTCTGCCAGCTATGGCCCATTTAGGCTGAGTGATGAGGGCCGGAAGACAAGTCCTCTGTAATATCCATGGCCTTCTGGCTTCAGCTGAATGGTCTGGCTTCAGCTAACTGGTTGGGATTAAAATGGATAACCATACACACTTACAAAACACAGAAAATCCACCATCTCCTATTGACATTTACTTTTACTCAATAGCCTGTATCTTTTAGGTTTTTATCCATGTCTTCTCCTAATGCTCTATATTTTTATGCCTCTAGTTCAGAATCCAGTTTCACAGCTAGTTGGTGGCTTTTCATCTTCGAAGTATTGATTCTGCTCTTTAAATTTCCTACACGTAAATATGTTAAGATGAATATTGACTATTTTGTCATTATAATAGGCCCGGCAGCTGGGAAGTTGCCACATCCTGTTGGAAGTTTCCAGGCTTCTTTTTCATTGGATGCATCTGTGAACTTCCAACCACTTAACCCTGATACTTGAACAAGGTTAAATCCTAGAATAACATTCTTAATCCCTAGGCTGCAACAGACCTGCCAGTTCATCCCACAGCCTTTGTTTGAGTACCACCTGAGGAGAGCTCTCACCAGGATGCAATGCAGCCTGCTTGGTTGCTGGACACCTCTAATTTTTATCAAATGGTCGTTTTTCAAAAAAAAATGTGTACAGGCAATGAAAATGTTGACAATACATCATTATATATGCTTCAAAATGATATTCGTTCAATAATTGCATACCCTATAGCTATTTACTTTTAAAAGTTTGACTTATGTCCTTCCAATCTTTTTTCTCTCTGTATATGTGTATTCACACACATGAGATTATACTGAACATATAATTCCATAATACAAATCGATCTTTTATTAGGTTGAGCCAAAATCTGCCTCCTTATAAGTTCCACCCATTGATCCCGCTCTTCCATAAAGACCAGTGTGAGATTAAGGTGACACGACTTTGCACACAGCTGTCCTTAAACAATTTTCAATCGCTGACTCTTGCCTCTTCTGTTTTTTTTTTTTCCTAAACAGTTCCTTAAGCCCCACTCCATGCTCCAGTGGGCCAATTGTCCTCTTATGCTCTCATGCCTTTAGCTGAGTCCATGGCACAGCTGCAGCCCAAGCAGAATGGAGCATGTGTCATGTTCCCATAGAGAGCCAAGGCCTCTACCAGAGCAGCCCTAGAGTATAGATACTTGCTTAGAATCCACATTACCCTCTTCATGAATGATGACATTGTGGCCAGTTGAACCCCACCCCTGCCATGATGTTTATGCAAGAATGGCTGCCAAACCATATCTCTTCCACCCCATACTTGTATAATTTTTTCATTACTAAATTCCAAGGGTTTTTTATTTTACTTTTCTGTATTTTGGGCCACGCACTATATACTGTGCAAGTATGTGTGTGTGTGTGTGTGTGTGTGTGTGTGTGTGTGTGTGTAAGGGGGGGGAGAGAAAGAGTATATATAGTAATATGGAGAAATGTTTTTCTTGCCAAGGCCATAACATTTTTGAAAGTCCTCTTTCGGAATTGTTGTTGAACCAGTTTATGTACCGTACAAGAAAATCAGCCTCATTTATTTATAGTCACAACTTGTTTGGAACCAAAATAATGTTCTTCAGCTTGATCACTCGCATCATTCACTAGATTTGCTGCCAAGTAGTTTTAAGCTGCTTCCAAAAAATCAAATGTGCCTTCAAGAAACAAAGACCTTCCTGAGAAGATTTCAGAGAATATGCTATTGGCTACGGAGGGTTCTTTTCCCAAAGAAAAATTCTAGAAAATGTAAGGACACTGTACCTCTTAAAAGGACACAACACTAGTTTAGATATAGAAGGTCTGCTAAGTTTGCCTAGGAACCAAAAAAGTAAGCTCATTGCTTTTTATTCACTGTTACATATATAAAAAGAAGTATATTGACTTTGAAAGATTCACTTTAAAAATAGAATACAGGACTGGCATGCAGTTGGTGCTTAAAAAGTGTTTGATGAATTCAGTATTCATTCCACAAGTGTTTATTGAGCAGTGCTAGACCCTGTGTCATGTACTGGAGATACAGCACCTGAGACAGACACAGTCCCTGCTCTCATGGGGTTTCACATCTACTGAAGGAGACAGATGAGAAATTGCAATGTAACATGAAACCATAATAAGAGTCTACATGAGATGCACATGGCAGCAGTACCATTAAGGATATAACCCTTGAAAAAGTATAGAAGAAAGGATAGGAATTGTCCCACTTTCAAAGAAAGTATAGAAATTATCCAGGTTACGGAGGGAGAAAAGGTCCTTGGGCAGAACAGTATGACACAGGCTCACAGGGGACCACAAACAAGGCTGTTCATTATTGCATTGTTTACCATCATGGGGCATTGGGGGGCACCCGGGTGCCTATCCAAGGTGGAGGTGCACACAGAACTGCGTGGAAGCCAGAAACAATGAACCACATGTATGCCCAGCAGTATGGATATATCTTAAAATCATAGTGTGGGTAAAAAAGACTAGAAACCAGATGGGCTATATAGCATCTCGCCGTTGTAATAAAGTAAGATATATTCACAGAAGACTACACATTTTACAAGAATACATACACACTAAAAGAAAGGCACTGACCACATTAGAATGGATTCCTTTGCACAGAGAGGAACAGGAGTGGGTTTTGGGGAAAAAAAGGAGTAAATGAATGAGTTAAACAAAGCAAGAGAGGAGCCTTGTCTGGAACAACTCTGATAATATACCATGAATTGAACAGTAGCTTGAAGTCATCCCTTTGCACCAAGGTCACAAACAAAGCCAAACTCAAAGAAGGAAAAGAGGGGGGAAAGAGGAAAGCATAGGATTTCAGAAGAGACATTGCGTCTCCAGTGCCTGGCATATCTTAGGTGCTGAATAAATACATGTTGAGACAATGAACACACGAGCCAAAGTGCCATACCTCAGGCCACTTGAAACTATTGGCTAAGCAAATGTGCCTTCAATCATGTGACATATCCGCCACACACTGATACATCAATTTAAAAGTTTTGGAGGTGACTTTGAAGTGACCCATCACTTAGCTGCAGCTTTAGTTTTAGACAACACATTTAAGAGCATTTTTGGATAGGTCATAATTATGACTTTCTTTGGTTGAAAATCCAGTTTCCCGTACCATCAGGCAATGGATTTGGTGCATTTTTTTCTTGCTTGGTTGGAACCTTCAACTCATAGAAATAGATTATCAACTCCAACCTTCTCATTTTAGGGATGTAGAAACTGAGGCCCAGAGAAGTTAAGAGACTTGCAGAAAGTCACATGGCAAGGCAAGTGAAAAGCCAACACTGACTCAATCAGAGCCTTTACCGTCACATTGTGTATACCTGTCGCCCTGCAAGAACAGAATGAACAAGTGGTTACACTGGTGAGCTAGAGTCAGCACTGTTTCCTGAAATCTGTGTGCATACAGGCAGAGTTAGTTATACTGATCTTTATTTTGATCCCAGCGACAGTTTTTAAAAAAATCCCTTATCTAACAAAACACATTGCCTTTCCAAATTAATGCGTTCAAGCCAGGGCCTGCTTTGAGACATTTAATGTTGCCCTTACAAATTGGAACCTGGGGTGCAGGAATTCCATCATCCTCATGAAGACTCCTTGTCACAACAGAGGCATTGTTCTCCTCACTCTTACTGTTTGGTTTCGTGCCTTTTCTGTAAGATGTTAGGTATTTATTTTGTTTTGTTGGTGCTTTTGTAATCAGTCTAGACATGGGCCTACACTGAACCATTCAAGAGGCAGATAAAACTCCCACAGTGGAATCCGGTAACCCCCTTTGTGCTGTTCTCTCTGGGAAGGCAGGGAAGCAGCTCCCCCACCCCAGCCCCCAAGCCAAAATGTCCATGGAAGCTACCACAGAATGGACCGAATTCGCTAGTGGAAGAAGTAGAAAGTATTCTGTCTCTGAAAACACTCCCAGTCTCATAGTAATCTTCATTTCGTACTGGGATGAATTTGCTGCCCACATTTATGTTTTTGCCAGGACACCAAATGCTGTCTCGTTGGAAATGAAAAGTCTCTTTTTGCATAAATCATAGGGACTACTTTCTTATGTGTTTCCACATTTGAGAAGCTGTAGATTTTATTTTATCCTGAACAAGCAGATGTATATATAGCGAGACAAAAAATAACCTGGTGTGAGAGCGGGCACAGATTACTCAGATTTAATACAGGTGGCTTTTATTTGCTTTCTATGCAAATTGTTTAGAATCTTTACATTATTACAGAACAAACAGAAGGATGAATTATGTTTCATAATTTACATGGCTGATTACATTTACTTCTACCACTCTGACACATTGTCAATAGAAAATGAACTGTTTTTGCACCTCTGGCAAATCTAAAAGAATGCGTCTTTCCCCCATAGCCTCCCTAACACTATACCTGCAACAGGAGAAGCTCCTGGAAGATAGGGAATTCCAAATAAAAATGTGTGGTTAGTCCTGGCTGGGTGGCTCAGTTGGCTGGAACAGTGTCCAGTACACCAAAAGGCCGTGGGTTTGATCCCTGGTCAGGGTGTGTCCAGCAGGCAACTGATCAATGTTTCTCTCTCTCCCTTCCTCTCTCTCTAAAATAAATGAAAACATATCCTTGGGTGATGATTTAAAAACAAACAAAAATGTTTTATAAAAGAGTGTGTGCCTTAGGCTTGCAGTCAATGAGACCATTCAGCTCAGGATCACCCACAGTACAAAGCTTCACATGGCAGCATCACAGATGATGTTTGTGGGATTAACATCAATTTAAGTGGCCACAGCTCTGGCAGATGGGATGGAAACTACTCACTTTCCCTCAGACAACCGGTACCATAGATGGCCACATCTATACAGCGAGGCCCCCAAGAGCACCACCCGTGTGAAGCTATCTTCCAGTCTGACCTACTATCAATGGAGCATTTATTAGTAATCTAGAGGTCATTCAACTTAGTATAATACAGTATGATTTTTCTGCCATGTTACCAACTAGAAAGTTTTCTTCACTCACAATTTTTCTAGGACCTGTTTACGGTTGCAGTTGCAAAAACACAAGAGGGCAAAAATGTTGTCTAGGAACAACAACAAAAATACGGATCTTTCCAAAATGGCTACAAGCCTAAGTTTCTAAATGAATGTCTCTTTAACTCCTTCCTTAGAGCAATCAGAGTCCTAAACCATCGAACAATGATTGCATGCATTCCCAATATGTCGTTGTTCAGTGCATATCACTGTACTTTCATTCGGGGAATATGGATAAGCCGTGTGTATACATATGCAAAAAGAAAGTGGCATATCTATTTTTGCCAAATCTGTTGGATGATTGGTTTTCCACATTACAACTTTTTTTCAATCCAGAAGCTCTTCATTAAAGGATGTCTTTCTATTATGAATATTTAAAACGCAGTTTGGGGCTCCCTGTGATTAGAATGTCCCAAACGGATTGCTACAAACTCTCCTTTCCAGGGGTAGGTTTCCATCTCTTTTATTCTTTAAATTGTTGGTCAAATTTGAAATTTCCTCTGCCATCAAGATAATTATTTCTATCATCAATGCTCTCATTTTCTGTGATGTCAGGCATTCATTTAGTCCTATAGCACTCGATCATGTAAAATCTATGGTTCCCTAGCATGGGTACTTCACACTAGTTTTGAGAAAAATTTGGAAAATTGGAGAAGTTTTTTAGTCAGCATCATCCCACTGCCTATCATTGGGTCAGCCAAAATATTAATAAGAACATTACATTAGATTTTAATAGTTCTCATCACAAGGAAAAAATGTATAACTGTGTGGAAGTGGTACGTGTTCACTGAATTTATTGTGGTAATCATTTCAAAATATATGCAAATATAAAACCCTCACATTTATCACCTTAAACTAATAAATGTTATATGTCAATTATATCTCAATAAGATTGGAAAAATTATATATTACATTAAGTCCCATACTGTCTACCCCCAGGCTTGTCTTGAGGTTCATATGAGTGAAGGGACAGTAAAGTGTTTGAATAGTTTGATACCTCCATTAGGGGTTTTTGAAATATCAACTACCAAATGTTCAGTGTCAGGATATGGATGTGTGGAGAGTGCTAAGGCTTGCCTTGCAAGAGTGGGAAGCCCTCAGATCTCTGGAGCCTTTGTAACCACTCAGCACCGCCTAACTTAAGCAGGGTCTTACGTGTCAGGATGAGGACTTTCCTCAGCCTCAAATGCACAGTGGTCCTTATATCAAAAGAACCAGAATTGTAAGAAAACACTTATGACTTCCAACCCTCCCCTCCTTGCCTCCTTCCAAGCATTTCACACTTGTAGCTGGGAGGTTAACTTCAGAAGGCAGGGACCAAGATGGATACTAAGAATTAAACACTCTGGCCTCATCTGATGCCAAGACTCAATGTTCTTTGAATGAAAAAAACATTATAGAACATTCACAATTAGCCAAGGCCAAGAGCCCATGTGACCACTGCAAGTAATTGTTATGAATATGTCTTGCCTCATCTCTTGTTTTATTTTTTCTGAAATAGCTTTTTAAAAACCTCACCAGTGATCTGATTTTGCCCAACAATGAAGCAGGAATCCAGTCCCTCCCTTTTTTTTTTTTTAACTGAGGGGCTCAAGATTCCTTTCTGGTTTCTTTGAACGTCACTCTTATTGGTCACTTTTGCTTTGTCCCGTAACTAGGGCAGCAGGTAAGGCCCAATAGGATGCCCACGCATTATATTCATCCCCAGGAGATACTCAGATTCAACTGAATCCATCAATCAACTGTTTGTCCTAATCTGGGTTTTTGAGAGTGCTTGTGCTCTTTGTAAAGCCATCAATGACTTAGGGATGTGTACTAGTGACAGCACAGCAGGATTTTGTGAGTAGAATGAGGAGTGTCTAAAGATCAGGTTATATATAGCCAAACTGTGAGGAAAGCCTAGGCTTCCAAAGAATGTACCAGAACAGCTAAAGCCTGTGCTCTGAGCTAGCCACAGACCTAAGGAAAAAGGCACTTATGTTCTCCAAGGGCCTGCAAGGAGTGTCCACCCAATTAATTCTAATGAGAGCTTCAGTTACAGAGTGACTTTTCCCAGCAGTGAGGCGGGAAGTTCACCCAGCTCACGAACCTACATCCAACATGCCCCTCCCTGTAGGAGCCTTCAGCTTGCATAGAGAAGCTTTGTAGTGATTCCTTTTTCTTTGTATTTGGGCTTGGTTGTGTTGATCCACAGCCCCCCTTCCTAATCTGCAAGCCACAGGCCTTGCTCCTGTTGCTTGAGCAAACACCTTTCAGCCAGGTCTGTGCTCTGAAACAGTGTAACAGGCCTTCACACAAAGTCTGGTCCAAGCCCTTCCAGAAGTTTGTATTCTCAAGCAGGATGGAGTCAGCAAGCAGATTCGGCTCAGTCCAAAGGTCTACTGAGGGTCCCATTTTGCTTTTGGCCTTAACCTCTAAAAGGCATGTCAAAACAACTGAACCCAACTTCCTCAGTTGCTGAGCTCCTCAGACATGCCATCCACAACGTGCCTGTGAGTCCAGATGCAACTGTAGGCTTCAGAGAAGGCAGCCAGCCAGGACTGGTTTCAAGTGCTTTCCACATTCTTCCTCTCTCAGAGTTCTCCGGAAGCTGCAGAACTTAGTGTTTCTTATCCAAAAATCTTCTGGCATTTGTTATTTGTGATAATTCCAAACCCACTAAACATTCTTATAACAAATGAGATTTGGGAGAGAGTGTGGAAAAAAAGGATCCATTAGATGATTAAGGGCATACTCACTCTTAGGGACTGATTTTCAAGAGAAAATTAATTTGATGGCTCTCAAGAAATGTTGATTTCCAGCCCGACCCCCATCCCCAGTTTTTTCTATTGTTAATCAGTGTGGTTGCTTTGGATGATGGAGGTATAAGACTTGGAGTTTCCAAAAGCTGTGATCCAGTGAGAGACTGGCTAGGGTCTCGGAGTAGCTCAGCTTATGCCTCTCCAACAAGGGCACTGGCAGAGCTCCCTGCTGCAGCCAGCCCAAAGCCCAGAGGGCGGGTTTCTTCATTCTTGGCATGTTCTACTCTGCCTGCCATCTCCAGGAAGAGGTGGAAATCATCCAAGGGCAGAGCAAGCAGGCCCTTGAGATCAACTCACCCAGTTCCTTCAGGCAATAGGTGAGTAAAGTAAAACTCCAGGGTAAAATAAGGATATTGGAATGGTTCTAGAGCCTAAGGCCTTGTGGTTCCCAGTCCAGGGCTCTGTTGGTCCTAGCCCATGAGTAGGGTTAGAAATAAAATAGCATCTGCCAAGCCAGAATCTAGAACTTTGTTCAGAGTCCCTGGTTTCTTACCTCTCACCCTTTTGGTCACCAGTGCTTGAGACAAAAATTAGACCAACAGTACCTTGTATAACCTTTAAATTGCCTGCAGAGTGGAAGACAAGTGCTAGAGCAGTTGATAGGAAGACTATTAGAACAGGCATTCCCTACAAGTCCTAAAAGTCGTGAATTTTCCTTAGAGAAACAGATGGAGATTTATTCCAAGGGCCACAGAGAAGAAAAAACACATTTGTTCAAATGGCATGGCTTTTTTCTTCTGCAATGACTCAAGCACAGGCTCCCGCCTCTTCCCCTGGGATCTTAGTAATGCACATATCTAGAGACCTGCCTCTCACACATCTGCTCAGCCCTTCATTATAAGGACAGAAAATTCAACCACTGATCCCAGAAAACAATTTCCAAGAATAACAGCATATCTGGCCCTATGTATTGCTTTTGCTTCCACTTGCTGACAGAATAAGGCCACTGGACATTCCTTTTTATGCACCCCTATCACTGAAGCTTGGCCAAAGCCCTTCTCTGGAAATCTCAGCTCTAGGAAAGGTTCACACACTTGGTTCTCAGAACCAAAAGATGTTGACAAAAGCAGAGGAGTATAAGTGAAGAGAAACTAATATCCACCATACAGTAGGAGCCAATTAGATTGGAACTATAACTCCAGCAATGCTAAGTGATGGGGCCAGAAGGACTTAGCTGACCCTAGGCCTCAGTGTACCTTCTCTGGAGGCCTTGGTGATTCCTTAGTATACAGGACCCTGCCTGAGAGATAATGAGGAGCAGAAACTTAACTTCAGAGAGGGCTCTGTGAAACTAACTGAACTAGAGCAATCTACATTTGCAACTCAAATCTCTTGTCGAAGAAGATAAATGACCATGGAGTCATTTATGGGGATTTCCTGAGAGATGAATACCCATGGTGGGAACACAAAACATTAGCAGCTCAGAATGTCTAATGGGCCTAGGGAAAAACTACATAAATTGGAAGGAAACAAACCTCGTGGTCATTTCACTTAAGTATATATTGAGTCTTTAGGTTATACAGGTCTCTTTCCTTACATTTTTCAAACATGAAAAAGTGTTTAGATCTTGTATTTAGCACTGAAATTATGAAATAAAATCTCTTCCTTAGTCAAAACCTCAATTTTAGTTCCCTCCAAACTAGTGTTTAAACTTTTGAAAGGACGTGGGGGCTGTTGATGTGTGATCTGATACTTCTTTGAGAATCATGTAAAAGCTTAGGTCTCTCTAAAAAAAGAGCACGGATGTACTGTGATAGGCAAGCTATACAGTGGCTCTCAATATTCTCAAGGCATAATCCCTTGAATAATCCCTTCCCCTTGAGTGTAGGCTGGATTTAGTAATTTATTTCTAATGGATAGGATGTGGCAAATGTGATGGGACTAGGTTATAAAAAGACTGTGCCTTCTTATGTATATTTTCCCAGAATAATAATAAAAGAGTATGACTTTCATATTGCCTGATCTCCCTCTTGCTCTCTTGCTCACTCACTATGAGGAAACCAGCTGTCATGTTGTAAGCTGCACTGTAGAGAAATTCACATGGCAAAAAAAAAGAAAAGAAAAGAAACCTAATGTCTCTGGCCAATAGCTAGCAAGTCACTGAGATTTTCCAATAGCCATGTGAGTGAATGTGGAAGCAGATCCACTTTCAGACAAGCCCTGATATGAGTGTAGCATTGGCCAATAGTTGATTACAGCCTATGAAAGACTCTAAGCCTGAGGCACCAACTGAGACACACTAGGATTCCTGACATACAGACCATGTGATAATACATATTTGTGTTTTTAAGTGGCCACGTTTTTGGATAACTTGTTACACAACAGTACATAACTAACACACGAGATGTTTACAATATGTTCAGGGGATTACAGTACATCCTAAACCTCACACCGTTGCTTTCCTAAATTAACTCCACGTTAAGAATCTTTAGACCAGTAATGATAAGTGAAAATATAAGACACACAGATATTTTAAATTTTCTAGTAGCCACATTAAAAAAATAAAAAGGGAGAAATGAAAATAATTCCAATAGTATACTTTATCTTTTTAATTTAATCTTTATTGTATTTTTCCATTACTATTTAGTCCACTTATACCCCCTCCTCCCTGCAGTCAGCACACTGTTGTCCATGTCCATGAGTCTTTTCCTTTCTTTGCTCAATCACTCCATCCCCTTCTCTCCCCCAATAGCATATTTTAAACTAATATATCTAAAATATTATTTCAACATGTTATCAATATTAATATTATTCATGAAATATATCCCATTTTTGTTATAAATCTTTGAAATCAGATGTGTCTTTCAATGTACAACCCATCTTGATTTAGATTAGTGACATTTCAAGTGCTCTATAGCCACAGGTGGCCAGTGGCCTCTGAAGTAGATAGTGCCGCCCAGGACTAATATGAAACTCAAGTAACAAGCAAACATTGGCTTCTTTGGCTACCACAGTACATGCCACCCTAAATACCTGACACTGATGGAGAAGGTAGCAGGGCCTATTGTTATTGAAAAAGCCCAAGGAGGTACCATGGTAATATTCTCCAAACTGATCTACAGATCCAACACTACTCCTACCAAAATCTCAACTAGTTGGTGTTTTTTTGGCAGAAATTGACAAGCTGATCTTAAAATTTATATGAAAATGCAAAGGACATATAATAACTGAAACAATATCAAAACAAAAGAAAATTAGATGAATTACACTTGCCCATTTCAAAACTTACTACAAAACAGCAGCAATCAAGACAGTGTGTGGATCCTTTTGTAGTTCATAAGCGTGATGATTGGGTGTTCACCCTCTTGTGTGACATGTGTCTCCCACAAACCTTGTTATGATATGGGCACATTACCTGTCTGACATGAAAAAAAAAAAAGACAGTGTGGTACTAGAATTGGACTGACACATAGATCGATGGAACAGAATTGAAAGTTCAGAAATTAACTTAAATACTGATTTTGACAAGGATGTCAAGACCATTCAATGGAAAAAGGATGGTCTCTTAAAGAGTGGTGCTGAAACAACTGGGTATTCACGTGCAAAAAAAAAAATGATGTTCGGCCCTGGCTAGTGTAGCTCAGTGGATTGAGCGCGGGCTGTGAACCAGGCATCGCAGGTTCGATTCCCAGTCAGGGCAAATGCCTAGGTTGCAGGCCATGTCCCCCAGCAACTGTACATTGATGTTTCTCTCTCTCTCTCTCTCTCTTTCTCTCTCTCCCTTCCCTCTCTAAAAATAAATAAATAAAATCTTTAAAAAAATGACGGTCGGCCTATAACTCACAACATATACAAAAATTAACTCAAAATGAATCAAAGGGTTAAACGTGAGAAGTAAAACTATAAAATCTATAAAATTCTAAGAAGAAAACATAAGGGTAAACCTTTATGACACTGGATTTGGTAATAGTTACTTAGATGTAACACCAAAAGCACAAGTAACAAAAGAAAAAAGTAGATAAATCAGACATCATAAAAATTTAAAAGTTTGTGCTTGAAGTGATACCACAAAAAATGAAAAAAGAACCCACAGAATGGAAAAATATATTTTCAAATTAAATGTCTGATAAGGGACATCTGAAATACATAAAGAATTTTTACAACTCAATAAAAAGACAACTAATCCAATTTAAAAGTGAGTGAGGGATCTGAATAAGCATTTCTCTTAAGCTATACAAACGGCTAATAAATGATTTAAAAGATGTGCAACACCACCATTAGCCATCAGGGAAATGCAATCAAAACCACAATGAGACACCACATAATAATAAGTGATGATGAGGATGTGGATAAATTGGAACTCCCCTACATTGCTGATGAGAATGTAAATTTGTGCATTTGTTTTGGAAAACAGCCTAGTGGTTCCCCAAAATGTTAAATTCAGAGATTTCATATGACTCAACAATTAGACTCCTAGGCATATATCTGAGAGAATTGAAAACATATATCTGCATAAAAACTTGTCCATAGTTTGGCAGTTTCTCAAAAAGCTAAACACAGAATTACTGTATAACCCATTCATTCTACTCTTGGGTATATATTCAAAAGAGTTGAGCCCTGGCTGGTGTGGCTCAGTGGATTGAGTGCTGGCCTGAGAACCAAAGGGTCGCCGGTTCAATTCCCAGTTAGGGCACATGCCTGGGTTGCAGGCTAGGTGCCTAGTGGGGGGCTTGCGAGAGGCAAGCACACATTGATGTCTCTCTCCCTCCCTTTCCCTCTCTAAAAATAAGTAAATAAAGGTCAAGTCAAGGAGTGAGTATATAGGACCCATGGACAAGGATAATGAGGGGAGTGGTTGGATGTGGGAGAAGGGGGGGTGGGCAGGGCAAGGTAGAATAACGGGGGGAAATATGGGCAGTTGTAATTGAACAACAATAAAAAAATTTTTAAATAAAAGTTATGTGAATATGGTCTCTCACTCTCTTGAAATACTCGACTGTATTTACCCTTCTTCTTGTGATGACATGAGATGATAAAATATATACACGATGAGATGAAGTGAATGAGATACTATTATGTAAAATAATGATCACTTGAACACAGTACTGTGATATTGTGACAGTCAATCTTATCACCAAGACGGCTATTATGTGACTAACAATGGGCTGGTAGCATATACAGTATAGATGTGCTGGACAGTGGGCTGGGCTAAGCAAGATGGCGAGAAATTTTATCATACCATTCAGAACAGTGTGCAGTTGAAAACTTATGAATTATTTATTTCTGAAATATTTCCATTTAATATTTTCAGACTGTGGTTGACTGCCATTAATTGAAACCATGGAAAGCAAAACTGTGGATGAGAGGGGATACTGTATTAATTCATGTTATAACTTGGATGAAGATTGAAAACATTACACTAAGTGAAAGAAACCAGTCACAAAAGGCTATGTGTTGTATGATCTCATTTTAATGAAATGATGAGAACCAGAGACATCAATAATGTGTGAAAATAAATTAGTATTTACCTAGAACTAAGATGATAGTAGGAAAATGGAGAGTGACTACAAATAGGTACAGAGTTCTTTTGTGAGGTGTTGAACATTTTATAAAATTCAATAATGATGACAGCTGCACAATGCTGAACATACTAAAAATTAGGGAACTGAGCACCTGAAATGGGTAAAATTTATGGTATGTAAAATATATCTCAATAAAGCTGTAAAAATAATTTTTGTGGGTATTTAGGACAAGCCCACTGATACTACATTACCTCCATTCTTTCTCAGAGACATCTGAAGAGGCTGTATTATGCAAGATAGAGGGATGGATAAAGGCAATTAGTTATTGAGCCCACACTATGTGCTTGTGACAAAGATTGTCACATATTTCCTCTCATTTAATCCGTGCTCTGATTACGCCCATTTTATTTTATTTAATTTTTAAAGGCAAGTTCTTTTTTAAGAGATTTTATTTTTATTTATTTTTAGAGAGGGGGGAAGAGAGGGAGAAACAGAGAGAGAGAGACATCGATCAGTTGCCCAACTGGGGACCTGGCCTGCAACCCAGGCATGTGCCCTGACCGGGAATGAAACCAGTGATCTTCAGCTTGCAGGATGATTCCCAACCCACTGAGCCATACCAGTCAAGTCTAGTTACGCCTATTTTATACATGAGAAAATTTCTTTGGTCAAAGCCACATGGCTAGGCAAGTGGTGGAGCCAAGATTTAAACAGAAGTCTTCCATCTCTGAGTTTACACACTCTTTTCACTCTATTGTGCTAGTTTAGGAAATCAGCATCACAAATCAAGACAGGTTGCCTTTGTCAGCATCCTTTGTACTATATGAGTCTCAGCTTCACTCCATTAGGTGGCCAGTTTGAACCATGGCAGTGGCTATAAACTCGAATGCTCACTGCAGCCTAGCAGGCAACATAAATGCTTAAAGGAGGCAAGGCCAGGGAATGGCTATGGTGAATTGGAGGATACCCCATCTATAAGGGAAAGGTGGTAGTAACTCCAGCTCCTTGTTGTCACAGGGTAACAAGGGCCTGTGGTGGTCAGATCCTGGTTTTTCACTACAAGTCAAAAATATGGATTTTAAATGTTGGCATCTAATTGAAAGCGGGTTTTTTGTTAAGATTTAATTTATTTATTTTTAGAGAGAGGGGAAGGGAAGGAGAAAGAGTGGGAGAGAAATGTCAATACGTGATTACCTCTGGTGCGACCCCCTACCGGGGACCTGGCTCGCAACCTAGGCATGTGCCCTGACTGGGAATCGATCCAGTGACCCTTTAGTTTGCAGGGCAGCACTACTAAACCACTGAGCCGCACCAGCCAGGGCTAATTCAAAGTTTGGTTGTTGCTTTTTTTTTTTTTTTTTTTTGAATCCTGTTTGGGACAAACACAATATTTGCATGGTGATTCCACCTGAGGGACTACCAGTTTGCAAACGTGAACTAGATAAACTTTGATCTTCATTTTGGTTTCCACATTTTCTGAATTTCTCTGTCACACACCTGGTCTTGTTTGCCTCAGTGAGTGCAGGTTTCAAACACTGGTTTTCTAGATGCTCTTGACATTATCCCTGTGGGAAATCAGACCACAGAGAGCTCCTAGACTGCAAGGGCCACTTCCTAACATGGAACACACATCTGCTTCTTGAAGTGAGTGTTACCTTCTCCTGTTCTGCTCTGGCAAACTGGGTGGTTGGGTAAATAAGTGGCTGAGCTGCCAGCTGCACGTATGGTAAGTGGTGTCTCTGACATCAAGTTTTCTAAATAAGAGGCCTTGGTTGAACGTCTGTTTGAAAGCCCCACCCAGCACTATAAGATGGTGGAATTCTGAAACACCCACTCTTCATTTTCTCCAGCGAGTAAGCCAGAGTCAGGAATGTGTAAACGTAGCTCTCTGCAGTGTTAGGTTTTTGCCTAAGGATTTAGCCAAGTAATAGGTGCTATCTTGTCTCTCTAGTGCTTTTGAAATGATAATTCATTAAGCTTGATATTAACACTTGGCTTTTAAAAACATACATTCATAGCTACAAGGGAGCCAAAATGAAAGAAAATATAGTTTTGGCCAACAGTTCCCACTGCATTATAGCAGCCACTGAAAGCATTATCAAGTCAAAAATGTAAAATGTTTCCATGGAATGTTTGATACCGATTTCATATTCTTTGATAGAAAGAGAGAAACCTTCCACTACAAACTAAAAGGTTAGGGGTTCGAGAGAACCCTGAATTTTCATCCACAAAGTTTTTCCTACCTTATCACAATTGACTGATCTCAAAGAGGCTGAGTTGGAGACCTGGGCATGCTCAGGAACAGGGGCCATGGGAACATTAGAAGTAATGGGCAGTAAGGACACACATGAGGCAGAAAGGAACCCTTGTGCAGGTCTTTCATTGATATGAATGGTCAACTCCTCCTAAGGTCAAAAGCAAGATAGGGATTTGGGGTGCACCATTTCACCTACCTATGCAGAAGTGGGTTCTTCACTGCCATGGCTCTACACTCACATAGACATTTCAGGCCTGCTCCTTAGAGGCTAACCCTTCTCAGGAACCTCCTCTCAGGCCCATGGAAGCATGTACCTGAAACAGGCACCAGCCAAGCCATGAACATGGCCTCCTTTCCCTACTCCATGTATGCACATTCCCAGCTGCTTCCAGAATCATCATGACCAAACTTGTCAGTCTTTTTCTTTAATTTTTATTTATTGATTCTGGGTGGGTGGGGGGGAGCTAGAAACATCAATTTGTTGTTCCACTTATTTATGCATTCATTGGTTGCTTCTTGTATGTGCCTTGACTAGGGATCGATACTGCAACCTTGGCATATCGAAATGACATTCTAATCAACTGAGCTCCCCAGCCAGGGCCAAACTTGTTAGTGTTCATCTTGACCCCTGGGCCATTAGACCTCCATCTGGCTCTGCGCTCTGACTCTTTATCCAGGCTTTAAGTGCTTCTTTAGGATATAGTCCTCTGACAACACCAAATTCCCACTCCGCAACTCTCATACTTGCCTTTCGGAGGTATTACAGGCTACAATAAGACCCCCAAAAGATATCCACGTCCCAATTCTCCTATGAATATTGCCTTATAGGGAAACAGTCTTTGCAGGTGTAACTAATTAAAGACTTTTGAACTAGGGAGATTATCCTGGATTATCTGGGTAGACTCTAAATGCAATTACAAATGTCCTTAAATTAAGTAGATAAATGGGATTTGACAGACAGAAGAGGATGAGGAAACACTTTTCCTTGTTAAAGACTCCACCTGGCCCCAGAGGCAAAGTCCAGTCCCTCAGTGACAGAAAAAAGAGAGGAGACAAGCAGAGCCAACACAGGCCTCATTTCTTCCCCCCACCTTTTTATTGAATGTATTCAGGTGACAGTGGTTAACAAAATTATACAGGTTTTAGGTGCACGATTTTGAAACACATTGTCTGTACACCGCATTGTGTGTTCACCACCTCAGGTCAAGTCTCCTATCATCATTTGTCCTCCCTACTCCCTCCTGTACCCCCATCTATCGCCCACCCCACCCCCAGTAATGACCACACTTATGTCCCTGTCCATGAGTTCTTTCTCTTTTTTCCTCTGTGCTCAATCCCTCCACCCCTCTATCCAGCTCCCAGCCTCCACCCTCATAGCTGTTGACCTGTTCTCTATCTATGATTCTGCCTGTACTATGCTTATTAGTTTATTTGGTTCATTAGATTCCACATATGAGTGAAATCATACAGTGCTTGTTTATCTTTGATTGGCTTATTTTACTTGCCATAATGCTCTCCAGGTCCATCCATGTTGTTGCAATGGGTAAGATTTCCTTCCTTTTTTATAGCTGAGTAATATTCCATTGTGTAAATGTATCACTGCTTTTTTGTCCACTCTTCTACTGATAGACACTTGGGCTGCTTCCAAATATTGGCTATTGTTGCAACGAACATAAAGGTGCAAATATTCTTCTGAATTGGAGATTTGGGTTTCTTCAGATATATTTGCAGAAGTGGAATCACTTGGTCATAAGGCAGCTCTATTTGTAAATTTTCCAGGTATTTCCATACTGCTTTCCACAGTGGCTGAACCAATCTGCATTCCTACCAACAGTACACAAGGGTTCTCTTTTCTCTACTCATTGTTTATTGATTTATTGATGATAGCCATTTTGATGATTAGTAACATTGAGCATCTTTTCATGTCTATTGGCCATCTCTATGTACTTTTGGAGAAATGTCTATTCAGGTCCTTTGTCCATTTTTTAAACTGGATTGTTTGGGTTTTTTGGGTGTTGATTTGTATAAATTCTTTATAAATTTTGGATATTAACCCCTTATCAGATGTATCATTGGCAAATATATTCTCCCATTCAGTACACTGTCTTTATTTTGTTGATGGTTTCTTTTTCTGTGTGAAAATTTTTTAGTTTGTTGTAGTTCCATTTGCTTATTTTTTCCTTTGTATCCTGATTCTTGACTCTTTTTAGTAACCAATGCTCAAAGCAGAGTTCTATGTCTGAGAAATTTGTGACCTTGAAAAATACCAGTCAGGTGTCAGAGGTAAATAAAATGGACTTTTAGGCAGACCTATCTGAATAAAACATGCCTCAATTTGCACCTTCCTTGTGTGTTCTTAGAGCTTCCTAATTCATGATACCAATGGTGTTGGTTTGTCATATAAAGTATAAAAGCAGCAGAGCAGCTGAGGAGCCAATATAAGGAAATGTGGACCTGTATTTTGTATAGCCAGCTAGGAATGCTGGAGCTGAAGCAATTCTCTGAGAGGAAGGGGCTCCACCAGAAATGTGTGGGAAAACAGACTATTCTGTGTCTCTCCAGCTGAATGTGGGAAAAGGGAGAGTGTCAAGAAGGACAAATTTCAAAGCTCTCCCAGGGAATGCAGTTCAGACCAATAGATCTGCTCTGAAGTCACTGTCCAAGAGGGGGTGTCAGAGCTTTGAAGATGGAAAGAATAGGACCCAGCTTGGCTCTGTCCAACCCCTGACAAGACATGGTAAGTAAAGCTGCCTTGGGCCACTGCTATGCCTTGGGAAAGATGGCTGAGGATAAGCGCTCATGCAGGAGATCGAGTGTGAAAGGAAGTTAGCAGTAGGCAGGTAAGCAGAGCCTAAGAAACATTCAGACATTTTGGTTATAATTTAACAGCATTCCCCTCAGCTGAGGTAAGGGGGTTCCTGTTAGGAACGGATGAACAGTTTCTGGCATGTTTATAGAGCTATTGATTTTGTTGTCTAAGAATGTTTTTGTTAATCAAGTAGAGTAAATTTTGTTCAGAGTCAGATCCTTTTGAAAATAAACATCTGATATTTCACTAGAAATCTACTGTTGCTGTCTATAGGGAATCTATTGGAGATTTTTTGTTTAAATGACACATCAAATACATTTTATTTGGTGATTCTTACCCCTCGAAAAGGATTTCATAAAAAAAAAAAATCCAAACTGCTGCCCTAAACCTATCATGATGAAAATCACAGTGTTTGTATCTTTGGTGGTGGCTAGTGAAGCTCATTGAAGTTTCAGAGACACATTATGTTCAATCATCATTATTTCTTCTCCTAAAATTTGAGGTTTGAGGAGCTTGTAATACCACATATTTCATTTGAAATTCAAGGGTGCACACATCAACAATAAATCTTCCCTCAAGAACATAACAAATTTTAACTGATTTTTCTGTGCTCAAGAAAGAAAAATCAGCCCAACCTTCCCAGAGCCAAAATAGAGAGAAGTCAAGTTGGTACATGTATTTTTAAATGTTTCAAACATTTCAATAACTATGGAAATATCTACAACACATTTCAAAATAACACTGAAGGAGAAGAGTATAATCTGAATATGTTTGTGTTTTAATTAATAAATTCCTAATACTATCTGAGAGAAACATTATAATAAAGTTAATTGAGAATCAATGTTTACTAATTAGTAATTAATAAAGCTCTCACACTGTGACACTTACATTTAGTTCCATGGTTTTGTCTTCTGGTTCTATTTTTTTTATTATAACAAAATGGTTTTTAATTATAAAAAGAGCACTGGCTCCATAAATGATTCTCCTTTGTCTTTTGAATAGTTATTGTTGATCCTTGGGCATTTTTTCCACTCTGTGACTCATAGCAAAGGTTATTTTTTTATTTCTTTGATGTTTTAGATACATTTACATCCAAACAAATGTGCAAGATACCAGAAATGGCTACAGGAAGACACACTTCTTTGGAAATATATTTCAGATGGGGATGTTTTAGAGAATGCTAACATACAAATCAGTCCAGCCTAAGATGGAGCTTCATTCAGCCTCATCTCTAGGCTTAGACGTAAACATCAGGGCAACAAAATGCCTGGCCCAACTAGAATGATCAGAGTTCCAATATGGAACAAATTATTTTCACACCAAGGCAAAGGTCATTCCTTTAATCCATGTGTTTGGGGAATGTACACAAATGTCATTCTTCCCATCTTACATAATTAAACAGTTTAACTGGTGTGGCCATTCACTGTTTATTTTCCTATGGGATAATGGAAGGATGTTAGCATCAGATGACAAGGAGAGAACACAGGCAGTTGTAAATGTGTTGATGATTCTCTCTCGCCCTCCCCTGTTCTCCCTCCCAGTTGCTTTCCCTCTTCTAAGGTGTGTCCACCGGATTTAAAAGCCAACCAGTCTCCTGCATAGGGCACTGTTCAGAGCTCAGTTGGGAGGTGCAACACACAGTAGGGTGGAGGTAGAAAGCACAGCATTGAAAGTCAGATATATCAAGGGTACAGTCCTGGTTCTGACAACACATTACCTTGGACACATTTCTGCACATTTCTGAAGTTCAATATCTGCATCTCTAAAACGGGGCTAATAGTACCTAATTTATAGAGTTGTTATGAGACATGAAGCATTCTTAGTAAAGTGCTGGCAGGAAGTAAGTGCTCAATAAAGGGGAAGTCTATGTACAAGGGAAAACTCAAGTGGTTTCAGTTAGGGGAATGGAGGGGGCTCTGATTGGGATGGGGGATATGGAAGGACTTCTGGGACGGCTGGCAAAGTTCTATTCTGTGTCTCACATGGTAGTTACAAGGGTATTTATATGGCAGTGACTTACTAAGCCATACACTTGTTGTATGTAATTTTCTGTGTCTGAGTTTATTTTGTAATAAAAACATTACAATAAATAAAGAACATACACAAATGTTTTTTTCTAGGATGTAAGGGAAGGAGAGAGGGAGAGGAGGAGGGGGAGGGAAGGTAAAAGGAAGGAAGGAAGAAAGGAAGGAAGGAAGGAAGGAAGGAAGGAAGGAAGGAAGGAAGGGAGGAAGGAAGGAAGGAAAGAAGGAAGGAAGGAAGAGGGACGGAGGAAGGGTGGGAGGAAGGAAAGGGCAGACTTGTGGTGGGGGAAGATGAGGGGAGAAAAAATACAGGGATGGGAAGGAGTCTCACCACACCCAGTGTCCTGAAGTCAAACAGATATGCAGCCTCAGGCAGTCAGCTCGTATCTGAATGGTTCGACAGGCTGTGAGCAAACATGGTACAAGCTTGTCTGGGAGGCAGCATTATCCAGAGACCCCCAGTATGCAGTGGGCTAAAGGCCAGGATCACAGGAAAGCAGAGCCCAGTGTGAGGAGGAAATTGGATCACAAGAATGACGTGCAAGGGTGCCAGGTGAGCAAAGCCCTAGCAGGAAGTTGCCCTGAGTTACCTGAGCTGGAGAGTCTTCAACTCCCCTTGAACAAAGAGAGGAAGCAGATTCTCTCTGCTGACTCCCCTCTGACTTAATAAGAACACAGATGACTTTCATTCTTTTTTTAAATTGACTTTATTCTGGTTATATTGGTTAACAAAATTATACAGGTTTCAGGTGCACAATTCTATAACACATCGTCTGTGCCCTGTATTGTGTGTTTACCACCCCAAGTCAAGTTTCCATCTAGTGCCATTTATCCCCCCTGTACCCTCTTCTACCTCCCAACACCCCACTTACCCTCTGGTAATCACCTTGCTGTTGTCTGTGTCTATGATTTTTTTTTTTTTTGCTTAGTCCCTTCACCTTTTCCACACAGTCCCCCAACAGCCCTTCCCTCTGACAGCCATCAGTATGTTCTCTGCATCTATGAGTCTGTTTCTATTTTGTGTGTTCAGTTTATTCATTATATTCCATTATATGGTATTTGTCCTTCTCTGGCTGGCTTATTTCACTTAGCATAATTTTCTCCAGGTCCTTCCATGCTGTTGAAACAGGTAAGATTTCCTTCTTTTTTACCTCCGAGTAGTATTCCATTATTTCCTCCCTGTGGAAAGGCTTCCTTTTAATCATCCTATTCAACTTTGTCACTGCTGACTACTTCCTTCTCATTCCTCCTCCTACTCAGGCCACTCCACCTCAGTCTCCTTTTTCTCTGCCAGCCCCTTAAATATTGGTGCTTCCCAGGGTTTGGATCCAGACCTCTTATCTTCTCCTCTGCCCCCTCTCCCTGGTGAGCTCATCCACTCCCACAGCTTCTGTTACCACTTCTATGCCAGTGCTTTCCAACTCTCTACCTCCAGTTCTGGCCTCTTTCTTGAGTCTCAGACTCTACCTCTTACTACTTACTTTGGTCATCTCCACCCGGAAGTCCAGAGGTACAGGCTTAACAGGTCCTCATGTTTCTTAGTCCCCACCCAAGCTGTTCCCCTCCTCACCTGGCTATGAACTTTTAAGCCTGCCAACCAGATCTTGTTCCACAATGCCAGTACCCAGTGCCAGTGAGCTGGGCCCTCTGCCACTCCACTCAGCCCAGGTAAAGATCACTACCACTGCATCCTGTTACCATTTCCATTCCCAGACTGTCCCCACCTTTGTGAACTCCTTCCTTTTATCCTGATTCAGACCTCACACTCACTCTGTAGAGTTCAGAGCAGATGGTGCAGCTCTGGTACTGGCCCCTGGATAACCTCAAGTGAGCTCTGTCTCCTGTTATACCAGGTACCTCATCGGTCCCATCCAATCCGGACTCTAACAGTACCTTATATACTTGGTGTTCTTTTTTTATTTGCCCTGTGATTAGAAACTAGACACCTTGTATGGAAACAAGTGTTCTTTTTGAGGACATAAGGTCCTGCTAAAAGGAGCCATCACGACTGTGTTATAAGAAAAGGTTATGGGGGACTAGTCGATGCCCTGACTACCCTTACAGCTATGCATCTAGCCATCACAAACATAGACTCTGGTCCAGGATATGTAGGAAGCAGAGAGATGGCTATTGTGGCAGGGTCATACTCTCTCTAGATACCTGCTAAAACGATGATCATTCACAAAGACTAAGAGTGCTTGTATAAAGGAAGACACTGCCACTATTACTGAGCAATGTCATGAATTACTGGTGGTGGGTGATGAGAAAACCAACAAACCCTAATCACAGCCCACCCCATCTGACCTGTTCTCTGCTCTACAAAGAACAAGAGGTGGTTTTGAATGCACAAGAAGTAACCAGAGGACCAAATCTCTATGTTGACCCATGTGACAATGGACTCTGGTCCAAGAGGCCCAATACAGGGTCCATTCCAAGGACCCCCACTTGATAACTGTGCAGCACCAGCTTCATGACCTCATGCCCCTGTTGACCACTTCTGACTCCAGCTACTCCAAAGTAAACTCCAATCTAAACAACTCTTCTTCCAGTCCTGTGCTAGGCAGCCAGGATTCCTACTATGTTCTCCCTAGTAACTTCAGGAAAAAAAAAGAACTTTTTTCCATTATTGACATCACCATTTAGGTCTAACAGGCACCTCATACTTGACCTGTCGAATGGATATGTTTATTTCCACTGTGCCCACTGTCTGTTCAGCCCTAGTAAATGATACCCCATCCACTTACTCACACAAGCCCATCAAGGCATCATTCTTTCATTGGTAACAATTTTATTGAGGTATAATTTGTATGCCATACAATTAAACCTTTTAAAATATACAGTTCAGCCCTGGCTGGTGTGGCTGAATAGATTTGAGTGCCGGCTTACAAACCAAAGGGTCACCATTTCAATTCCCAGTCAGGGCACATGCCTAGGTAGTGGGCCAGGTCCCCAGTAGGGGGTGTGCGAGAGGCAACCACACACTGATGTTTGTCTCCCTCTCTTTCTCCCTCCCTTCCCTCTCTAAAAATAAATAAATAAAATATTAAAAAATACATACAGTTCAGTGGTTTTTAGTATACTAACCAAGTTGTGCAAGTAACATCATTATCTAATATCAGAACATTTTTTCCACCCAAAAAGAAACTATGATCCTGTTAGTAGTCACTCCTCATTGGCTCCTGCCTCCCTTACTTGACAAATATTAATCTGCTTTCTCTCTCCAAGGATTTGCTTGTTCTGGATGTGTCATCTATATAGAGTACATGTGGCCTTTTATGTCTGGCTTTAACTTAGCCTTAAGATCTTAAAAGTTGATCTATGTGGTAGCATGAATCCATACTTTATTCCCTTTTAGAGCAGAATAATATTCCATTGTATGGAAATCAGTTTTGCTTACCCATTTCTCAGTTTATGGGCATTTTGTTTGCTTTCACCTTTTGGCCAACATGAACATTATTGCTATGAACATTTAATTACAAGCTGTTATTTGAACACCTGTCTTCAATTGTCTTGGGTGCCTATCAAGGAAAGAAATTGTTATGTCATGGGGTAATTCTATGTTTAACTTATTAAGGAGCCTCCAAACTGTTTTTCATAATGGCTATACCATTTTATATCCCACCAACAATGTATGAGAATTCTAATTTTACCCCTTCTTCACCAACACTTTTTCTTGTCTTTGTCTTAAATTATAGCCATCCTTGTGGGTGTGAAGTGGTACCTCATTGTTGTTTTGATTTGAATTTTTCTAATGACTGATGATGCTAAGCATGTTTTGACATACTTATTGGACATTTGCATATTTGCTTTGGAGTAGACTTACCTCTTCATGAATCTAGTCTCTTCTGGTTTTTCTCCTACCACTTTCTTGCACCGCACCCCGCTTCTTACACTCCTTCTTTTAAGTCTTCTTCATGGGCTCCTTCTGTTCTGTCTGCATACCCCTTAAATTTGATCTGTCCAAGGGTTTTAGCCAAAGCGCTTTTTTGTTCTCACTCCTTACATTGCCTTTGGATAATCTAATCTGCCCCATGGCTTCACTTCTGTCTCCATATTGGCTACTCCCAGATCTTCATTTTCAGTGGAGATCTCTTTCCTGGACTCCAGGCCCACATATCCAGCTGTCTTCGCGATGGCTCCACTGAGGTGTCTCACAGAGCCTCACACAATCAACATGCCCAGATAGCATTTACCCCACTTGCACAGTTCCAGACCAACACCTCCCTCACTCAGTCACCCAGGTCCAAAACCTGGAGTTTTCTCTGGCTCCTCATTCCAAACTCACAATCAATCACAAGAGCCTACAGATTCTGTTCTGTGGATGTTTCCAAATATACCATAAGCCCAAAAGAGACTTTATACACTGAGTTATTTTCTGGCTTAGCAATCTAGGTAATGAAGTACTCGAATTGAACATACTCATAAAATATTTTGAATTTAACTATGTTCTTGACTTGCTTCAAATCTATGTCCTAGGTCAGGCACGAGAGGTGGGAGCCCTACTTCTGGGTTTCATTTTACATCATTCCATGCCTGCTACCCTCTACCCTGGTCCATGCCTTCATTTTCTCTCACCTAGAAAACTATGAGAATCTCCTAATTGGTGTCCTTGCCTCAGTTTCTCTTAGTCCCGAAATCTATTCTCTACACTTCAAGATAGCACAGCCTTCAGAAGCACTCTGATTATGTTGCACTCATTTTAAAAATACCTTCAATAGTCCCTGTTTGACTGTACATATAGGCTGAAATCTCAACTCCTAGTCAACTATTAAAGATCCTTTGTGATTTGGCCCATCCCGACTCTCCCAGTTTCATGTATTGTCTCTCCAGCTGCACTAAACTGCCTGCATGCCCAAGAACACACCATGCTTTATAACTCTCTGACCCTTTGCTCTTGCTGTTGTTCTATCTGTCTAGGATGAGCCAGCTCTCCCTTCTTCCCTTCCTTGCTCCACCCCTACAAGAACTGAAAAACTTTTGTTCTCTAAGGTCCTGTATAAATATAATCTCCCCTGTGAAGCTTTGTTGAATTTTTCTGGATGGGGTGAGTCATTCAATTCCATTTTGTTCAGCTAGCACACATTGAGCCCCAGTCACATGTCATGCAATGTTAGGCACAAAGATATAATAATAATAAACTATACAGATCCCACCCCAAAATAGCTCATAATACAGTGGGGGAGGTCATGTAAAGAAAAAAAAATCGAAGACATTGTAGTAAATGCTATGGATAGGGGTTTGTACAAAGGACAATGGAAACACCATTGCCCTAGGAGGCAGTCAATAAACTTGCCTAGAGATGTCAGAGCAAGGTACAGTGAGGAGATAAATTGTGATCTGTGTCTCAAAAGAGATTGTAATGAGATGCAGAGGAAGGAGTGAGCTTTAGAAAGAAAATTCTGAGTTTCCTTCAAGACCTGTTGAGTTTGAGGCACCTGTGGAACATCAAGGAGGAGATACTGAATAGGTACTTGAAAATGCTAAGGATTTGCATCCCAGAAAACAGTTGTGAGGCAGTGATATGGATTCAGGAGATGTCAGCACTTAGTGGTAGTGGAAGCCTTGGAAGTGAGTGGGAGGTGAGGCTAGAAAGGAGGCTGATTTCAGAGCTGGCCCCTTTACCATGGACGGTTGAAGTCTTACCTCTCACCCACTCTGTCCAGCTTGAGTAGTAGGTTGAACGTAACTCAAGGGGAAAGACTGATGGTTGCTCATGTCAGGATTTCTCCACCTGCTCCAGCATCTTTTTTACTGCTTGGCATAGAGTTGACACCCAATACCTGTTTGTTGAATACTTGAGCAATAGTTACTGAGACAAGGGATGTGTATCAGGTGGCTGTAGCTGTGAGAGAGGAAGACAGGGCACTAACAAGACAAAAACACCTGTTTTCAGTGATGCTGGAAAAGACCTCAGAGCCTTTGTATGGCACACAGAACAGGTTTGAGGGAAAGAACTCAGCAGAGTGGAGGACATCAAAAAACAGAGGTAGAAGTCCCCTTCAAAAAAGCTTGCAAACAACTAAGTTCAACACTGGTATTTTGTTGCCAGCCTCATGTTAGAATCAGTTTTAGCAGGATCAGATAAAGGCTAAAGAATACCACATTTCTGGAAAAGCATGGCAAAATAGGACTTGGGAAAATAACATGTCTATCTTACTCCTGTCCCTTACTGTGCTGAAGTCAGGTAGGTGGCAGAGAGTGAGAAACAAAGGAGCCACTCTTCCAGTGCTTCTGTGGTTAACATTTGGCAATTGGGTGAGGAGAAAACTAAGGAGAAAATGGACCTGACCTTGTCCAAGAGTCTCTCAACTTATGTCCAATGCACTGAACCACTGTCATTGACAAATGCAGACTGTAGGAAGCAAAGAGGTGCTCTGCGTGCCAGATGAAGTCTCATGAGGACCAAATGTTTTTTCATTTAGTTTGGAGAAGTCATCACTCAGTGCCTGAGTGGAATGGCAATGAGCCTTGGGTATTAGTCTTTAAGCCACCCAGGTGACAGCTTTGTTTTCAGTTAACATTTTGCTCTATTTGCTCTATGTCACATTTTACCCATTTACTCATCCTTCAATCCAGCCATCAATCCATCTTATTTTTGATTCATTACAAAATAAGCTCCAGACAATAGTACACTTTACTACTAAACACTTAGCATTCATACAGTTAACTACAGTGTAAGATGTGTTTGTTGTTCTTTTTTTGATATAAAATTTACACACAGGAAATGTACAGATCTTGAACATACCATTTACTGGGTTTCATTTTGATGAGCATACACCTGCACATCACAAACTCGTATCATAATGGGAAACATGAGTTACTCTCCCCCACTTGACAGACTCCTCTGCTGACTATGCTCTTAGGTCATATGATTGAGGAGCCAATACATTTTTGGTGGATGCTAAGGTGACATTAGTAAGTGTGGCAGACACTAGAGTAGAAAGAACTAGTGAGCTTTATTGAGTACAATAGAATTCTAAATGCTAAAGAGTCCACTATTTCCCTTAGGGTAGAAGGAATGTCCAGCTGCAGGAAACCTCAGAGAGTGCAGTAAACCTCACAGGTTTGGGAATTTGAGAAGAGAAAAGGGCCTTGGAGTGATCAGGTTGAAATTCAAATGTACAGGTTCAAGCATCATTGCCATTCCACTAAATCTAGAATTGCAATAGTTTCAACCAGCTGGGTGAATGATGACCTTTGGATTCTATATGGGAAAAGTGGGACTGGACCAAGAAGAGAATGGCTAGACATGTGGAGGGTCCCTAGAAGGAAGTTCTCCAGACTGGGACAATCGGGGGTTTGTGAAGTCCTTCGGCCCCACCCTCACACTGCTGCTTACTTAGAGTGTGCTCCATGCTCTAAATCTAATCACTTATGTAATGCTCTTACTGATGAGGATCTTTTAAAAAGTATCTGAAATTTGAATTTTTTTACAAAGTGCCAGTGCCCATCCCTCCCAGTTTCAGTGATTCAAAGAGGTCTGATGCTTTGGGCATCACAGAAGGAGTTCCATCTTAGAGAAAACTAAGGGCTGAAATGTGTTTAAGGTCAGTGCTTTATATAGCAAGCAAGGCACTCCCTTCTCTCCTCATAGGCTCATCAAGTCCCAAGCTGCACATAAGAGGCCCCCACCCAGGCTAACTATCTTTAGCAATGCCCTACTGACAGCCTTAGCTAACCAAGTGGGTCAGATGTCACAGCCAAGGGTAGGGAACCTCTCCTCCATGGCAACTACTGACCTGCAAAACAAATGTCAATTGTAGGTCACACACAATTATAAAAAGCAACTTCTGTTTGCAGTGGCCCCTTCCTAAGGAAGGGTGAAGTGTTGGGGCCCTGTTTTAACCTTCAAGGAACCCACACCAGATAATTAAGAAAGTGGATCATAACACTTGATTCAACAATGTATTCTATTTCACAAATATGCTTTGTTCCTTCTGGTGGCTTTTTGAGAAAGAGGGGGGCATGTGAGAGAGTGGGAATAGGGTTACAGAAAGCAGGGTTGCTGGAAGAGGAAAGGAAGATGGAAGACAACTGAAAAAATAAAGAAGACAGATGGGTTGGCATCAGGAGGTGACTAAAAAAATAAAATAAAATGGCAGCTAAGGTAAAAGGGTGCCATACAGAAAAGAGATAGATACAAAAAGGGAAAGGAAATGAAACAGAGAAAACCAGAGAATCAGCCAGTCTGATGCCTTGATTTTACTGAGGGGAAAACTGAGGCCCAGAGAGGGGAAATGATTTGGCCAAAGTTTTGCTACTGGTTAAGGCTTGAGCTGAGGCTAGAACTCAGGTCTCCTGACTCCCAGGTCAGGAGCATGCCTATCATAGCACAGACAGCCTACATTCCAGACATTCTTTTTTCTTTTCTTTTCTTTTTTTAGATTTTATTTATTTATTTTTAGAGAGAGGGGAAAGGAGAGGGAGAGAGAGGGAGAGAAACATCAATCAGCTGCCTTTCACACGCTCCCAGCCGGGGACCTGACCCGAAACCCAAGCATGTGCCTTGACCGGATCGAACCTGCAAGCTCTCAGTCTGCAAGATGGCACTCAATCCACTGAGCCACATCATCCAGGGCTCATTCCAGACTTTCTGAGAGAGCCCTGAAATCATTTATTCAGGCAAGAACCTAAATAATGAATCTAAATCTAGGAAGAAAAGCAGAACACCCTAGATCCTACCAGACCAAGTCCAGGCAACTTAGACACACAACATCATCATAACTGGAAGTCTCAGGTCCACAAGGTACTGAGGAATGCCAAGGTGCCTAGAAAGGGTTTGCTGGAGTCACCAACTTCACTGAGGTGAATAGACATGGCCCCCTAGAGTTGCCTATGGATTGATTCCCTTAGCTAGGCAACACCCAAACCACAGGCTAGAGATCTGTTCCTCCTGAGAGCACATCTACACATCCACACCAGTTCCAAGTGCAGAGGTGGAAATCTGAAAATGCCAGAGGTTCCTGGGAAATTGGAGGCAAGATGGGTTAAGTCTTGCTTACTACAAGTTGACCCTTGGTTCAGTCTGGGTTGGGCAGGCTCACTCCGCTCTGCCAATCCAAGCTAAGAGAGAGAGATGCAGGCCAGCTTTGTCTTTCCCTCCAGACTGATTGCTCCAGAAAGTACTTTATGGTTGCCACCAAATACTTGCCAATTCACTAGGAAGCACGGTCTAATCTTCCTTCCACACATTTACAAACTTTTGACTGAACTTTGCCAGGGCTAGATATACGAGTAATTCAGCATGGAACCAGAGGTTCCCAAAGTCTGCCATATGACTACACACACACACACACACACACACACACACACACACACACACAGAAAATGCTTTTGATCCATTCTCTCTCTCTCTCTTTTTTTTTTCTCATTTAAATGTGGAACGCTTCATGAATTTGTGTGTCATCCTTGTGCAGGGGCCATGCCAACCTTCTCCATATTGATCCAGTGTTAGTATATGTACTGCTGAAGCGAGCACTTTTGATCTACTCTTAAAAAGCCATCTGCTAAAGAGCATTTGTCTTCTTAAGGGGTAAATCTGGATTTCATTCCCATTCAGCTTCATCAATCCATACAGGCAAATTTCCTTAGTTTCCTAGTGTTCTGATCTAAAACCCCTCTGTTTTTTCCCTTAGTTGAACCCCAGTACCCGGTCTTAGGATGGGATGATCTGGGGAGGCCATGGTGAATGTAACAAAAAGTAAATGTACTGAATAAGTACTGAAATGTCTTAGGTGGCAGAAGTATCTGTGTATAGTGACTAGCACATAATAAATGCTCATTAAACATTAGTTGTAAGAGTTCGTTGAGATCAGCCCAATGTCGTTTTGCTAAAGCCCAGAGAGATGAAGTGACTTTTCCAGGTTCATAGTACTTGTCAGTAGCAGAGCCTCCACTAAGTCATAGGGATATATATATATCAAAGAGGAGTTTTTAAAATATAGGATCCTTCTAGAATCATCATTTCTTTGAATTGCCAAAGTGATCTCTTTGGACCCAGTACCCAAAGATGGGCTGAAAGTGCTCATAACTTCCACCCACTGGTTTTAGTCCTACCCTTTGATACAACACAGAAGAAGGCAAATCCTTCTACTTGATAGGGATTTCAATCAGTGCAGCCTCTTTGATTCCCTCGTTCCTTTAACTGTTCTCCATGTGACACCCTTTTCAATTACCATCTTCATCAGCCACCTCCAGATTAATCAAATGCCCTCTGACAGTGATACCCACAGGTGGATGCCACCTTCTGAAGGGACCTGCCTGGGCCAGTTCAGGGGCACAGTGGGCTACTTCACTCCTTCCTCTGGATGTCATTAGATTGTGTTGGCTGTTTTAATAGTCACATGGCACTGTATGCCCTTATTTAACTTGTGGTCAGCTCAAACTCCCAAGGTCTTTTTCATATGCACTATCATCAAACTGTGTCTCCCTCCTGTGGTCTTTGTACAATTGCATATTTGTAAACTATACGCAATACTTTGTGTATGTCCCACATTCCAAGTTCTGATCACTGACAGATGATGCCATCAAATCTTCTAGGTGCTCACTTCAGCAGCACACATACTGCAATTGGAACAATACAAAGAAGATTAGCATGGCCCCTGTGCAAGGATGACATGCAAATTTGTGAATAATTCCATATGTTTATGTTCATGGCAGCACAATTTACAATAGCCAAGTGCTGAAAGCAGCCTAAGTGCCCATCAGTAAATGAGTGGATCAAAAAAACATGGTACATTTACACAATGGAATACTATGCAGCAGAAAGAAAGAAGGAGCTCCTACCCTTTGTGACAGCATGGATAGAACTGGAGAGCATTATGCTAAGCGAAATAAGCCAGGCAGTGAAAGACAAATACCATATGATCTCACCTATAACAGGAACCTAATGAACAAAACAAACAAATGAGCAAAATAAAACCAGAGGCATGGAAACAAGGAACAGACTGACAGAGAACAGAGGGGAGGAGGGAGGGGGATAAAAGGGGAAAGAAGGGGAAGGGGTTAGTCAACAAACATATTTGAATGACCCATGGACATGGACAACAGGGTGGAAATTGACTGTGGGTGTGGGGATGGTGGGCTGGACAGAAAAGAGCAAGGGAGGGAAATTGAGACAACTGTAATAGAACAATAATAAAATATTTAATTTAATTTTTTTTCCAGATCAGAAAGCCTAGGCCTAAATGTTGAACCTCGAGCTAAGTATTCTTCCACAATGTTAGCTTTTTTCCTATATAATGTATTTTGATCTACACAAAAATTAAATAGAGATAACTTCTGCAAACTGCTGGAGTTTAATGGCTTAAAAGATAGCAGGTGTGCATTGGGGAAAGTGGCATTTATTAAGTGATTACTGAATATCAGACATTATTAAGTGTTTTATATACATTAGCTCATTTCCTCTGAGTGAGGTAGGATTATTCATTTTTGTTTACAGACCAGAAAACTGAGGCTTAAGATATTCCATTGTTATTGAGGAGAAGAAGCAGGACTTAAACCTAGTTCTCAGTAACTCCTAAGGCCATTTTCTTTCATTTACACTGGTGGTTCTTAATCTACATGCCACATTTGAATCACCTAGCGAACTCAAAAGCTACCCAATGGCTAGGCTTCACCCCAGGCTAATTACAGCCATAGTTCCTGGAAATGGGTCTGCACATGAGCAGGTTTAAAACTTCCCTAGGTCCCTGGCTGGTGTGGTTCAGTGGATTGAGTGCAGGCCTGAAAACTGAAAGGTCACTGGTTTGATTCCTGATCAGGGCACATGCCTGGGTTGCAGGCTAGGTGTACAGATGGAGCATTGTGAGAGGCAGCCAATTGATGTTTCTTTTGCACATGGATGCTTTTTTTCCTTCCTTCCCACCCCTCTAAAATAAATAAAATATTAAAAAAATAATAAAATGTTTTCAAAATTAGAAACAAATATCACACAACTGAGAAAATAATTTGTATATTAGCAGGAGGTGCAAATCCCCGAAGAGCCCATTGGAAAACTAAGAAAGTCTGAGGCAATGGGAAGTTGTAAAAGCCAGCACTGTGAGAACAAAGGGCACAACCATATGGAATAGCTTACCACAGGCAGGGCAACAGAGCCCATGTGAGAATAGTGCAGGTTCCAGAGAGAGACACCTAGATCTGTTCAAGGAGAAGTCAGGAGGTGTTGGGGCTGGTGAAAGAGCTGAAAGATGTGTTTAAAGTGAATCCTCCAAAGACTGGAAAGTTTGGCTAAATGACTTCTTCTGGTTCTTAATGTGCTTTCTATTTTTCCCAAAGTTAGGTGAAGGCACTCTGGTTAATTTGCTTTTTGCCCATGGCTCCCTGTCCTGATGCTGGAGTGGATGCTTTTGTCTGCAAATTCTGGATGTGCTGTTTCCCCTTGTACAAGTAGTCAGGTCAGGGCTGTGTAAATAAAATGTCTACCTCTGAGAAAACATATGTGTTCCTAGAGTCAAAGGAGCCTCTTCTCATAGCTCTCCCAGAGCCTCAACTGTAACAACCACCAAGTGGAAATGGTGTTGTTGAGGTTGCTGCCACACAGAGACTGAGTTCTGGGGAGAATACAAGCAGTTAGAGCCCTAATTTAAGTGAAATACACATATTCCTTTGAACTATGAAGAAAAAATGGGACCAAGTTGTTTTCTCCTCTTCCTCTCCTCCTCCTCCTCCTCCTCCTCCTCCTCCTCCTCCTTCTTCTTCTTCTTCTTCTTCTTCTCTCTCTCCCTTTCTCTCTCTCTCTCTCTCTCTCTCTCTCTCTCGGCCTTCAGAAAGGGAGTCAGGTAATCTAATCTCCACAGACCTTCATTTCTCTCAGTTTGCAGGGGCAGACACCACCAAGAGAGTCTTGGAAGATAAACATAATGTGTCAACATGTTCAAAATGTTTTCTTCACATGGATCTCATCTCACACTTCTTTCTAGCATTGGAGCCATGCAACAGTTCCATAGGAAGCAAGTCTCAAAATAGCAAGTAGCAAACACAGCCAGGGAGCCTGATGCAGCTTTGCTCTGTGCCAGCCCTCACCCCAACTCCCCTCCAGGGGAAAGCCAACTCTTTCCATCCTTGTACAGCTAAGCCAGGGTATGGGTTCACATAATCAATGGCAGGTGCCACACCCCATAATAAACCTGTGGGAAACAAAGAGGAGCATACAGAAAACTCAAGGCTTGATTGCTCAAGGAGCAATGTTGGCTGGCACATTACAAGGAAGTCCTGCACTTGGGACTGGATCACTAAATCCCAAGTGCCCTTGGATCGGCAAGGAAGGTGACTGGCAGAATGAAAGAGGCCCCTGGAACTGCTAGATTGGGGAGGCTCCAGCCGGGAGTGACTGGGCCAAGACAACTGCAATGTTTACTCAGCTTATAGCTTTCATTTTCCTAAGTAATTTAAATGAGCTAAAGGGGAAAAAAAAAAACCTATTCTACTGGATTGAGTCCATCACTAAATATTTGGGACACACACTGAAAAGTTAGAAGCAAACCCCTGCAAAGAAATGATTGCTGGAATGAGGGAGTTGGCTACCAGAGGAGGCCTGGGATGAAGGCCAACAATGACCCAACAGAGAATTGAGAGCAGTGAAATGATCCATGAAGTTTCTTGGCATTTTTGAGCACTCCTGGAAAGAGAACGGCTCATCAACTTCACTGAAGAATCTCTAAACAAATAGCTCAACTGTCTCCGTGTTTCTCAGCCTCAGAAAATGCAACTGAAAGTTGTGAAATGAATGTTTCAAGTCTGCTGTCTGGAGTTTTATACTGCGATTTTGGGTGCTCCAGACACAGTGTGCCCTAATCTTCAAAGTTACATGAGGACCAGCTGTGCCCCAGGAGTAGTTTTTCTCAGCCCCACCTGGACCTAGATTCTTTCTCAGCCTCCATTGTTGTGTAGTAATGGATTTAAGCTCATGATCTCCATTGCCTTGAAACCAAAACCAAAATAGAACCAATAAAACAAAGCCTACCCCAAATACTCCAACTAGGAATTGACTGACTTTCCATCAAAAACTTCACAAGAAGGGGAGAAACCAGTACAGTCAGCATTGCATGAGATTAAACTTATTCCAAAGATAGAAAAAGTATCAAGAGCAAATTTCCTATTTTGGAGACCTTGGATGACTCCTCCCCTTCATTATGCACACTAGTATTGAACTGGGGCCCAGGGATGAAAGGCCAGTGGGAGAAAGTGATGATGATGGCTGTGGAAGTCCTCCTGTAGTAATTAGGAATGCAGGTGCTAATCAGAGTCCAGCCCTGTGATGCAAAGCTGAGTAGAGCACATGGAATAGACTGGGGCTGGTACAAGGAGGGGAGTAAAGAAGTGGGCCCAGTAATGAACACAGATCTGGACCCCCACTGCGTGCCAGAGTAGTGGCCAGAACATGTGCCAGAAGCAAAGACAAACAGACTCCAGAGACACTGGCATCTTTATGCAAGGCTCTGCTTCTGGGGCCCCTACACCTTTCTGTGCATAAAAGGGTAAAGGATGCACTCCAGATTAGGGTAATAACATCACCAACACAGTATTACAGGTTGTATATCCTGAAATATATACTCCTACCCCCAGAAAAAGATTATAGTTTAGTTTGGGGAAGTACAGACCCAAAAGCACCTAGCACCAGACTACAAATGGAGGGGCAGGCACAAAGGCCTGCTCATCCACCTTCCCTAGAGCAGAGCTCAGCATTACTGTGGGATTATTTTCATGGGAAGAAGCTCATGCACACCTTTAATCCCAAAGAAGCAAGATGAAATGGCCTTCAGTACTGTTCCAAATCCATTCTTAAAATTTTTAAAAATGTTTTATGATAAGGGATACAAAGTCTTACTTGGCACATTTACTAAGGATTTCTTCTACTGAAGCAATTTGTAAATGTTGCAGGGTGTTAGAAGTATAAGCTTTAGCAAAAAAAAAATTGTGTTTTTAAGTCTAAAGTAGCATGGAGTTAGCAGGTACTACTGAAACATCTGATGGAAAGGGAAGGTTTCTCCTTTCCTCAATCTAATCAAGAGTTTGTTACTTCGAACTGAAAAACCCTTAGCAACAAGACTTTGGGGTTTCATCTTGAAATAGTCTTGGGAACAGATAGCTCACTTTGGTGTTCTGCTGTGTTGACAAGAGTGTGTTAGAGGAGTTCTGGCCAAGATGGAGGTGTAGGTAGAAATGCCTCACTTGCTCACACATGCAAAAGAAGGATAACAAGAAATTTAAAAACAAAAAACAACCATAACTGCCAAAAAATCAAACTACATGGAACTCTGACAACCAAAAAGTTAAAGAAACATTCATCCAGATGGTCAGGAGGGGTGAAGACAGGCAGCCAGATGGAGAGGACCCATGGCAAGGTGGCAGACTGTGCAGGTGAGGTGGGGGCTAGCTGACTGGGAAACTAAAGACTCAAAACCTCTGGCTGTAAAGCCTGTAGGGGTTGCAGCATAGGAGAAATTCCCTGCCTCACAGGAGAGTTCATTGGAGAGGTCCACGAGATCCTAGGCCATACACAAACCCACCCACCTGGGAATCAGCATCTGATCAGCACAAGCTGCTTGTGGGAAGCTGGGAAAGTGACGGAAAGTTGGCAAGAGCTGAGCCAGCAACATTGTTCCCTCTTGGATCCCTCCCCCACATACAGTGCCATAACACAGCAAAGAGGGTTTCCCTGCCCCGGTGAATACCTAAGGTTCCACCCCTTCCTACATAACAGGTGCACCATGACAAACAAATATGTCAAGAACAGATCAAAATTACAAAAAAAGAACTAAGTGATGAGGAGGTAGGCAACCTGTCAGATGCAGAATTCAAAACACTGGTAATCAGAATGCTCACAGAATTATTGAGTTTGGTAACAAAATGAAGGAAGAAATGAAGACTATACAAAGTGAAATAAAGGAAAATATACAGGGAACCAACAGTGAAGGAAAGGAAACCAGGACTCAAATTAACAATTTGGAATAAAAGGAAGAAATAAACATCCAGCCAGAACACAAGGAAGAAACAAAAATTCAAAAAAATGAGGAGAGGCTTAGGAAACTCTGGGACAACTTTAAATGCTCCAACATCCAAATCATAGGAGTGCTAGAAGGAGAAGAAGAGCAAGAAATTGAACACTTATTTGAACAAATAATGAAGGAAAACTTCCCCAGTCTGGTGAGGGAAATAGACTTCCAGGAAACCCAGAGAGTCCCAAAGAAGTTGGACCCAAGGAAGCACACACTAAGGCACATCATAATTACATCATCCAAGATTAAAGATAAGGAGAGAATCTTCAAAGCAGTGAGAGAGAAGGAGACAGTTACCTACAAAGGGGTGTCCATAATACTATCAGGTGATTTCTCAAGTCACCTTACAGTATCACCTTACCTTACAGGCAAGAAGGAGCTGAAAAGAAGTATTTGAAGTCATGAAAAGCAAGGACCTACGTCCAAGATTACTCTAGCCAGCAAAGCTATCATTTAGAATGGAATGGCAGATAAAGTGCTTCCCAGATAAGGTCAACTTAAAGGAGTTCATCATTACCAAGCCCTTATTATATGAAATGTTAAAGGGACTTATCTAAGAAACAAAGATAAAAAATGATGAACAGTAACATGACAACTAAAACTAAAAAACAAAAACAAACTAAGCAAACAGCTAGGAGAGGAATAGAATCACAGAAATGGAGATCACATGGAGGGTTATCAGTAGGGAGGGGGAGGAGGGAGAATGGGGGAAAAGTACAGGGAATAAGAAGCATAAATGGTAGGTACAAAGCAGACAGGGGGAGGTTAAGAACAGTGTAGGAAATGGAAAAGTCAAAGAACTTATATGCATGACCAATGCACATGAACTAAGGGGGAGAATGCTGGAGGGAATAGGGGTACTGGGCATGGGGGCAAATGGGAAAAATTGGGACAACTACAATAGGATAATCAATAACATATATTTAAAAATAGATAAATTGAACTTCATCAATATTTAAACTTTTGTGCATCAAAGAACACTATTAAGAGAGTGAAAAACAACCCATATATGGGAGAAAATATTTGTAAATCATGTATCTGATAAGAATTTAACAGCCATAAGGATATAAGGATCTCCTATAACACAATAACAAAAAGACAAACATCCCAGTTAATATGGCTTATAAGCACATGAAAAGATACTCAACATTATGAGTCATCAGGGAAATGCAATTCAAAATTACAGGAGATCCCACATTGTACCCAGTATGGCTATAATTTTTTAAAAGATGGAGGGGATAGTAAGTGTTTGCAAAGATGTAGAGAAATTAAAATCCTCATACATTACTGCTCAGAATGTAAAATGATGTAGTACTATTGGAAAACAGTTGGTAGTTCCTTAAATGTTAAACATAGTATTACCATACGATCTAATAATTCCATGGCCAGGTATATACTCCTAAGAGTTGAAAACAGGGACTCAAACAGATATTTGTACACCCCAATTCATAGGTGAAACTTCACAAGTGTTCATCAACAGGTAAATAAGTAAAATCAATAAAATGGACATTATTCAGCCTTAAAAAGAAATGAATTCTAATATATGCTACAAGTTTGGATGAACTTTGAAAACATGATGCTAAATAATACATATATGCCAGAAATAGAAGGCTTGTATGATACCACTTATATGAAATATCTAGATTAGGCAAACTCATAGGGACAGAAAGTAGATTACAGGTTACCAGGGACTGGAGGGAGCGTGGATGGGGTATTATTGCTTAGTGGGTACAGAGTTTCTGTTTGGGATAAAACAATAGCTTGAAAGTGATAGTGGTGACTGTTGTACAACATCGTGCATGTAATTGATGCTACTGAACTTAACACTTAAAATGGCCAAAATGGCAATATTTATGTTGTTTTTATCACAATAAAAATAATAAAAAGAAATATTATCTTTAATCCACATGTAGTGAACATAATGGTGAAGAGGATTTGAGGGGTTCATAAGCAAGTTCCTGGGTCAATTGGATTAAGAATTTCTGAACCAAGAAAAAAGAGGAAGGTGACCTTAATTACAAGGAGTCTACAGTAGGAAAACAAGAATTCCATCTGCAGGAGAGAATAGAAGCCATGACTTGTCTGGGAACCCTGCTGACCATCAGTCTGAAGGACTTCAAGCTCACCAAACACAGCATGGAGTCCCTCAAGTGCTCCCAGTCCAGTCTCTGAGGACCTTGCCCTCAGTTCTTTTGAAAGAGGGTCCGGGCAAAGCTTAAAAGTTAAAGCTACCATTAAGCTGAAACAAGACTTGTGAGGCCAAACCAATAAAAGGTGGCTGAGAGCTATTTGTAATCACCTGGGGGACGCACTCATATGATCTCAGGAGCCACACAAAAAAAGCATTGGCAGGAAATACAGTGAACTGCATAAGACAACAAATTCCATGGTTACCAAAGAGGAATCTGAACCACTCAGGACCCACTGGACAGTGAGAAGCCCAAGGGTTAGGTAGAGATCCAGGTATGAGACTGGGTGGGGCTCAGAGTTACATGCCATATGCCCTAAGGATTGATTGAGTCTACTCAGTGCATAAGCCAGTGCCATTGCCAGTGGGTGTTTTGTGAACACGTTTAGCACCTGGTTATCACCTGGGATCTGGACTGTCTCATGGTCTAAGGTGGCCTGGACAAACATGAGTCACTGCATTCATTATCATCTGTATCTCAGATGAATGTTTACCTTTCTGTTTGGCTTATGAGACCAAGGGAATCAGAATCAGTATGTGCTCCTCTCCCAACCCCTCAGTTTCACTGTCAGGCAGACTTTACCCCTTACCTACTCACACGTGCTTATTTGGGGCTGTCTGCATCTTGGGACCAGTTCTTGCAATACCAGGGAATATAATGAACTTTGGGGAAAAACTTGCATTTGGTATACAGTCTCTAGGTCTTATAATTTGTGTCTTGTGTTTCCTGAGCCCAGTACTTGCCTGTATTCCTGCCCTCCCTTATCTTACCTTGTGGTGCCCAGGGAACTACATCCCATTTTCTTCTCCTCTTTAATTTTGGGAAGTTCCCATATGCCCACTGCCCTCAGTTTCACTGCTTACCCTTACCACCAGACTGACGAGGACCCTGATCTGGGCTCTCTCAGCTTTGCCTCCCACCTTATGTATACATATTGTCCAGTGATTTGGACTACCTTTGCTGTAGTCCAAACCACCTGCTTCAGACTCTCAGCTCCAATTCGACTGAAAGTTTTACCTCTCCCAACCCATTCAATGATCAGCAGTTTCCTATGGTCCTAGCTGTGGTAGAAGATACCCTCTTACTCCTAGTGGCAATGAAACCAAGGTATAAATTTAGTCCTTTTATTTGGAAAATGGATCTCTTAAAGGTTGTTCAGGAATCCTAAAGTCATGATATCCCGAGAACACATTGTACCCCCAATCACTTTCAAGGGTAAACATGATCACGAAATATCTACTGGCAACACTTATGGTTTATTCAGTAACAAATTCAACTCATGCTTAGGGCTCCTGTGAAGCTAGGTACCTCAAAAAATTAGTTGAAAACATCTGAGATTTAGTATTTCAAAAATAAAATTGAAGTTAGTCACTGAGGGGGAAAACCCCCAGAAATGGGTTGGCCTTCCTTACTCTTATTTTTAGTTTAGTATTATTTTTAGTTGATTTGCACACATTATCAGGAAACATCATAATTTCCTCCATACCTAGGGTCTCTGGGTTTTTATAAAACTCTGAATGACCACTTTGTTATAGAGTTCTATGGATTCCCCATAGACCCTTTGGGGGCCACTAAGGGCCACCTTAGTGGGGACAAGGGAGGGAAAAGATTGAGTTCTGAAATTAGTCAGGTCCAGGTTAGGACGTTTGCTTCAGGTCTTCTCTTGGGCTCAAAGGGTGAATAATTGAAATTCAAAGCTAAAGCAAGGCTAAGGCTAACAGACATCCAGGTTCAGGTTTCAGCAAGTCACAGAAAGGCAACCTAAGTTCAAAGAACAGGCATTTGGCTCCATTTTTTTCTTTTATAAAGAGCTTTCATAAAAAGGAAGTTAATTTCTGTGACTCATAAACAGAAGATCTCCAAAGCTCCATAAGGTTTCTATGCAATTATGTCAGAAAAACCTGATGAGAAAATAAATAGTCCCATGCTTCCTGCAAATGTATCCATGTACACAATATGCCCTCCATAAGGGCAGGGTTAAGAAAGTGTTGGTTTCAAGGAAAGAAGGTGGTTCATTCTGATTAATAACTAGAGCCTTTTCACGTGCACCAGAGCACCCTAACTTGACTTTCTCTGTGATTGGCTGCTAGCCACATGGCAGGAACTTTTGTGGCATTGCCTCACACCTAGGAAACAGCATCATGTTCTCCAACCCATAAGTGCCAGGTTGGGCTGCTAAAAAAATTGTAAGAGGTAAGTCATCTGGAGTTTTTTGGTTGTGGAAAAACCAAGTGACCCTTTGCATTAGGGGTAATTGAGAATTGGTAGTGCCCAACGGGACCTCACAGCACCATGTCAGAAAAGAAGACAGACAAATGTTCAAGAAAGCTTCCTGTATTTATACACTATTTTACTTGACTTCTACATGTTGCTACAGCATTACAAAAAATAAATCCCTTCTGCAAACATGAGAAATGTGACCTCCAAAGAAGATATTAATTGTATATACAGGTTCAAAGAACACACTAATTGCAGTATCCCCAGCACTTCATTCCTACAAGTTGTTTCTCAAGATGATGCCAATAGCTAGGGAGCCTAAGGGAGCTCTAGGTTTAACTACAAACACCCTCCACCCAGCTTTGGAGTCTGGCCTGCCCCTTCTCTCTCCTTGTGCTTCCTAAAGGAAAGTACAGGTGAGAGAGACCTAGAGTTGGACAACTCTGAGCAGCCAAAGCAGCAATAGAGACTAGGACCAGAGAAGACAGACAAAGACAGACCAAGGGGACAGACAGCAAAGGGAGGAGAAAGGTGAGCTTCACCTACTAAGAGGATGGATCTTGTATCGAAGTCCAGCTCCAGCCCTGAGAACTTAAGTAAAGGATGAGAGCCTCAAGCTAGCTAGGGCCCTGCCTCCACATAGCTGTCTGGGCCCCTGCTCTTGGCCCACCAAAGGTCCACTCATGCTTCTCCTATAAATTCCAGGCTTATATATTCAACCTTCTTCTTAACTTTTCCACTTAGATGTCAAATAAGGTCCTCAAACTTACTGTGCCAAAATGCAAAGTTTTAATCTTTGTTTACCTTCTGCCCCAAACCCACCCACAATCTTCTCCATTTGTTGTAATGAAATTACATTCTTCCCATTGCATAGATCAAAGACATTTGGCATTACTCTTGACTCCTTTTCTCTTAAATCCCACATCCAATCCTTCAGCAAATATGGTTTGCTCTACTTTCAGACTATATCCAGAATCTGACCACTTATCTCTCCCCCCTCTACTACCCTGGCCTGAATCGCCATCATCTCCAGCCTAGATGATGGCAATATCTCCCTCCATGCTTCTACCTTTATTATTCCACACTCTATTTTAAACAGAGCAGCCAGACCAATCCATTTAAATTGTAGGTCAGATCATGTCATTCTTCTGCTCAGCACCCTGTCATGGCTTTGCATTTTATTCACAATCAAAGCCAAAGTCCATTTTGGTCCACAAGGCCCCTCATGATCTGACCTCCCACTGTGCCATGTTATACTGCTTCCCACCTCATATATTCCACTCCAGCTATATTGTTCCTTGAAAATACCATGCACACTCTTACTTTAGAGACTTTGCCTCAGACTGTTCCTCTTCCTGGAATTTTCTCCCCAACCCCATATCTGCACAACTTGCCCTGTCTCCTCCTTCATTTCCCTACTGAAATAGGACCTTATTTACATGACTCCCTGACTCCCCCATTTAAATTTCCAACCCTCTCCAAATGATTCCCCTTCCCTTTTCCCTGCTTTATTTTTCTACACAGTGATGAACATTTATCAGTTAGTTTAGCTTTTATTCCTCTAGTATATTTGGGCTTTTGGGTAGGCAAAGTTAGGCTTCCTTCTCAACAAAAAGCATTTCTGGCCACAGCAAACAAGAACTAGGGGCAGGGAAACCTACCTTTCTCTCCCAAAACACTCCTCAGGGTCAGGTGTTTATTATGAAGTCAGCCCTATCAAGAAGTTTGAAGTTGGCCCTGACTGGTGTGACTCAGTGGGTTGAATGTCATCCTGCAAACCGAAAGGTCACTGGTTCAATTCCGAGACAAGGCACATGCCTGGGTTGCAGTCCAGGTCCATGGGTGGGGGGCGTGTGAGATGCAACCAATTGCTGTTTGTGTTGCACATCAATGTTTCTCTCCCTCCCTTCTCCTCTCTCTAAAAATAAATAAATAAAATCTCAAAAAAAGAAGTTTTAGGTGGAGTGAGGGTTGGCCACTACCATTCAGGAAAAATAACAACTTGGAAGGATGAGATGAACAACTTCTGGTTTCCCAGTCAGTGAGTTCTGGGGTTTGGGTAGGCCAACTGTGGACCCCCACACTATTGCCTCACCCACAAATCTTCTCTGTTTCCTGTTTCCATAAATCTGCAATTCTTCAGGGAAAGGGTCCTTCTCTGTTTTGTGCACTGCTGTATTCCTAGAAACTAGGTAAGTTCTAAGAACATAGTAGATGCTCAATAAATGTGTTGGATGAATGAATGAGTGAATGAACCAATGAAATGGCTAAGTACACTAGAGTGAACTCACTACTTGCCTGCCTCCTAAGCATAGTTCTTCCTATGCTTTTACCCCTATCCTCTTGGTGCTCCTTGGTTTGGCTCCCTCAATTCTCTTCTGTCTGTGTTCTGCATTATACTATACCTTGTCCATGTCTCCTTCTTATTACCAGTTCCCAACCCAAGTCTTGCCAACATTTCCAGCACTGTTGGCAGGGATCTTGACAACAGCCCTCATGACTTGCTAGTTTGAGTACTTACTGTGTATCAGGTGCCATACTAAATGCATTATACTCATTTTATTTAACCCATAGATCAGCATATCAATAGATTTTTTCAGACAAAGCCAGATATCTCTACATGTCCTCAGATTGGGCCTCCTCTCTCAAAACAAAGGAAGTGTGCTTTCTCTGCTCTTTGCACATTGAGTGTTGTGCTGGTGAACTAGCCAACCTTGGCCTTATGTTCCACAGTCCCACTCAAGTGCTTTCATGAGAAAAACCTCCCACTCATTTGTACTAACTGAACATTGACTTCCCAAAATGCCTTGCACTAAGCACATCTCAGTGATGACCCACAGAAGAACTGAGCCCTAGATTTCAGCTGCCAACTAGAGCTAACTTTTCCCAAACTCAAACTGTTGTCTTGCCTTTTTATAGTCCAGCCCAAGGGAGCCACATCATTGTGTAGTGCATTTTCTGTATATTTTGTCTCTAACCAGAGATATAAAAATCATTGCCTGGGAATGGAGTGAAAAGCATTTTTGAAAATATTCAAAACATGCATCTCTGTTCCTCAATGAGAACCAAAGCTGAGGATGTGACGTTTATAGGACATGTCAGTGGAAAAGATTACTTTTCTTACAATACATTTGTTAAATGATAGGTAAAACAGCAAACGGATGGGGAGCCTACAACTGGGAGACATCACAGGAAGAAGGAAATATGATTTTTATTATAAACATATGCATTTTATTATTTCTCCCAGTGAGGATCAGGATTGGGAATCTGCAGCTGTGAAAGGGCAAGGAGTGAACAGTATTTTTAGACCTGTCACTTTAAAATATACCTTCTCTGCTTTGCTGCAGCATTTCTCTAAACAAGGCCCTCTTGGAGTCTGAGCACAGGCAAAGATGAATATGCATATGAAACAAATGACTAGGAGGCAGTTCCTCTTGGCTTTCACATACACTGACTAAAATAGAGTTTGACTTGTCGCCATCGCCCCCAGGATCAACTCGTTCCCCAGGCTCAGGCATTTCGGTGACTGCAGTTCCCATCTTGAACCATGGAAATCAGCAGTGACTCCCCCATCTCCGACAACTCTAGTCTAACCTGATACCAAATCCTGTTGGTTCTTTCTCAAACATATCTTCCAGTGAGTACAAACATGAGAATTGATTGCTTAGTGAGGCTGCCTGTGTGCTATAAACACACTTTGTTTTCATCTAGCCTCTTCTTTTTTTATACAGATTTTATTTATTTATTTTTAGAGAGAGGAGAAGGGAGGGAGAAAGAGAGGGAGACATCAATGTGTGGTTGTCTCTCCTGCGCCCCCTACTGGGGACCTGGCCTGTAACCCAGGCATGTGCCCTGACTGAGAATAGAACCAGTGACCCCTTGGTTCACAAGCCCATGCTCAATCCACTGAGCCACACCAGCCAGGGCATCGTCTAACCTCTTCTCAATGAGGCAAGGAAAAGAATTAGCCTCAGTTTACAGAGATGTAAAGTGAAGCTCAAAGAGATGAGGTTCCTTGCTCAAGCTTACTCAGCACCTAAGTGGCAAATGGGATATTTGAACCCAGATGTGTGTGGCTCCAAAGCTCTCACCTGTGCCTGTGCCATAGGCTGTGCTGTCTCTCCATTTTTGCAGCCCCAGCATAGGCTAAGTATTAACCACTAAATGCTTGTAGTGCAGCAACATCCTCAGCCCAGCATGCATTGGGCCACTCCAACTCCTGCATGCAGAGCCACAGGCAAGTGCTACAAAGGCTGCTTTCTTGACATCTGTCTCTCTATGGTCCTCTGTATTGCCTGAGGATCATATTCCAAAGTCCTTATTGTGGTATTGAACATTCTCCCTGAGTCTAAATTTATCTACAGATTTTCTCCAAAATTACCCTCCCTCACTTCATCCTCACTGACCTGGCATTGACCATGCTCATTCTTGCCTTAGCATCTTTGCTCATGCTATAATCCTCCACCTCGAACGTCTTTTACCCTATTTATCTCTTTCCCGAACCTTCACTGATCACTCCCCAGAGATGTGAGCCCTTTCTCACCATAAAATCTCCTGCTTGAGTCTATACTGTGTCATAACATTTTCTAATTGTGTTTTGTGTCTCTCTTCTCACCCACAACAAAGTAATGTACCACTTCCCTCCTGGTGCCTGGCACAGTGTTGTTGGTTTTTTAAATTTTTACTTATTTTTTTAAGATTTTATTTATTTATTCATTTATTTATTCATTCATTCATTCATTCATTCATTCATTCATTTATTTTTAGAGAGGGGAAGGGAGGGAGAAAGAAAGAGAGAAACATCACTGTGTGGTTGACTCTCATGTGGTCCCCACTGGGGACCTGGCCCGCAACCCAGGCATGTGCCCTGACTGGGAATCAAACCTGCGATGCTTTGGTTTGCAGCCCGCATTCAATCCATTGAGCTACACCAGCCAGGGTAAATTTTTACTTATTGATGAGAGAGAGAGAGAGAGAGAGAGAGAGAGAGAGAGAGAGAGAGAGAGATCTATTTATTGTTCCACTTCCTTATGCATTCATTGGTTGCTTCTTGTACATGCCCTGACCAGAGATCAAACCAGCAACCTTGGTGTACCGGGACAATGCTCTACCCAAGTGAGCTACCCAGCCAGGACTCTGGGACTATGTTGGGCACAGAATAGGTGGACAGAATTTTCTTGCCTGTTTTGACATGATTCTCTATAGTGCCATGCTAATGGAGTTCCCCAAGGAGGAGGGTTTATGGGGAGGGATGTGACTCATATGGAAGCAACTACATTGTTCACAGCAATGACAGCATCTCAACAACAGACAGAGCTGGCTGTTCAGTGAGCTGAAAACACTAGTTCAGGCCTTTCAATCAAGTGATTTGGTCTGTTTGTGCCATTAAGTTAAGCAGTTCCTTCTTCCTTGTGGCATTCAGAAACAAAGGCCTGGCACAAGTGGGAGTGACAGGCACTTCATTACCAACATGTCATCGCCTACATGGGACTGCTCTGCCAACGAGAGGGCAATTTCTCCAGCCACTTTGCAAATGACTGAATTATGGGTTTACTCAATCTTTCATGCTGCCAGGCTCAACATTTTGGTTTACTCCTTTACTCAGCTTTGGCATGGTTTCCACACTGGGGAAGGCAGAACTCTCCCAGGCTCACATCTCCCTAGGGACTCTAAAATTTACCTTGCCTTAAACTTAAGATTTTCTGTGGTTCATAGGAACATCTATCTCTATGCCTACCCACCCAGCCAGGCCACTGTTTGGGGTCTTAGGCCTGCAGAGAGTATTGGAGTTCATGTCCACATCTTGGTCCTTCTTGTCAAAACTTTTCCCAGTGAAATATCATGATTTGGGGTAAGAAGTCTGTCAGTAAGTCATTCAGGCAAAAATCAAATCCACAGCACTGCACACAATCTACACAAATAACAAACAGCCTGCAAAAGCACTTCAGTGGGACTCCAAGAACTGCCATTTGGAAGAGAGGTCAGGAAGTGAAACATAAACATCTGGTGTTCTAAAGGGCTGGCCTGAGGGCTGTGTGCAAATGTGAAAAGCCATGGTCTGGCCTCTGAATACCTTCTCTTTATTTTTTTTTTCAGGACTGATTCTCTGGCCACCAGGGCACTGAGTCACCCAGAACTCAATTAACATTGGAAATGCTACTCAAACAGTTTGACTGTTTATTAACGTGATGGGCCATTTTCACTGACTACTTCAAGTATTTATTTTTAATTAGCCAAAGTGCTAATTTGCTTAGCATTTCTTGGCATAACTGATGCTGAGAAGTCTTTGAATCTTCACATGGTTCCTTTTGTCATTCACTTTCCAATTCGTGCTGGCTTCTTGGGCATTTTGCAGAAATGAAGTAACTAGGTATGATCCATCACCTTTCTTTCCTAAAATTAGTATGAAAATGAGCCCTTTGACTCCTGGATTGTCTCAAAAGGAAGGTGTTAACAATAGCAGACTATTCTCAAAACACCTCTCATTGAAAGAACACAGTGTGTTTCACAAATGTTACCTACTTAAATCTCCCAACACACCTGCATCCTGAATAAGAGCCATCCAGATAGCTCTCCCTGGATGAAATGTAGTCCCATCTGGAATAAGATTCCCATGCGGAAGCTATAATTGCTGGAATTGCAAGTTGATGGATAGTTTTTGGTTAACATCCAAAATTTTGTTAACACTGTAATGAGATCTTCATTGGCGGTCCCATTGGATCAAAATCTCTCATTATTTCCCACATAATTGGAAAGATGATGTTTCTAGGCCTGTGTGTCTCAAGTGTAACCCATGGTCTGTATAAGGTGCTTTCACTTTACCACTGTCTAGTTTAAAATGCAAGAACAGGATGTGCTGATGACTGTGTGAGGACTCCAGCCAGCACAAAGACCCAATAGAAGGTGGAGACAAAGGCTAACTGAATTCATTCTGAGTTCACTGTTAAAAATTCCCCTAGTGTCAAGTAAGAGAATTGGGAGTTCTACTATATCACTGCTGCCACCAACCTGGTCAAACAAGGATGCAGCTCGATCCCATGACCTAAAGCAAGGTAAGGGAATGCAGCTACAAGTATAAGAAGGAGGAATTGACAAGAGGGGGTTAGAGATGAGAAATCTACCTGAAGGACAATGCATCTGACATGCTGTCATTTCCCCTTCCCATCATTCAATTAATAATACTTTAGAATTCCCCCAGTCTGCTTTAGTCCCCACCTAAAGGCATTTTCCCCTGACACCCCTTCAACAAAATGCCAAGGCTAGGGAAACTCAGCATGAAGTGGATTGCTAGGGTGTTGGCCCCAGGGGAGTTGCTAGATTTGCTTGTTTGTTTGTTTTTAACATGGTTCTCCCTCCCTTGTATAATCTTGACTTACTTGGTAGCTGGCCTTCATAAAGACTTCAATGTGACTATGCAATCTTATTTTTGCCCCTAATTATCTGTGCCTCCCATTTACCACAATGACTGCTCCAAACCTTACCACTCTTCATGCAGCCCCACCTCAGCCTCTCTCACTCTTAGCAGGATGCCTTGCAGATGTCCTTACAGAGATACATTCCATCAAGTATGAACATTTTATTTCCCTCAGCTGTCTTTAAACATACCCATATGTATGTGTTTCCCAACCTATCCTTTCTTCATTTCCCTTCAGTGTCAGCAAAGATCGTTTCTCCTCATCTGCAGTATCTTAATGCCAATTTCTCCCCACTTCTGAGTCCTTGCTACCTAGCTCACCATGTCTACCACCTATGTCTTCAAACATTTTTCTCTCTGCTTGTTTATCCCCTCTGCTCTTCAACTTATAAGTATTCTTTTTTTTTTCCTATAAGTATTCTTATGTCTCACTTTGGGAGAGGTCATCTTCTCCTACTTGCCCTTTAAATGTGAGGTTCAACCCTGGCTGGTGTAGCTCAATGGATTGAGTATCTATCGGCCTGCAGGTCACAAGTTTGATTCCCAGTCAGGGCACATGCCTGGGTTGTGAGCCAGGTCTCCAGTTGTGGAGGGGTTGCAAGGGGCAACCACACATCAATGTTCTTTCCCTCTCTTTCAACCTCCCTTCCCCTCTCTCTAAAAAATAAATAAATAAAATCTTTAAATGTAAGGTTCCATAGCGTGCTGTTCTAAGCTTGCTCATAATCTCCTGATTGATCTCATGTACTCCCAGTCTTCAAATAACTCCCAAACACCAACTATCCTTCAAATAATATCCATAGTTCTCTCCCATCATTTTCTTATGAGCTCCAAGCGCATATTTCCAAATGCCTACTAGATATCCCATAGAACTTTTAAACTCAGCATGCCCAAATTGAAGACAGATTTCCCACTTCCCATTCTCAATCTGTTTCTTTACCTGTTTTCTCTCAATTAATCACAACAGCATCCACCCAAACAGATGGATCTAAAATCTGGGAGTTACCATTGATAACTGGTTTTTCATGTTACATTGGATGCCTACCTGTTCATTCTACTTCCTTAGTATCACCAATTGGTAATCTCATGCTTTCTCTCCATATTTTACTAATCATTTAGTTATGTATGTCTGTTCTCCTTGCATAACAAGTTATACTTCCAGGTTCTTTTGTTCTTTATTCACCTCCCAATTGTGCTATATTTTATTAATAATCTCCTAACTGGTCTCCTTGCCTCCTCTAGGCCCCTCCAATCTGTGTCCTATTCTATAGACAGAGCAAATAACTCCTTCCTCTGGACTAACCTAGCACATTATCTACCTTCTACCATAAGTTAATACTTATAATAGCACATATTATATATTGTAATCTTCTCTTTACATGCCAGTGAGTCTCCCACTAGATTTAGAGCTGCTCACTCTTTAATTGGACTCATTTTTAACTCAGAGTAAACAAATGCATGTAATTGTGTTTGGTTGCATCTAATAGAAGGATAACAAAAAACACTGTCACCATACCTATTAGAGTGGCTAAAATTTTAAAAGGAAGATAATACCAAGCATCAGAACAACTGGAATTCTATTACATTGCTAAGCATGGTATAAACTTGGTACAAACACATTGGAAAACTATTTAGAAGTATTGTAGATAGATATATAGATAGATTGATAGATGGATGAATAATTGATAGAAATAGATATCCTAAGAACAAGCAAAATTCAGTCTTAAATATATCCCAAACACAAATGTTTACACATGCATACCAAAAAACACATACAAGAACATTTATATAGCACTGTTCATAATAATCCCCAAATGGAAACAAGGCAAATGTCCATTAACAATAGAACTAATACTACATGGCATGCGAGGAAAGAACTCTTCCTATAAAAAAATGAAAGATTCTCACAAACATAATATTGAGTCAACACAAAAGATTATATCTATACAAACTTCAGATCAGGAAGGCCGTATAGGCAGACATAGCTTGCCTCTTTGCATAACCACATTGAAATTACAACTAAAGGGGCTGGAAAGAAGTATTTAAGTCATGAAAAGCAAGGACCTACATCCAAGATTACTCTATCCTGTAAAGCTATCATTTAGAATGAAAGGGCAGAGAAAATTCTTCCCAGATAAGGTCAAGTTAAAGGAGTTCATCATCATCAAGCCCTTAGGGAATTATCTGAAAAAAAGAAGATGTTTGAAAGTATGAACAGTAAAATGACAACAAACTCACAACTCTCAACAACTGAACCTAAAAACAAAACAAAACAAAAACAAACTAAGCAAACAACTAGAACAAGAACAGAATCATAGAAATGGAGATCACATGGAGGGTTATCAGTGGGGAGGGAGTGGGGGAAGATGGAGGAAAAGGTACAAGGAATAAGAAGCATAAATGGTGGGTACAAAATAGACAGGGGAGGTTAAGAATAGTATAGGAAATGGAGAAGCCAAAAAACTTATATATACGACCCATGCACATGAACTAATTCAGGGGATGCAGGTGGGAGGGAGGATGCAGGGCAGAGGGGAGTAAAGGGCGGGGAGGGGACAACTGTAATAGCATTATGAATAAAATACATTGTATAAAAATATGGAACAACCATCACTCAGAAGCATCAGAAATCGAGTTGAATGGAAGTTTGACAACTACAGAATTAAATAAACCACATCCATGTAGATGGATAGGAGGGTCGCAGATGCAAAACAGGCTGGTCCCACACTCACGTGTAGTGGATAAAAACTTGGGAGGAATATCTCAGGAGGGAGGAGTCCTAGCCCCACACCAGAACCCCCAGTGCCAGGAAGATAAGTCCCCACAACTTTTGGCTACAAAAACCTGTGGGGATTGAGTTGGTAGACAAAACTCCTGGAGCCCCAAGCAGTTCCTCTTAAAGAACCACACACGGACTCACCTACTCAGACTCATTCCCTCTGAGCTCCAGCACTGGGGTAGCAGCTTAAAAGACACCAGTGGTATACAGGGAGAAACAGAAGTGTCTGGCATTAAAGTGAGCAAAGACCATTGTCCCTTTCCTAAACCCTCCCCCAACAGAGCCAGCAAGCTGGTGCCATATCTAATATCAACCTGGCTAACAGTGTTTGACTCTCCTTGAAGATCCCTAAAGACTCTTCCCCCCTGCCAACTTATGGGCCCACCCAAGCTGCTTTTCCATATGAATGGTCCTGGCTCATGCTTCACAACTTGCTAAGTTTTATCAAACAAGCGACAGACAGCTAGTCTCAGTGAGCCCAAGACTGGCATTAGCATCAGCTAACTGAAATTCACTGCCTGGCTTTGCCTGAGAATCTGCAAGCCCAGCATAAACCATCTCAGATTGCTTTATAGCTCAGGCAAAGTGCCTCAGGCAACACATAGGTGGGGACACAGTGGATATGGAGAATGTTTTGATGGTTGCTAGATGGAAGGGGGTATGGGGGAATGGGTAAGAGGTGAGGGGATTAAGAAGTACAAATAGGCAGTTACAGAATAGTCATTCGGATGTAAAGTACAGTATAGGAAATGGAGTAGCCAAAGAACTTATACCCATGACCCGTGGACGTGAACAATGGTGGGGGGATTGCCTGAGGGAGGGGTGGGTACTGGGTAGAGGGGAACAAAGGGGGAAAATCAGGACAACTGTAATAGTATGGTCAATAAAATATAATTTAAAAAGAATATATACTATAGAATTCCATTCATATAAATTTAAAAGACAGACAAAATTAATCCTTAGTTTTGTTTGTCAGCTTTATGACTACAATCATAGGGAACATTAAATTACTGGAATGGGACATTGTGGGGGTATTTCCAATGCTTGTAATGCTGTTTCTTAATCTAAGTAATAAGTACACAGGTATGTTCAGATTATGAAGATTCATCAACATGACCCTTATAATCAAGTCACTTTTTATGTGTATATCACATACTTCACTAAAAAAAGTTTACAAAATGTATTATCTTGATCATTACCCATCTTTTCAACTTTTAAGACCTCCTCTGCTTTAAAAAATTTTTTAAGTATGCCACTTATGAGTGATCCCTTGGAATTCTCTCCTCCACTGCGCAAGCACTGTGTTCACCTCTCGCATCATCTATTGCTGTTCTCCAAACCGGCCACACTCTGCTGCTCATACATCTCTTTCCCTCCACAATGAGTTAATTCTCTATACTAACATCTACATCTAATTATATCCTATTTCTCTGCTCAAAATCCTTTAGTGGCTCCTCTTCATACAAAAAAAAAAGTCACCAAAATGTAATGACTGATTAGAAGATGGAAGTCTGCGTGACAGAGAGAGGAGTCAGCAAGGACACTTTGCAACAGGGTGACCTAGGGGTGGTGTCCTGAATAAAAAAATATGAAAGGCAAGAAGATGAATAACCCCTGGAAGAGAATGATGAGTTCATATTAGAACACACTGAATTGAAGTCAGTGGCTAACAAAATTAGGTGGAGGATCCAGGTCTGGATCTAATCAGAGCCAACATACTGGAAACAATGGATAAGTAGGGAAGAGTAGTGAATGCCTCATGTCAGACCTATACAAAGGGAGACTAATTCTAAAGAACAAGTGAATTTTCATCAGGTAATTTGACTCTGAAGGAAGCTATCCCCTGCAATAGTTGATAACACCTGAAAACTCCAATCTTCAGCAATTAGAAGCCAAGCTCCACTAACACACTTCCCTACTCCTCAGCATTTGACACTGTTTCATAGGCAATTTACACTGGTCAAGACCTTGCAGCTAAAGGGGCCACCCAGAAGCTTCAGTCACTCCCAGTGTCCTGCAGACCTATCTGTCTGGCCAGCCTGGTCCACCACATACTCTAGGGCTGGGACTTCTTCTCATCAGAGTATCCTATAGCCAGGAATCAGCAGAAGAAACCAAGCCCTATCCTAAGTCCTCATATCCTTCCCAGATATTTAGGGCTGAAAAAAAGTTGCTGTTCCCTCTACTCAGTCGTGCTAATAAATGTAGGGTTCTAAGGCCCTTCTGTGGTCCTCAGCCTCAAAGTTACCACCTCTCAGCACCATCCCCTTTTAGATCCAAGCTGTCATTTTTCAGCCCTTCAGTAAGTTCTCCAACCCTTTATTCTTAAACCCAGAATAGCTTTTTTTCAGTGTTTATTACACATTGTTAATTTGGAGTGGGGGGAGAAACAGGTTGTACTATATCTATAATATGTTCTTGTTTTAGTTATAAGAAACATATACATATATTTCTTCTTTCATATATATATATATCTTATATAACCACATTTGGATATATATACATGAAAAAAGTGTTCAAAATGTTAACATAATAAGAAAATATAGCAAAATGTTAATAGTATATATCTTTTAAAAATGAGATTATGGGTATTTTTTAAAGATTTTATTTATTTATATTTATTTTTATTGTTCAATTACTATTCATTTATTTATTTTTAAAGATTTTATTTATTTATTTTTAGAGAGGGAAGGGAGGGAGAAAGAGAGAGAGAGAGAAACATCAATGTGCAGTTGCTGGGGGACATGGCCTGCAACCTAGGCATGTGCCCTGACTGGGAATCGAACCTGCGATGCCTGGTTCGCAGCACGCGCTCAATCCACTGAGCTACACATGCCAGGGCAATTTATTTATTTTTAGAGAGAGGGGAAGGGAGAGAGAGAGAGATCATGTGTGAAACCTATAAGTGGAACCTAATCAACAAAACAAACAAGCAAGCAAAATAGAACCAGAGACAGAAATAAAGAACAGACTGACAGTAACCAGAGGGGAGGTAGGAGGGGATAATGAGCGAAAAGAGGGTAAGGGTCATCAAGGAACAGATATAAAGGACACATGGACAAAGCCAAAGAGGGTAGGATCATGGGTGGGAAGTGGGGATGGGTGAGGCAGGGGGAGAGAAGGGGGGAAAATGGAGACAACTGTATTTGAACAACAATTTTTAAAAAGTTTTTAAAAATTAAAAAATAAAATACCCTTAAAAAACAAGAAATATAGGATGTATAGGAGATACATCCATCAGTTGCCCCTCTGGTGCCCCCCTACTGGGGACCTGGCTCACAACCCAGGCATGTGTCCTGACTGGGAATCAAACTAGCAACCCTTTGGTTCATAGGGCAGCACTCAATCCACTGGGCCACAACCAACCTGAGCTGTTTATGGGTAGTTTTATTTTCTTCTTTGTGTTGCTATATGCCATACCATTTAAATATATATATATATATATATATATTTTTTTTTTTTAATATATACACACACATATATTAATTTTAATACAAAATTTTAAACAAGGGATAGATCCCTCAATTTTTTTAAATTCAAAAATAGAAAAGAGTTTCTACTTCCAGTATGGTAAAATAAGCTGTTACTAGAACAGCCTCCCTGAAGGATATTGAGATGAGGTCATTCTAGATTTCGGTTGGGCCCTAAATCCAATGTCTGGTGGCCTTATAAGAGAAAGGCAGAGGGAGATTTGAGACACAGACTCATAGGGGAGAAAACCATGTGAAGATGGAAGCAGGGTTTAGAATCACCTAGCCCCAAGATAAGGAATGCCTGAAGCCACCAGAAGCTGAAAGAGACAAGGAAGATGTGATGGGTAATTTTATGTGTCAACTTGGCTGGGGCACAAGATACCCAGATAATTGTTGAAACATAATTTTAGGAGTTTTTATGAGGATGTTTTGCCTAAGATTAACATTCAAATCAGTGGACTTTGAGTAAAACAGAGTGCCCTCCATTATGTAGGTGTTTCATCTAATCAGTTGAAAGCCTGGAAAGTACAAGACTGGCCATCCCACTTCCCCACCCTGCTCTGCCCCAGCAACAGAGAATTCTCCAGCAAGGCATTGGCTCTTCCTACTTGTTTTTTTGTTTTTTAATTCTCACCAGAGGACACTTTTTCATTGCTTTTTTAGAGAGGGGGGAAGGAAGAGAGAGAAGCATCAATTGGTTACCTCCTGTATGCACCAGGACTGGGAATCAAACCTGCAACCTAGGTATGTACCCTGACTGGAAATCAAACCTGCAGACTTTTGGTTACAGGACAACGCTCCAACCAACTGTGGCTCTTCTTAGTTTTATAGCAGACTGGAACACTGGCCCCCTGAGTTTCCAGCCTGCATCCCCACCCTACAGTGTTTGGACTTGACAGTCTCCATATTACTTATAACATTTCTCTATCTCTTTTTCTTTCTCTCTCCCCCATATCCTCTCTCCTTATTGGTTTTG